>CM045733.1:66650000-66790000 GCA_024760905.1 Plotosus lineatus | reverse complement strand
TATATATATATATATATATATATATATATATATATATATATATATATATATATATATATATAGTGACGACACATTGATAACGGGTCTTGGACCAAGATCTTGAAATCAGTAATCCAGCACTCGACCACCAGGTCATTACCGCCTGGAGCAATGATTATAAAAATTAGTTCTTCAGAAAGTCAGTAGAAAACCCTGTCTCTCACTTTGTTTTTTGTGTTTTTTTTTAAATACTAAACAAGGAGACAAACAAACAAACAAACCAATCAACAAATAAACTTTTTTTTTGGAAAAAAACCCAAAACTTTTTACAGCAGCCAATTTATATATCTTACTTTCAAATCACAATTATGAAAATAGTTTGTAGCTTCAAGGTGTTTCTACCATTGGGACTGGGATTTCTATTGCAGTCGGTGCAGATGAGTACACTTCCACTGGGACTTGGCTTACTAGTGCATCCAGAACAGAGAAACACATCACCATTGGGGCTTGAGTTTCTACTGCAGGTGTGCCATCTGTAGCCATGGGCACCCAATTGGCCACGTTTTCACAAGGGGAGAAGGACAAGAGGGTCCCTGGTATCATTAACATAACAAACCGAACAATCAGGTGTCTACTTGGTCAGTTGATTACCATTCCCAAAGCATACATCAGAGAATGACATAGCTGTGCAGTAGCTGGTTTTGAAGGTGCAGTGGCAGGCTACATATGCCATAGTTGGGAGGGATGGGGACAAAAAAACAAAAACACATGTTTTCTTCCTTTCACTTTTTAATAGGTGCACAGCTGGTAGAATATTAAATATGACAACTGTTTGGAATAAATAGATCATCAAAGAACAGCTTTGGAGCCAAAAGAAACATCTCAATATTGTTCCGAATGTCCCTAAATAAACAGCTTCTGTTCGTGACAAATGCATCCCGGAAACGTGTAAAGGATCTTTGTGGCATATAAAGTGCAATGCAATTAAACCAAAGCAATATCTCAGTTCAGGTCAATATTTTATATAGCACAGTTGTAATATTTCTTCAAATAACTAAAGTTTGTGGTACTGATGCAGACTACTAATATAAAAATGCAGTGCAATCAAACTGGCGTCCAACAGCGTTACCAATCAGATGAATGTTTATTTAGCCCTGCTGCTTTTCATTTTAGAAATCAGCAGAGGTGGTGCTAGAGCCTGAAGACGATGGGGTGAGGGATTTGTATTTATTCTCTTCAGCATCTCTCACTGTGGAAGGTGTTATAAAGCACTGCTTGTGCAGCATGCAGAATTTTTTAGAATATTGATTAACTGTAGAAGGGCTACAGATTCACAAATAGTGTACACGCACGCATATACTTAATGGTTATTAAGGAACACCTGTATACCTGCTCACTCATGCAATTATTCTATCAATTGCAGTTAAGTACATTGAAAATTATTTTTCTGAACTCGACTGAAGAAAAAAAAAAAAAAGAGTGTACTGGTATAAGCTGACGGGAAGAGTGTCATAAATAAAATGACCACTGTGTACAATGATGATGAGCAGAATGCTATATCAAAAATCACAGTCTGTCATCTGAATTATAAACAACAATGGGCCACATCGGACTCCATTCCTCTCAGCGAAGAACAAACTCTGGCCGCAAGATGACCACCAGTGATTGGAAGAGTCCAGGTGATATCCTTCTTCATTCAAATTTTTTTCTGCAGAAGTTTTATATATATATATATATATATATATATATATATATATATATATATATATATATATATATATATATATATATATATATCATACATACATATATACATACATATATATATACACACACACACACACACACACACACTAGAGATGTACTGGTGATGCAGTGGTTGATACATTTGCCTCCGAGCAAGAAGGTTCTGGGTTCGATCCCTGAACTTGAGACCCAGCAGTGATTGAATGTTTAATTATTATTATTAGTATTTAATATGTATTTATTGATGGGGCAGTGGTTGCCTAGTGGTATAGTGCGTTGGATCGCTGATCCAAAGTTTGGAGGTTCAAGTCCCACTCTCCACAAGGTTGTCCCTCCCCCCCCCCCCCCCCCCCCCCCCCCCACCCAGTGCAGCTAACTGAGTTATCAAAGGCCGGCCATGTTTCTCACTGTCTATGGTAAGATTCATGTAAAAGAACCATTGCTGACTTTCGACAAGAGTAGCTGCATAGCCGTCAGCGTGTTTCTACCCTGCGATGGCCTGGTGAGCTGTCCAAGGTGTACTCTGCCCTTGCTCGGAGTCGGCTGGGATGGGCACCAGCCTCCCTGTGACCTTAATTAGGATTAAGCGGTTACAGAAAATGAAATGATGATGATGATGAACACTGACTTCCCATCTCTCCAAAAGCCATTTTCTTGCAGTGATGACTGAAGCCTGCTAGCTTTGTTAGCTTCTTTACAGTGGACATGTTCACTTGGAAAAGGTGCTTTTAAGGCTTTTATTAGATTTGTTCCAAATGTTTTTGTGATGTTTCTTCATCGTTTACTTCGGCCCTACATTTATGACCCATGGCAAGCTTTGCATCTTTCACTGTGTGGAGTTTCTATTTTCTCGCTGTGCTTGCATGGCTTTCATCTCCTTAGCTGTGAGTGTGAATGGTTGAATGTGTGTTGGCCCTGCAATGGCCTGGTGTGCAGTTCACGGTGTACTCTGCCTTTGTGCGCCAGATTCCCCACAACCCTAATCACGATTAAATGACTTAGGAAAGGAATAAATGAATAAAGGAATGAATGAGAATATACCGATTGCAATTATCCTGGTCCATTTTGATCTTTGATTTTTGTCTGACCTGCTGATACCAATTTTTGTACATTCGGATTTTCTTTTGAACAGCTGTAATTGAGTTTTTTTTTCTTAAATGCAAAATTTTATTTTAACAGTAAAATAAAAGGGAACAGTGGCTCCTTTTCAATGTCGCTGAACCTTCTTTGAAGGGCCTCCAGCAGTGTGCTTTTATCAGTGCCCACTGACTTCCCATCTCTCCGAAAGCCATATTCGTGCAGTAATGACTGAAACCTGCTAGCTTTGTTAGCTTCTTTACAGTGAACATGTTCACTTGTTAAAGGTGTTTTTAAGGCTTTTATTAGATTTTTTTCAAAATGTTTTTGTGATGTCCCTTCATCGTTTACTGTAGTCCTACATTTATGACACATTGCAAGCTTTGCATCTTTCAAATTTACCCACAGATGGCATGTTAACATTTGGCTTTAAATGCGTATCCAAACCTGACAGTATGTGCAAGCCTCTGTTATGTAATTCTCTCTCTCTCTCTCCACGTCTACATCCAATCACGAGGAACGGACGTCGATCCCTGAAGCTTGAATGATGCTCATACGGGGATTGTCATGGCTGTGATCACAATGATCTACCTACCGTATGGTTCGCCGGGCCACATACGGACTCACTCACACCTATGGGCAATTTGGAACAGCCAATCAATCTACTGTGCATGTTTTTGGACTGTGGGAGGAAACTGGAGTACCTGGAGGAAACCCATGCAAGCACGGGGAAAACATTCAAACTCCACACAGAAACGCCCAGGCTGGGAGTCAAACCCAGGCCTTCTTGCTGTGAGGCGAACGTGCTAACCACTACGCCACCGCGCTGCCGTTATGCAATTACATGTGCCAGAAGTATACCAACTGGCTCAGAATCAGAAATATGTAGTAATACTCGGACTGTCCAGTGACACAGATACGATAACTGTCTCTCGCCAGTTTTCTCGGTGTATCCCTACATAAGCATTGTTTTCAAGACTAAGACTAAAGACGAACGACACATTGTTTCAGTGCTGAACCCTTAAATTTGGCAAAATCGATCTGTTTGCCTAAGCTGGTAAGAGATGAGCTATGAACATGTGGCCTCACTAACAGGGATATGACAAGATCATAAAAATGTTATTTTCTGTAGTGATCAGACCAGTCAGATAGAATAAATGGCAAAGGCAGTATTATCTAAATGCAGTAATTGGCTATCTGAAAATCCTTACTTTACCACCTTCAATCGATATAGCCTGTGCAGATAAGAGTGTTCATTTTCAATCTCTCAGTTCAGCAGTAATGTGAAATGATGAACTTGCAAATTGATTGTGACATTAATTTCTCCAAGCCTTTCTCAGTGGCCACTGGATGCATCTAAATATGCATTGCATTTTCTCGTCTTATTTATTTATTATTTTTTAAATAATATAATTTCTCTCCCCGTACTTGCGTGGGTTTCTCCCAGGTACTCCTGTTTCCTCGCACAGCCCAAAAACATACATGGTAGGTTAATTGGCTGCTCCAAAACGCCTGTAGGTGTGAGTGACTATGAACGGTTGTGCGAGTGTTGGCCCTGCGGTGGCCTGGCGAGCTGTCTAGGGTGTACCTCGCCCTCACAAAGAGTTGGCTGAGATGGGCGCCACCCTTCCCATGAGCCCATTTTCTGAACGAATGAATGAATAATATAATTTCTTTTACAATACAGACAAATCACATAATCAAATACACTGACCATTAAAAGTCTGAATCGACTCTGGGTGACTGTTCCTGAGTTATTCTCTGTTTATTTCAACCACAAGATGAATTTATTGAGCTTGACATTTTAATGCCTTCCTCCTTATTTCTCCCTCTACTATGACTTCATCCGCGCCTTAAACCCGCAATGGCTGGTTCATGACCAGAATAATGGTGTGTGATCACTTGCTGAAAGTAGAAAGATCATTTCAGCGGAAACACATTGGTGCAAAAACATGTGAGGTGTATCTAAAACTCACAAAACATTCAGTCAGAGCTATGCAACAGACTTCTTGAAGCTGGGGGATGTAAGAATAGCTACCTTCATTTCACAATAAAGTTTGCACCACTAATAAAGCCTCCTAATACCTGGATGAACAATATCAATAAATACATAGGGAACCCTTGCTATTCTGCGCTTCAATTCATGCAGCTTCAGTGTCTCGAGTTTTTTTAAACATTCATTGAATTAAAAAAATAAGGAAATTAAGGAAAAATAGGGGGAAAATGCTGCAAAACAAGGCCAATTATGCAAAAAAAAAACAAAAAACAAAAAAACCCAAACCCCCATCAAAACACTTACATTTTTATGTGAGTTGCACATCTGAGTGGGCGTTGAATGTTTAATTGTTATTACAGTAATCCCCCGCCACTTTGCGTTTCCTACTTCGCATCCCCGCAATATCGCGGGATTTCCCATTGGGAAATTAAAAAAAAAAAGTTAAAGATTATTTGAAATTCACGAGCAGTACAGCACTACATGTACATTCAACTACGCTTCCCAACATGCTCTGTTCTCCTGCTTGACTTGAGTGTTCTCTGATTGGCTGTGAATCCAGCAAGCTGATTCGTTGAGATTATATTTCCCAGCATCCAACACACCTTTCCTCCCTCATGAAACAATGACTTTTATTGAGCTCAGGGGAAGCACTGGGGTGTGGAAATAATCATGTTCACAGTAGTGGTGAGGGACAAACAAAAAACAAAATCACTGGGAGATTATCAACACGGAAACTGGTTGAGCACGGAGCTCTTTATAGCTGATGGCTGAGTGAATTCAGGTGCGCTTTCTGGATTTCGCTTGTGGGTAACAGCCACGCCCCTCACCATGTAGTGTATGAGGAGAGAGAGAAAGAGGGTTAAACGCCTGTGAGTTTGGACACTAACATTATACATACTAAAGCAAAGGCTCTGGAGGTACTGACGAGCCCCAAACAAGCACCAGTGCCGCCAGTGATTCTCCTTCTCGACGTGGCCGTGGATTTGTTATTTATAAGGTTTGTTATACCATATTTAGGGCAGTGGTGGTCTAGTGGATAGCGCGCAGGATCGTTGATCCGAAGGTTGAGGGTTTGAGTCCCCACAGGGTTGTCACTGTCCCCCCCAGTGCAGCGAACTGGGTTATCAAAGGCGGGCCATGTCTCTCACTGTTTATGGTGAGAGGCATGTAAAAGAACCATTGCTGACTTTCATAAAAACAGTAGGCTGCAAAGCCGTCAGCGTGTTTCTGTCAGCTGAGCCACCGTGGAAGGGACCTAGGCCTAGAGAGCGGGGATCAGCCAGCGAGATCTGTCTCTCGCTATACAAAAATACTCAGCGCAGGCGAGGAGAAATAACTCTTCACTATCTTTGAATTCGAAGAACAGAGCCATCATATACAGTATATATATATATATATATATATATATAGTCATTATAATGTGTATAATGTATTTATATATTACAGATTACAGTAATACACGTTGCCTGTATGACATTAACACGCATAGTACATGTTAAAATTGACTTCTATATAAATTTTATATAATATAAATAATATAGGTGGGTGAGTGTCCTTAAGAAGTGGCAAAAGTCATTTCATGGTTTTTCGCATTTCGTGGTGGGGTGGTCCCCATTAAACGAGGAATAAGGGGGATTACTGTATAAACATTTATAGAGTTGAATATGTATTTATTGAAATTATATACACATACATGTGAGTATATGTCAGTCAGTTCAGGGGGTGGGCGGGGTTGATCCTACTTCGTGGAATTCGGCGGTCACGGGGGGGGTCCTCGGTCTCAATTTACCGCAAAAAGTCAGGGATCCCTGTAGTTTAAAAACCGGGGACAGCGGTGGCTCGGTGGTTAAGGTGATGGATTACTGACCAAACAGTCACGAGCTCAAACCTTACTATCACTAAGTTGTCAGTGCTGCCCCCAGTGCAGCTAACTGGTTTATCAAAGACTACCCATGTTACACACTGTCTGTGGTGAAAGCTATGTAAAAGAACCTCTGCTGCTGTTAAAAAAAAAGTAGGCCATTTAACTGTCATCTGCCCTGCAATGGCCTGACGAGCTGTCCAGGGTATAATGGATTGTATGGTTGCTGTGTCGTAAATACTAATACATGTTAAAGTAATTTATTAATTTTCTGAATTGCCTAATCCTAATCTGGGGCACAGGGAGGCTGGCACCCATCACAGCCAACTCTGAGCGAGGGCAGTGTACACCCTGGACAGCTCACCAGGCCATTGCAGGGCAGAAACACACTGATGGCAAGCCAATGGCTGACTCTTTTCGAATGACAATTGTTGTGCATGCCCCTCAACACAGTGAGAGCCATGGCTAGCCTTTGATATCCCAGTTAGCTGAACTGGGGTACATGTTAAAGTTGAGAAAAAAAAAAAAAAAATGATATCAAAAAAAATATGATAACCCTAAATAACACTGAAAAACCGGTTTCCCCCTTTCATAGCTTCCAGATGGGATTGTTGTGAGGTGTTGCTGGATTACTGCCCAGCTGCCTCTTGAAATAAGCTTCAGCCAGTTGATATAGGATGTGACATAACAGGCTCCAAGGACTGCAAGATTTTTATTTATTATTTTTATACGTATTTTTTTTTTAGCTACTCTGACTCATTGTTCTGTTTCCAGATGATGAGTAAATTCCTTAAATTGTTTAACTGATTGATATGATTATTATTTATTTAGCAGTAATCACGCACTTGCATTTTAATGTGATTCAGCATAAACAGTTTTTTTTTTTTTCCCATCATAATATTTTTCATCACATAAAAGAAAGAAAGTGAACAATTAAACTTAGATTGTTCCAAAAGTTTAGCTACGTGGAAACCATGCATTTGATCAGTTCTTTCTGATTTAAAATATAATCGATATTGCATGTGCTACACAATACTGCTAGCAATCTATACAAAGTTCAGTCTGTTCCACATTCATATGTCCCCATATTATGGTCTTTTGATGTGCAATTGGATGCCATGAAATTCACAAAAATGTATGCACAGACCAAACCCTGCCAATCTTCATGCACACAAAGTTAGGCCATAAAACCCATGTATCGGTTGGAGGAATGGTGTCACTATCTCAGCACATGATTTAGATTTTGTGTAATTTAACTTAAACATTTAAACTATGTAACCAATTTGCAATCCCTTGGTAAGGCCACACGTGTATCACATTTAGGTCAGTGAGATTATTATTATTTTTTTAAATATTTCAATGTAAATAATTTAGACTAAATGGCCACCAGTCGTCTGGAACTCCAGACGTCACCATAAGCTGAGTTTCCTCCATTTGTCTTTTGATTAATTTATTTTTATTTTTTTATTTTTGACGTACTGTATTAATCCCATAAGGTAAATTATTTCCTCTGCATTCAACACAACCAAAGTGAACACACACACACACACACACACACACACACACACACACACACACACATACACACACACACACACACACACACACACACACAGATGGAGCACCCGGAGACCACTTGGTGGTTCGGTGCCTTGCTCACTCCCCCACTGCAACACATTTTCCCTTCTGGTTATTTTTCTGATGTTTGCTGTTGTTTGTGTGATGTTTGATCTGCATTTGCTGATGTTTGTGGGTCTTCTGCCTTCAGTTTTTTCTTCAGTAATTGAAAGGCATGCTCGGTTTTGTTGACTAACTCTCTACCTTTGAAACCCATGGCCGCTTTGGCAGTATGCTTTGGGTCAATGTCCATTTGAACTGTTCAGTATCTTTCTACCAGTTTTGTAGCATTGGTCCAAATCCGAGCAGAATGTATAGCTCTGCACACTTCAAAATTTATCCTGCTGTTTCCATCACTTTTGACCCAGTCTTACATCAGTCACACATGCCCATGTCCACTACATTTGACAGGCGGTTTGGTATGGTTTGTGGGGCCGGTGGCGAAGTGGTTAGGGTGCTGCGCTCATGATCGGGAGGTTATGAGTTCAAATCCCACTGAGACCCTCAGTGTGCTAAGACATCTGTGCAAGGTCTCAACCACTAGTGTGCCTCTGTTCACCCAGCAGTGTAAATGGGTACCAGTAAAATATACTGGGAAGGTAACCTGCGATGGACTAGTGTCCCATCCAGAAGGAGTTGAACTCCTGGTTGCTTCACACTATGGAAACTGGGGATAAGCACCGGCCTGATGAGCCGCTATGGCTCGGGTGTAGAAACCCAACAGACTTTACCTACCTTTTGGTATGTTTTAGATCACAAGTCCTTCTTTGTACTCTTTTCAGACCATTACCAAAACACTTTTTTTTTCCGCCCAGCTTGAACCCCCAACCTTAGGATCAGTGATCCAGCACCTATACCACTAGGCTACCACTGCCCCTATTATTATTATTATTATTATTATTATTATTATTATTATTATTATTATTATTATTATTATTATTATTTTTCTTTTAGTTTTGATATATTGTATTAATCCCACAAGGGAGATTTAACCCATCCAAAGTGAGCGCGCGCGCACACACACACACACACACACACACACACACACACACACACACACACACACACACACACACACACACACACACACACACACGCACACGTAAACAATGAGCACACACACTCAGAACAGTGGGCTGATACATGCATTGGTGGTGGTGGTGGTGGTGGTGGGGGTGGGGGTGGGGGGTTGCTCAGAGAGTTTATATATTAAGTGGTTTTATATAACCGCTTAATCCTAATTAGGGTCGTGGGGAGTCTGGTGCTAATGGAAGTATGGATCTAACTGTACAGTGAAATGACTCCTAACAACTAAAATAGGTGTTATTCTTTTCCTATTTCAAATTTATTTATAGCTGGATTCATGTATTACATACAAATGCAAAACAAAAACGGGCAAATTCCTAGTTCAGCTGTGGACTTTTAAACCTCTTCAATTTTTTTTTCATCTCATAGAAAATTCTCAACATCAGATCCTTGGTGTGTTGTGTGAAGCCCTCTGTACTACAGTCATGTTATGATGGACATACAAATTTTATATGCTTTTTGGTCATGATGACACAATGAGAGACATGGCTGGCCTTTGATAACCCAGTTAGCTGCACTGGGGGTGGGGGGTAGCTAAGAACGATTGCCCTATGTTAGACCAAAGAAACTTCCTTATATACCCATGTGTATTTACAGTGCTTTTATGAAAATGTAAGATTAAGTGAGCGGCACACCGGTGTAATTGTAAGCACTTCTGCCTTACAACAAGAAAGTCTTGGATTTGAGTCCCATGCCCTGCAATTGCATTTCCACATGGAATTTGCATTTCATCCCCATGCTGGCATGGATTCCTAAAGGTATTTTGTTTCCTTCCACAGTCCAAAGACATGCGTATTATGCTGATTGGACATTCTTGATTGGCCTTGTGGTGGTCTGGTGAGCTGTTCGGTGTGTACCAAACCCTCACACAGAGACAGCTGATATGAGTTCCAGTCTACCTATAACCATAACACAGAATGAAGTGGAAAAGGACAAACCATGAACAATGGTAAGTTTAGCATATGTACATGTCCTGTCGTCATCAACCGAGCATCACAGGGCTATATAGTAGTAGGCCTCCGTCAGTCTCGAAGGACTATGGAGCTGCGCTCTGGCTGATATCCCAGCTGGTGATACTCTCCAGTGCGTAGAGCCTGGGTAGGAAGTATGGAGGACAAGCTGTTACCCAAGCAGCCAGTCCCCCCCTCTCAGCATCACCGGAAGGATCCAATGGAAGGGCAGAAGAAGATATGACTGGGTTCCAGTGCCCCTGCAGGAGTTGCCAGAACATTGCTGTGAACGAACTGCCTCAGGGGACTCCGACTCTCAATTAGAAACAAACGTACGGCTATGCAGCTAATCTTGAGGAAAGTCAGCAGTCTTTTAGATGCCTCACACCACAGACAGTGAGAGACATGGCCAGCCTTTGATAACCTAATTAGCTGCACAGGAGGGGGAGGGGGGGCTCTTGGCAGTGGCAACTTGTTGAGAGTAGGGCTTGAACCCCCAACCATTGGATAAGTGATCCAATCGACATTACCACCCGCCTACCACTGCCCTCAAAGGAATATATGTCTGTCTTCCTTTCGGCTTTTTCCCTTTTACTCGGGAGTCGCCACAGCGAATCATCTGATTCGCACGTTTGATTTGGCAGAGGTTTTTACGTCAGATGCCCTTCCTGTCACAACCCTTTTTAGCAAGGCACAGAAACACGCTGACGGCTTTGCAGCCTACTCTTTACGAAAGTCAACTCCCCAACTTACGTTCATGCATTTTACGTGTTTTCGCTTTTACGTTTTTTTTTTTTTTTTTTTTTTATCAAATTTGGAGTTTAGACATACTTACGTAGTACGCTGATGTAATGACGCTGCGTCCATTGTTTACAAACGACAGACTGAGCATGCCCCTCCTTCTTCCCAGTTTAGTTTTATATATATATATATAATCAGTTATATAGCGTGTTACTCTCGTGTTAAGACGTCGTCTCTGTGATCTTTGTGTTTACACTGTTTTGCGGACTTTTGTAACCAGAAGCAAATATGGTTGGTCAGAAGCGTAAGCCTACTAGCATGGGTGCAAGTCTCATACACAGAGATGAATTAACTATGTGCTCGGATCGGCACAATCTACCATGCATACTCAGTTAAGCAAAGAGAGTTGTAAAATATGAAAACCCGAATCCAGGAAAGAGAGAACTCTCTGCTCTGCTGGTGATTCACATCAGTGCAGGCTGAGTACTAAACGAGTTCAACGAAGCCCTTGCTCACTTGAAAGCCGGGAGTCCGCATAACCTGCGCTTTGTTTCAAGCAAGTAAACTATGTTCAGCAAGTGCACAACTTTCGGTATCGAGCGCCTCACATATTGTAAGCGTTGATTGGCTGTTTTAAGCTTCATGTAAAGTGAGTCGGCTCAGCTTCATGTAATGTGAGTCAGCTCAACTTCATGTCATGTGACCATCCGTCGACCATCGGAACCATTTACAAGCAGAAAGATTGCATCATAGCGAATGTTAAAGGTTATATTTGATACTGTATTTGATATTTGATGAGTGAATTTGATTAAAATGTAGCAATTTGAAATTATTTTGCTTGAATTTAATTTATTTTAAATTAATGTTGATATTATTTGATATATTTAATGTTATTTTACAATGTTATGTTTATAATAATTGATTTAGGGGTGTTTTATGAGATACAGTAATGGTATTTATGGATGTATAGTACAGTCTGTCTTCCTTCCTTTCGGCTTTTTCCCTTTTTTACTCGGGAGTCGCCACAGCGAATCATCTGATTCGCACATTTGAGTTGGCAGAGGTTTTTACGTCGAATGCCCGTCCTGTCACAACCCTTTTTAGCAAGGGACAGAAACACGCTGACGATTTTGCAGCCTACTCTTTACGAAAGTCAGCAATGGTTCTTTTACATGAACCTCTCACCATAGACAGTGACAGACATGGCCCGCCTTTGATAACCCAGTTAGCCGCACTGGAGATGGATGTATAGTACGGTATGAGCATCATACGTCACACGTCATACATCACTGTAACAACTTACGTTCACTTTCAAATTATGTTCAGCCATCCGGAACCAATTAAAAACGTAAGTCGGGGAGCGTCTGTATGTATATATAAGAACATTTTACAATTTTATGTAGCGACCTGAACTTTATTTAACTACACTCATAGCTACTCCTCAAAAAATGTTTAGCCACTACGGGCTATATGAGTCTGGGATCAAACTCATGTATGCCAAGTAGAGGGTAATATTTTGGAAATTAATGTTAAACTTTGCAAGTAGCCCACTGGATATTTTCCAAAAGGTGAAATTATTAAATCAATGGACTCCTCCCCATTCTATTGTTAGTTCCCCTGGTGAGAAGAAATGGGCATATGTGAATATTCAGCAAAGGGTAGCAGACATAAGAGGGCCATGGTGAATGCTAATATCATGCAAATGGTATTATTGTGTACATGCAATAAGAAAAAAAAATCTCCATTGATTCAAGAATCATAGTTTAGCAGGTCAACTCTGATTCTGACCATTTACATCTCCTGTCCCACATTTAGCTCTCTCTCTCTCTAAGCCTAGTCGTGCCATGATTCGCTGTGGCGACTCCCGAGAAAGGGAAAAAGCCGAAAGGAAGACAGACTCTCTCTAAGCCTAGTCATTCACATACACAAACCAAGTTAAATCCATGCTGACCCCGCTGTCCAGTTGAAGCTAATGCTGTACAAGAATCAGTCATAAGTGTTATTCATAGCCTTTTGGATATGCAAGACATCCTTTAAAAAACCTAACCTTGCACTGAGGGTGTCAGGGGTTACTCATTGGGGAGGTTCTCTTATGGTTCCCGTTGACTATTCCGCAGAGCAATCGATACAAGGCAAGACTTTACCATTTACCATTTACCAATTATTATATATTCCCTAGCTTTCATTACTTCATTGTGATGTCATACCTTCTATCTGGATTACAGTTCTGATTTGATGCCTGAGATTTTATCACTTTATAGCTGAGACTTTTTTTTTTTTTTTTGCTTCTTTCTGATTATCATCACAATGAAAAAATACAACTAGTTCTAACTAACTGTCAAGTGGATGAATTTCTATATTATTTTACATAAACAATTTAAATTGAGCTCTGTGATGGCCTGGCGAGCTGTCCAGAGCGTACTCTGCCCTCTCCCAGAGTAGGCTGAAATAGGCCCCAGACTCCCCACGACCCTAAGTGGTTCAGAAAATGAATGAATGAATTTAAATAGATTATTAAAATTACAAATATATTTGAAGACTGACTGAAAGCATGATACTGTATGTAATATAAGATATGGACTGCATTTTAACATAATTTATATTCTTGAATGCTGCTTTACCAGTAATTTAGCCATTTATTCCCCTGATGCTAGAGTGCTACTCCTGGGGATGCATAATCCTGTAATAAAGTCATTACCTGACACAAAGAAAAATCCTTGCATTTTTCAATGAATAATCCTGTACAGTTTCTTTACACAGCTCAGGTTTGTTTGCATGACTGCATTTCAGGTCGTCCTAGATGTTAATCACTAATGTTAAGTACTGGTTCACTCTCGGGTTTTTCTGCATTTTCTTCCTATGAAAGCAAATCCACTGTTTTATTAAAGCAAAAAATATACAATGCAATCATAGCCGGACTGGATTTTTGCACAATATTGATGATGCAATATTCATGTAAGATATTGATACATTAGTGCACAGGAGAACCAATCAATGCAACAGCTTAATCCAAAGAGGTGTTGCAAAAATTATATTTATGGAGTCTGACATGCTGGCAAATCTAATTTGGATTTGGTTTTCTTCAGGTCTCTCAGGTTCCTTCCCACTCTACAAATACCATCTGCAAGTAAATGGATTGGTTGTACAAAACTGCCCTTAAATGTAAATGAGTGCATGAATGTAAAGTGGTACCTCAGTACTCAGACGCTTTTGAGATCGAAAAAGTCAGAATTCGATCCACGTTTTTTTTTGTCCTGGAAGTCGACCAAAGTCTGGAAGTCAAGCGCTAAAAAAGCGTGAGAAAAAACGAGACCAAGGGGGAGAGGAAATGCACACTTTGCGGAAGTCCAGAAGTTGTTGATACTATGTATCACCCTGATAAAGCTAGCCCTGTTCCGGGGAAGTCCAGAAGTTGTTGATACTATGTATCGCTGTGAACACCCTTAATGATGAGGTCATGAGCCACTTACATAAGGTTTTGAGAAGAAGGCAGAAACAAGCCACGTTAGAAATGTTCTTCAAGAAAAGAAAGGGACATCCTGAAGAAGAGTCATCCATGCCGGAGTGAGTAGCAAGAGGGGAAAAAAAACCCAAAAAACAAACAAAAAAAAAAACACTGGCTGATTCACGTGAAGCTGTTATGGAAGGGGATCCTCCTCTCTAATTCGCCAACATTTATGCATGCTAACTGCTCACCACCACTGTCTGTCTGTCTTCCTTTCGGCTTTTTCCCTTTTACTCGGGAGTCGCCACAGCGAATCATCTGATTTGCACGTTTGATTTGGCAGAAGCTTTTACGTCGGATGCCCTTCCTGTCACAACCCTTTTTCGCAAGGGACAGAAACACGCTGACGACTTTGCAGCCTACTCTTTACGAAAGTCAGCAGTGGTTCTTTTACATGCCTCTCACCATAGACAGTGAGAGACATGGCCCGCCTTTGATAACGCAGTTAGCTGCACTGGGTGGGACAGTGACAACCTTGTGGAGAGTGGGACTCGAACCCCCAACCTTTTGGATCAGTGATCCAGCAGCCTATACCACGAGACCACCACTGCTCACCACCACAAAGGTAAAAAATCTTATCTTTATTGTTATGCCTTAACTGTACTGTGGTTTTTATTTTAGTGTGTTATGGTCTTTTTTGTGAAAGATTCTGGTTTTGGCGGCTCTAACTCTCTCTCTCTTTATGCAGCTTCGCGCTGGAGAGGGGCATGGCTGTCACACACGGGCGGAGTGCTAAGCACACACCTGATTCCACTTAGCAATCACCGGGCATCTCTAACAGTGACTACGATTTCCCCGTGTGCAGAATCTTCTCACCCTTCTGTGACGCCAGGAACATTCAGTCAGACCCAAAAATGCAGGAGACAGAGTGTGATGAAAACGGAGGAGCTTTATTATTCACAGAGATACCTCACTGAGTGATCAAAGGCCGGCCATGTCTCACTGTCTATAGTGAGAGGCTGTAAAAGAGCCATTGCTGACTTTCATCAAGAGCAGGCTATACAGTCATCAGTGTGTTTTTGCCCTGCGATGGCCTGGCAAGCTGTCCAGGGTATACTCTTCCCTTGCCCAGAGTCTCCTGAGATGGACACCAGCCTTTCCGTAACCCTACTTAAGATTAAGCGGTTCAGAAAATGAATGGGATTAATGAATAAATAGGGACTTGTGAGTTAACTGCCTGTCGGGTCAGGATTTGTCCTGCTACTGGTTACATGTAAGGCAGTACAACCTGTTGCATGGTCGAGTGGTCGGCGACTAAACAGGCTCCCCAAGCAGGTTCCAAATTTGGTGAGTAGGGTGGCTAGCAACCCAGTAGGAATAAAAACAAAACCTATCAAAAGGCGAATAAACTCTTAAGAGTCAACGGCCAGCTAGCTAGAGATGGTGTCTCAATAAAAACCCTCTGCAGAAAGAACTTTGGGCCTCTACTGCGGATTTTTTGCCCTTCGTATACAGCCATGACAAGCTGTTATGGCTGCCGCCCATGCCAGAATTCTGGCTCGGCATCCAGATTGATTGATTGTGAGTTAAATGAATCACTGAAATGTATCGTAGGAAATCAGAAGCTGGTGATGTTCACCTCTACAATGCACTAATTCATTCTCTGTACTGCTTACCCATTGCGTTTACACAGCTGACATTGAGTGAGGGGCATGGTACACCCTGGACAGATCCCCTATCACAGAGTGAACACAAACAGGGAGGTAACCGTTCGCACTCACACTGACAGCTACAAGCAATTTCGATCTTCCATTTGAACTACCTGGCTACCATGTGTACAAACTTATAGCTAGTGAAAGGTTAATCAGATTTTCATTGGACCACAGTTTCTGGTTGCATTTCTCATTTATTTGTTTCTTAAAGTTATTGAATTAATGAATCACAGACATTCTTCTTGCCTCTATTCTGAGTGACTTGTGTAGGTTGGTGAAGGCCTATTTATCTCTCTGACAAGCTGAAAACTAATTTACTAATTTGCTTGTGGGTGACTTGGATCGTTTTTATTTATGATCCATTAGTAAATATTTTCAGGCATTGAACCTCTGCATTAAGTCCATTATGGATAATTATTTACCTTGCAATCTAGTGCTCAACCCAATGAGGAAGTCGTGATAGTAACAAAATGCTTTAAAACGCAACTATCGCATACCCTCACCAAACTGGCTAGCAGAAGTGTGTGGGGAAGGGAAATCTCTAAGGTTTATAAAGTGAACTTTTTATACAACACACATAGTATAGGACAATTACCATTTATAGTGGTTGCATGGTCTTTGCAGTGTCCCCTGCCACCAACCTGCCTTTTTATATGAAAAGTACTATACATTCTGATATTACCTAACATACTAAGTGAGGTCACGGAGTGGGTTATTGAACTTGGTAAATGGGCCCAGATTGCTCCAATGCCTCAACTGTCAATTTCTCATAAAAGGAAAGGCAGTAAAATGGAGTCATTAGAAACTACTCCAACAAGAGCTTCATCTTTATTTATATCAAAAGCTGCTTCTGTTTTTAGCCATTTGTTCAAATACTACAGGTTCATGATCTTAAAACAGTATTCCTTTATGATTTATGATAGTAGAAAGGTGGCAAGGGTGTGGTGGCCTATTGGTTAGCACGTCCGCCTCACAGCAAGAAGGTCCTAGGTTTGATTCCCTGTTTGGGTGTTTCTGTGTGGAGTTTGCATGTTCTCCCCATGCTTGTGTGGGTTTCCTCCCAGAGTCCAAAAACATGTACTGCAGATTAATTAGATGTTCCAAACTGCCTGTAGGTGTGAATGTGAGTATGAATGAATATGAATATGAGTATGAGTGTTGGCCCTGCGATGGTGTGGTGAGACGTCCAGGTTGTACCCTGCTCTTGCGCGGATTCAGCTGAGATGGTCGCCAGCCTCCCAGTGATCCTAATTAGGATTAAGTGGTTCAGAAAAGTTATGAATCAATGGTGGCACAGTGGTGTAAGGGTTAGCACAGCCACCTCAGAGCAAGAAGGTTCTGGGTTCAGGTCCCAGGCCAAATGACTGAATTTTTTTTTTTTTTTTTGTGGAGTTTACATGTTCTCCGCATGGTTATCTCTGGATAATGCGGCACTGCACCATACAAACCGAAACTAAGTTTGGTGAAAGCGATAACATCTGGACAGGACCTCAAAAGAACATTGTGAAATACCAGCATACTAGCTTTTCAACTTAACACACAGGAAGCACAATATGCCAAGAGTTGTAAATGCAAGAATGCTTACAGCACTATTAATTTTATCCAAGTATTTTTTCCTGAATATTTTAGCAGCATGTCTTTAGCTCACCCTTTCAGTGCTAAAAAAGTCTCTGAAGTGGATAATTCTCCTTTCACTGAGAGAAAACGTTCAGCCTGCTCATGTCAATACAACTTCTAATGAGATGTGCATCAATGTCTGCACAGCTGTGATAAGTGTATTGAGAATGAATAATAATTCAGCACATCCACTGCAAGCACACACATATTTATTCCATATTGTAAATTAAGTCATGTCCCCTTGAATGTGACTTTGATGCTTTTCTTTCATTTTAGTGAATCCAATACGGGGTGAACAATGGAAGGGGTTGCTGCCTGTAAATTCATGGACAAAACTTGATTTTATGAAGTGAAGTAAATAAATAAGAAATGTCTCTTACAGATGAATAAAATTGTATGTGCTTAATGCAAAAAAAAAAAAAGGGGGCAAAAACCGGAAAACGAATTCCTGTATGCTTAATTCAGTGTAGTTTCTTGGTGTAAACATTTCCTAAACATAGTTTCTCTCTCTCTCTCTCTCTCTCTCTCTCTCTCTCTCTCTCTCTCTCTCTCTCTCGCTCTCAATAGGGTATTTTATATATACATATTATATATATATATATATATATATATATATATATATATATATATATATATATATATATATATATATATATATATATATTACACACATACACACACACAGTGGTACCTCACCTTACGATAATCTCAGCAAACGAAAAATCCAGGTTACGGAAAACATTTTCCAAAATCTTTTGTCTGTATACAAAACAAGTTCTCCTCACGAAACGCACCAAACATGCCATTCAAATATTCGAACAATGCATGAGCTGCTCTTCCATCAATGACATTCAAAAATCCCGCCCTGCTGGCCTCCCATTGGCTAGAAGGGATGATGCAGCTACCTCCCATTGCCTATCTCACAAAATCCCGCCCCGATGGCCTCCCATTGGCTAGGAGGGATGACACAGCTCCCTCCCATTGGCTATTAAGGAGCTGCATTTCCCATAATGCTTTACGTGTAAAGGACAGAGTTACTGCTGTTTCATGGTTTACTTCTTGACTCGGACTTTTAACCTTCCATAAACATTTGTAACATTATAACTCTGCGAAGAAGACATGGTCAACACATGCGCGCGCACACACACACACACACACACACACACACACACACACACACACACACACACACACGTGCGTGTGTGTGTGTGTGTTTGTGATTTCCAGTACGAGTGAGAAGAAGAAACAGGCTCGAGTGATATCGTAAAAGAATATGACCAAACCTGTCGATCATCGGTCTGATATTGAAGCAGAAGAAGGTCTTAAAAGGTCTGCTTTTATCATTTTTCAAGGGTTTAGGGGGTAGTATTGGGGGCCTTGGAACGAATCACACGTTTTACATGTAAAATGCGGTTCAGTTTACGAAAAATCCAGGTTAAGAAAAAAGCCCTGGAACGAATTAATTTCCTAAGGTGAGGTAGCACTGTGTGTATACATATATACACACCCACACACACACACACACACACACACACAGGGATCCCCAACTTTCCACAGTTAATGGAGACCAAGACCCTCGCGACCACCAATTTCCACCAACTAGGATCGACCCCACCACCACCCTCCTCGACTGACGTATACATATATGTATATGTGTATATAATATCAATAAATACATATTCAATGCTATAAATGCTAACAATAACAATTAAACATTCAAAATAATGCATAATTAAATAAAATATAAATACACACACATACAGATGCAAGCGTGCACACACTCAGATGTGCATCTCACATAAAAATGGAAGTAGTTTTGTTGAGTTTTTTTCTTTTCTTTTTTTTGCATAATTAGCCTTGTTTTGCATCATTTTCCTTAAACTTTTTTTTCCCTGTTTTCCTTTCATTTCCTTATTTTTTTATTTTACGATGAATATTTTTGAAAAACCCGTTATGCACTGAAGCTGCAGAACCTGCAGAATGAATTAGCAAGGGATCACTATGTATATATATGTGTGTATATATATATACACACACACACACACACACACACACACACACACACACACATACTTACATATACATATATATATCAACAGCCGCTGGATTATTCACATAACAAGTGCAGCAGTGCACACTCCACCACGAAGCCTGGGAAAGCAAGAGCATGTGGACTGTGGCTTGAAGCTCTTTTGATCAGCATCAGGATCACCCCTCCTGCTGAGTCTTTCCATCCTGTGCACAGTTTGATCAATGAAGATGGGGTTCTTTTCCTAATGAAATCCGCACAGGATCATGTGTTTGTGAATGACACGCGTTTGTAAAAGGTCAGCCAGTAAAGAAGCTGTTTTCCCTCCTGCTAAGAAAAGAACGAGAAAAAAAAAAAAAAGAAAAACTGTATCGAGCATAACGAGTTTACATTATTTTTCACAAGGCTTAGCCTGAGCCTCCCTGTGAAAATGCATGGCTTCCATTTTAATTAGGTCAATATCTTAATACAGCCTGAAAGCAGCTCAGGTTAGGAAATCAGTAGCTTAATTTACCTCGACCTGTTTATGTGAGTTTATCAAGTCATTAATGCCTGTGA
The DNA here is from genome assembly GCA_024760905.1 of Plotosus lineatus. NCBI lineage: Eukaryota > Metazoa > Chordata > Actinopteri > Siluriformes > Plotosidae > Plotosus > Plotosus lineatus. The sequence continues at coordinate 66,769,586 of CM045733.1, read as the reverse complement.
GAAAATATACCGAGACTCTTGAAATGCAGAGCTTTTACTACATTCCATAGAGAGATGAGCAAAAAAAAAACAACAACAACAACAAAAAAAAAAACAATAAACTCATGTTTGTAAATAATATTTTAATTTACTTTATTTATTTTCACGCTATGTTTACACTCTCAAGTTAGTCATGATACTTGTAGCATATCTTTTGCGGATGCATACTGGCTGCGTTTGGATGTGCCGTCTCCTTTTTTTCCTCCTTTTTATAAATAAAGTAACTAAATATAGTTTTTAAAGCAAATTATTTATCCACAAAATAAATAATAAGTCAATCAGTATTGAAAGTGGTTGTTTGACCTGTTATGTGTTATGTAACCGTCTTTGTCCCGCCTACAGTGACAGAGAAATATAGCAAACATACTGCACTCATTCCATACACTCAGCACAAACACAAACGATGTATCTGCTATAGTTGCTTTCACGCTTTGGCAGTGGTGACCTCGTGGTAAAGGGTGCTGGATCGCTGATCTTAAGGTCGGGGGTTCAAGTTCCACTCTCCACAATTTTGTCACAGCGAACTGGGTTATTAAAGGCGGGCCATGTCTCTGACTGTCTATGGTGAGAGGTTCATGTAAAGAAGCCTTGCTGACTTTCATCAAGAGGAGCTGTATCGCCGTCAGCGTGTTTCTGCCCCTTGCGAAAGGGTTGTGTCAGGAACGGCATCCGACATAAAAACCTCTGCCAAATCAAACATGTGAATCAGATGATTCGCTGTGGCGACCCCTGGAAAAGGGAAAAAGCCGAAAGGAAATGAAGATGTTGCTTTCAAGCTTTATTTTACTTCAAAATGTCTCCATAGACATTAACCAAGTGGTCATACACCACAGAATAAAAAGAAAGAAGTTTTGCAAAATGCAATAAAACAATGTTTGAATACAAGTGAGAAATCAAATTGCCATTAGGGAACTAAAAAACAAAGAAACAAATAAACAAAAAAAAAACAGAAAAACAAAATGGAACACACACACACGCACACACACACACACACACACACACACACACACACACACACACAAAAATAATACCTTATATCGATATTATATATTGATAATTTTCACAAAATTGATCATAAATAAATAAATACATAAATAAGTCAAACCATAATAAAGAAAATCAAATGTTACTTGTTATTATGTTGGTGTGTACTGTGCTGCTGCCACTGAAAGCATGTTTCTGTGTCTCTCTCACACACACACACACACACACACACACACACACACACACACACACACACACACAGGAAATTATGGCCAGCTGTCTCTTTGTTGCTTGCATGAATGTAGGATCAGGGGAAGTAGTACAAGAGCAATTAAATGAAACATTAAAGTGCACACTGTCCATCAGTTTTATGCATTATATGTTTAAATATTTCAGGTTTATTCATTTCTTCATCTCATAGGAATATAATTTTTTGAAAGTACTACAACTTTCACGTATAGTCTGCAGATATGACCCATCTTCTCCATTTAACACCCTTAGGCAGGCTGCAAGTGCTGCTCTGGCATTTGATAGTATTCATATTTTGGACTCTACTTTCATTAATATTTGAATTCCACATGAAAGAAATATTACAACATAGAGGGAACAAAAGGGAACTGACTCTCCCTCACCAGAAGAGAATATAAGTTTTGTATCCAGCTGCTAGTCAATGGCAAAACGTCATGCTGAATTTTCTCCCCTTCTTCCAGCTATCTGATGCAATGCTCATCTTTCACAGTCCGACACCCTCTACTTCATCTACAGGTTACACCTGGTGCATCGCACTATGGATCATTCTTCACATCTCAGGAAAAAATCTCAAGCTGTGAACGTTCTGCTGCTGCTGCTGCTGCCGCAAAGGATGCAAAGGATGCAGTCAGGGCTATCTTTGAGTGCATCATCAGAGAATATGACCTTTCAGCATCCTCGGGATCTCTGAGAGGTTTAGAGGGTTGAAAATGTCGGTGTGGTTTCGACTGTAATACGGTCCCAATTGTATAAAACATTCATGGACCAGCAACAGAAGGCTTATTGTGCTAGAATCTATGCATAAGAACTGCTTTAAGAATTAATCCCAGTCACACACGGCATATCTTCCCTACTACAAAAAGATGAAACCCTATTCCCTTGATCAATGGCAGGATGTCTCATTGTACAGTAAACACAAATCATTCTTTATCAACTGGCCTTCAGATCTGATTGCTTGGGTCACTACTCAGCCACAGTACAGGGCCTTATTTCAGTGGCATTTCAAAGCTTGAAGGTTGGGATGCAGCACTAAGAGAGGATGAGTTTGCTCAGGAGATTTCTTTGACCTTTTAATTGCCAGTAGAAAGAAAGTAATACTTCTGCGATACTGATGCAGTACAGGGATCCCTCCATACTCCACGTTTCAATTCATACAGCTTCAGTGCATTGCGATAAAAAAAAAAAAAAAAAATCATCGAATTAAAAAAAAAAAAAAATTCAGAAAGCATAGGGGGAAAGTTAAGGAAAACTCCACAAAACGTGGCTAATTATGCGCACCCCCCAAATAAAATAAATAAATAATATATATATATATTAAAAAAAAGACCCAAAACCCCCCATCAAAACTACTTACATTTTTTACGTGAGGTGCGCATCTAAGTGTGTGTGCGCACATCTCTGTGTGTGTGTGTGTGTGTGTGTGTGTGTGTGTGTGTGTGTGTGAACGCGCACGTGGTCGGTATGTGTGTGCATTTATATTTTATTTACACCTTATGCATTATTTTTGAATGCTTAATTGTTATTATAGACATTTATAGCATTGAATATGCATTTATTGATACTATATACACATATACCTGTATGTATACCTCATTCATTTGATCCATCTTCGCAGAATTTGACGGTCATGGGGGATCACAGTCCCAATTAATTTTGGAAAGTGAGGGATCCCTATATATATATATATATATATATATATATATATATATATATATATATATATATATATATATATATAGAGGATTTTCTGAGTAGATCCTTCCGTAGGAGAGTGCTCAATACTTTTTGGTAGAGCAAATAACAAAAATAATCTGTTTCGAGGGGTGGTGAAACCATCCTCTCTCTTCAGGTGATTATAGAAGAATCATCACTTCAATATATATAAATTGTTGGAGTCACAGCCCCTTCAATATTGCATCACATCATATCATCACATCATCATGGAGTATGTCTCAGAGTCTGGTGGTCAATCAGTAGGTAATGAAGTGACAGAATGTGTAGGTTAGTGGACACACTGGTGGGACATTGTGACAGTGAGGCATAAACTCTTGCCTCCAGTACAGCACTGCCGAGTGATCTGTCCATTGCACAGGATATCCCACAATGGAGGTGCATAGAAGTATAGAGACAGCATTTGTCACATGGTACAGCTATTATTGACGAATCAAATGAGTGTTCTTCTCTTTTTGTTTTTTTTTTTTGTTATTTGTCGGTGTATCGTGTGACGTCAATAGAATTTTTTCATCATTATAAATAACAAATGATTGCCAAGTGGCCTGAATGTAGCACTGAGCCTATGCTGTGCATTGTTGTCACTCAGGTCAAGGAACGTTTCAGCTGTGACCACACAAAGCTGTGAGGACTGCTTACTTTTTTTATTTTTATTTTTTCATGTCATAGCTTCAACTCTTGAATTAATCTCACTTTGATTATTATTATTATGATTATTATTAGTATTATTTAAAATCGCTATGTCTATCGTTCCGAAGATAAAACTGACAGCCTTTTTTTAAAATCTTCATTATGAGGTAGGCGGGAAGGTCGGTGGTGAAATGGTTAGCATTTTTTCCTTCACCACAAGGGTGCTGTGTTCAAGTCCTGGGTTTGGGCGTTTCTGTGTGGAACTTGCATATTTTTTTTCTGTGCTGATGTGGGTTTTCCAAAGTACTTCAACTTCTTCCCACGGTCCAAAGACATGCACTAAGCTAATTGGCTGCTTCCTTCTGGAGTGAGTGACATATATTTTGGGATGCCATTTTGGAAGACAGGGCAGTGGTGGCCTGTTGGTAAAAATGCTGGATCACTGATCCTAAGGTTGGGGGTTCAAGCCCCACTCTCCACGGGTTGCCACTGCCCCCCCCCAAAAAAAAAAAAGTGTGCAGCTAACTGGGTTATCAAAGGTCGGTCATGTCTTTCACTGTCTATGGTGTAAAAGAACCATTGCTGACTTTCAACAAGAGTTTTTTTTTTTTTTTTTTTGGGGGGGGGGGGGGCACGTAGTCCATTGCTATGCACAGCTCTCTCCTGATTGTCTTCTTTGAGACTACAATGTCAGACTTGGCTAAGTTATTCACCGAGTGTCTTGGCAGTTGTTCTGGGGTCTTTAGAGTCTCTCACGAGTTTTCTTTCCAAAGTCTTAAAATCTTTCACTGGCAGACTGTTCTGTGCTGCATTACTCTTTTTAAACTTCCTAATGATACTTCTCAATCCAGTTCTTGACACTTGGAAGCTTGGTGACACTTGGTGTGTGTGTGTGTGTGTGTGTGTGTGTGTGTGTGTGTGTGTGTGTGTGTGTGTGTGTGTGTATGTGTGCGTGTGTGTGTGTGTGTGTGTGTGTGTGAGAGAGAGAACAAATTTCTCCATTCAGGATGTTCTCATGCATCCTATAACTAGAAAAACAATGTACAATAGAAAAACAAATTTGGCACTGCACCCAAGGCTAGTCCAGTCACAGAGACAGATAAGCCGGCAAACAGAAAACGAGATGGTGAGGGATGCAGTGTCAGTAACAGTAGCAGGTGAGATAAAGTCACCGTAAAACTATGAGGTTGGAAGCTATCTGATTTAAAGTGGCAACAGTAGGCTCCTGTAAGTCTACATGCATGAGTGTGTGCATGCAGAAACTACAGGCCTGAATGTCCCGTGCTCCAGTCCAGGCAGCCACAATATAAAGTGACATCTCACTGATATTATATAAGTGGAAACATCTGTTTGTTTCGTTTTTTCCTCAACTGGCTAGCGCTTGTTAAGGTGCAGAGCAGACAGGGAAGTGTCTTGATTTATTCACTCTTCCAGTATTTTCAAAGACGTGAAAAGTATAAGTTTACTAAATATAAGTTATTGATTTTTTTTCACAACATATCTGAATAAGAAAGCATTTAACATTCTTCAATACAGTGATGGGTGACAGGAAATTTACTGTTTAAAAAAAAAAAAAAAAAAAAAAAAAAAAAAGGCATTTTATTCTTCTGTGGCAGAAGTGAGTACATACTATTTACCCTGTTTAAAACAAACAAACAAACAAAAACTGAAAAAACGTATTTTTCATAATTTTCCGTCTCTCTCTGAGATAAGTTTGTTTACATTTTACAACACTCCTTTCCAGTGAAAGATGTTCATTCAGTTCATTTTCTGTAACCACTTAATCCTAATTAGGGTTGTGGGGAGGCTGGTGCCCATCCCAGCCAACTCCGCATGAGGGCAGAGTACACCCTGAACAGCTCGCCAGGCCATCGCAGGGCAGAAACGCGCTGATGCCTATGCAGCTTCCTCTTGTCGAAAGTCAGCAATGGTTCCAGCTCTGACCATAGACAGTGAGAGACATGGCCGGCCGGCCTTTGATAACCCGGGTAGCTGCACTGGGAGCCGAGATCTTTGTGTTTGTTTGTTTTGTTTTTTTCATGGAGTTGCCTTTTCAAATCACTTGAAATATTTTTGTGAATTTAAATATCTGCTTTGATCGTTCCATTCATTCCATCTCACAACCCCCTCCTCTCCAATATAATCTCCTTTTGAGCCAAAGCATTCCGGATCATTATCCAGTTAAAAGGTCGAAAGGACCTTTTCGTCAAATTGCCTCATTTTATATTCAAGCACTTTTTGATATGATGCAGAACTTGGTGCTGAACCAATCACTGCAGGCTGCCCAGGCCATGAGGTAGTAAAGCAACCCCAAACTATAACATTTCTGCCAACATACTCTCCATATAACCAAGTGTCCTCAGGTTCACATGTGTATCATGATTGTCTTTGACGTGTCTTTCGAAATCACATTCTTCAAAAGGCCTGTCTTTGGCTTCAACCCTTATTGGGAAATTGTAATCTTAATCTCACGGTCTTTGATGGCACAAACTTCCCAGTCGTTACTTCCTGTAATATTCTTTTTTACATTAAAACTGCTGTTCGTAGGCTGAATTTGTTGAGGTGACCAGTACTGGACAAAATGGCAGTCATTTGGAATATAGGGTAATTGTGGATAATTTGTAACAGTGAAAGTATTTAATTTATCCTATACGAGGGCAGAGTACACCCTGGACAGCTTGCCAGGCCATTGCAAGGCAGAAATGCTGATGGCTATGCAGTCTACTCTTGATAAAGTTATTAATGGTTATTTTGCATGAACCTCACCAGACCGTGAAAGACATGGCCAGCCATTTGGCAACCATGAACAGTGGAGCTTGAACCCCCAACCTTGGAATTGCTAATACAACATCAAGTATTTTATTTCAATACAAAATAAGACATTGTTTTAAATCACTAACAGACTTAAGGGACTCGATTTGTTTTACTTTGTTTGTTTATTTGTTTCTGAAGGCCATAGTGAGCTTTTTTAATTTTGGCACGATAAGACCACACACTGTGATTTCAAAGGAAACATCAGAACGTAGCGATCAGGTTTCATTAACCTAAGATCCACCAGTGTGAAGCTTATGAATCTCACGTAATCTGGAAAACTTGTTTAAAGTGTTATGGACTTGAATTAATGACAAATCTATGAGGCTACGTACCTTTATAAAGAGACTCATCTTTTCATTTGTTTGGCTTTTTTTTTTTTTTTTTTTTTTTTTTTTTTACAAAAAAGCCCTTTTATTTGTTAATCTGTAATTGTATAAGTGTTGGATGTTTTTTTTTTTTTAATTATTTGAAAAGAACATCTATAATTTCCAGGAAATGTACAGTCAGCCCTCTACTAACGAAAGCCTATGAATATGAAAGATCCAGGTTTCTGGATCCTCTTTTTACGAAAAGCGCCAAACGCGCCATTCACAAATTCAAACGTGCCATTCACAAATTCAAAGAATGCGCGTGTTGCTCTCTCATTGGCTGTCTCCCAACATCCCGCCCACCAGGACGCAGCTGAACTGTACCCATACTTCCTGTACCCATACTTCCTGTTTGTCACACACGTGAGAGAGGAGAGTTGAACAGGAATGTTGGCTCGAGAGGCTTTTGTTTTTTGAGATTGACCATTGCAGTGTTATATTTCGTTATCCATCATGACCCCGGAAAATATAGAAAAGCGGAAATACAGTGACGGAGGCAATTATTTCGTAACGATATATATTAAAGCAGGAGCATGAGCAGAGTGCTCCGTGGGACCTCCGATCTCGCAAGGAAGCAAGTTAATATTGAGTCATGACCTCTGATCTTTGAAACAGGTACTGCGATTCCACTTTAAATACAACATCCGATTAATTTAAACATTTAATTACCATTTTTCCGTCAGCTCCGGGCTGCGTGTGGGTGGAGCCCGCATATGGCAAAACACGATGGAGAAAAAGAGAGTTTTTTGTGTGTGTGTGTGTGTGTGTGTGTGTGTGTGTGTGTGTGTGTGTGTGTGTGTGTGTGTGTGTTAATAAAAATGTTTAATAATGGTTTCATTAATAAATATGTTAATAAAATGGTTTAATATGTTAATAAAATGTTTAAATGGGTTAATAAATAAATTTCTTTTACTTTTAACACATATTTCATACAAAATTGGTGTACTTTTATCATTTTTAAAGGTTTATGGGGTAGTCTTGGGAGCCTTGGAACAAATCTCACATTTTACATGTAAAATAAAATGTGCCTTACTTACGAGAACTCCAGGCTACAAAAAAGGCTCTGGAACGGATTAATTTCGTAAGTGGAGGGATCCCTCACTTTCTGTACTTATACGTACAGGGATCTCACTTTCCCCGGTTAATAATTTCCGCAAAGTAGGATCGACTCCCCTGTCTGATGTATACGTACATGTATATGTGTATATAATATCAATAAATACATCTTCTTTTCCTTTCGGCTTTTCCCTTCAGGGGTCGCCACAGCGAATCATCTGCCTCCAGCTCACCCTCTCCGCTGCATCTTCTGTTACACCAACTACTTTCATGTCCTCCTTCACCACATGCATAAATCTTCTCTTTGGTCTTCCTCTCGGCCTTCTGCCTGGTAGTTCCAACCTTAGCATCCTACTGCCAATATACTCACTATCCCTCCTCTGTACATGTCCAAACCATCTCCATCTAGCTAATATCAATAAATACATATTCAACATTATAAATGCTTATAATAACAATTAAACATTCAAAAAATAATACATAAGACGTAAATAAATATAAATACACTCACATTCAGATGCGCACCTCACATATAAATGTAAGTAGTATGGTTGGGAGGCGGCACGGTGGCGTACTGGTTAGCACGTCCGCCTCACAGCAAGAAGGCCTGGGTTCGATTCCCGGCCTGGGTGTTTCTGTGTGGAGTTTGCATGTTTTCCCCGTGCTTGCGTGGGTTTTCTTCCAAGTACTCTGGTTTCCTCCCACAGTCGAAAAACATGCACAGTAGGTTAATTGGCTATTCTAAATTGCCTATAGATTCGCATCGTGTAGAAGGCAATGGCAAACCACTGCACCATCCTTGCCAAGAAAACCTCCATGAAGATGATAATTAAGGTGTTATCCTTCATGGCAGGTTGCCAAGAGTTGTCCTCCAACTCGAAATGTACCAGACCAGTTTTGTTGGGGTATTTGGGTTGTTTTTTTTGTTGTTTTTTTTGCACAATTGGCCTTGTTTGCAGCAGTTTCCTGAACCCATTCCCTATTTTCCTTTTTTTCCCAAATGAATATTTTTGAAAAACCCGCGATGCACTGAAGTCGCAGAAACTGAAGCACGAAGTAGCAAGGGATCACTGTATATTTATACACACACACACACACACACACACACACACACACACACACACACGAACACAAAGACAAACACACCCACACACACACACACACACACACCCACACACACACACCCACACACACACACACACACACGGAAAATGACCTAGATACCAAAATAACAATCTATTTTGCAGGACAACCATTTTGCTGATGCTTCCTATTGACCAAATTTGAATGTTCTACATTTTTACCAGAATAAAGTTGTAGGTCGTCCGCTTGTAATACCAATCAAAATATATTTGGTATAATCATGACCAAATTGATCGCATGCAGTTGGCATGGTGGCATAATGTTTAGCACAGGTTCCTCAAAGCACAAAAGATCTGGGTTTGAGTCCCAAATGCTCAGGCATTTCTGAGTGGGGTTTGCATGTCCTTCCCGTGCTTGTGTAGAATTCCTCTGAATAGTGCACTTCGGTTTCCTAAGAAATGGGGCAGTGGTAGCCTGGTGGTAGAGGGCACTGGATCGCTGATCCTAAGGTTGGGGGTTCACGTCCCAGTCTTCACAAGGTTGTCACTGTCCCACCCAGTGGAGCTAACTGGGTTCTCAAAGGCGGGCCATGTTTCTCACTGTAAAAGAACCATTGCTGACTTTGGTAAAGAGTAGACTGCAAAGCCGTCAACGTGTTTCTGGCCCTTGCTGAAGGGTTGTGTCAGGAAGGGCATCCGACGTAAAAACCTATGCCAAACCAAACATGCGAATCAGATGATTCACTGTGGCGACCCCTGAAAAAGGGAAAAAGCCGAAAGAAAAAGAAGAGTTTGGTTGCCTAACACTGTCCAAAGACATTAGGCTAGTTGGCTGTTTCAAACTGCCACTAAGTGTGAATAATAGTGTGTGTGTGTGTGTGTGTGTGTGTGTGTGTGTGTGTGTGTGTTTGTGTGTTATCCTGTGATGGTCTGGCAAGGTGTACCCCACCTTCACCCAGAGTCAGCTGAAACAGGCTCCAGCCTCCCTGCGATCTTATAAAGATGAAGAGGTTTGGCAAATGGGTGAGTGACTGAGAAACTGTGTTCACTGTATACGCCATAAAGGATAACCAGAACTGCTGCAAGATTTTATCCACACGGTGGGGAAAGATGCTGTGAATGCAATTAGGCATGCCTTTTGTCCTCCATTCATACATAACACTAGCATTGATGAAAGCTAAGCTGGTTTGATTGTTACTGCAAACACTCTAACAAACCACCTTCTTATGCAAAATAGGACAACAAGCTATTTTGCATGTATATAAGCAGGCACCATATCCTATTTTAAGGAAGGTTCAACAATTCACTGTTGTAATCATCTCTCTCCATTCAAGTCCCTTTTGTTCTTCTCAAATGGTGTTTAAAGAAATGAGCATTTCCTTTCCAGTTCACTTGAGCTGAGAGTATAAAGCATATAAATGGCGACAATGCAATCCACTTCACAGCTCGATTAAAGTACAGATTTATTGCATTTATAGAGAGGCGAAGAAACTGTAAAGAAATGAATCCTACATGGACAAATGCATTTAAATGCATTACATAGAACGCACAGATAGTATTATATTTGTTTTCTACATGGACTCACAGAGCATTATCTTGTGGGATACAGAAAAAAAAAAAAGAAAAAAAAGGTACTTGGAACTTTTAAGCAAATGTGCATGCTTGAGTCACAAGATAGAAAGCCTGAAGGACAAAAATGGCCAAGTCCATTAATAGTAGTTAAAATTGGCTTGCATTGCACATTCTTTGATCCGTAGTAGCCGACTGGTTTGGCAGTTACTTCAATTAGGCTACTGGTTTTGTTAGAATTTAAAAGCTATATGGATTACAATATACGGTTGGCATAAATAAACAAATGCAGTCAGAAAATATTACACAGGAATTTTTTTTCTGTGGCGCCCCCTCTAGGAAGAAAAAAAAAAAATCATGCCCCCCTCATCGCCCCGTGAGCGACAATAAATAATACGGTATTATTTGTCTATAAAATTATTAGTACACCTCTGCATAGCATTGTATTTTTATTAACATTAAAAACAAACAAACAAAAAAGAAATACAGTTCCACTTACAATAAAGAAAAACTTCATGAACATTGTTTTTTTATCTGTAAAGAAAAGATTTAAAGTGCACCAATGTGCCTGAAATTAATTCAATAAGTTCAACTTATTTATGTTTTAATATCTCCGTCTCTCTCTCCACCTTTCTCTTCGTTCCTTTTCGAAAATTTTTCCGTGTTGTTTCTTGAGGGGTTGTTTACTCCACTTCATATCGTTTGCTCGTGCGAAAATCCGCTACGCCATAGGATTTTTTTTTTTTTTTTTTTTGCCAAACTTATCGTTAATTTTTCTAAATGTATTTACAATGAGAGCACCATGCCAACTAGTGGAGTGGAAGTGCAATTACACTTAATTCTCGAACAGAATTCCAGAAAAGCATGTTCCCCAGTTCATACGCGCTCCCCTCGGCATCACACCCCGCCCCACTAATTGAGAAGCACTGGTATAAACACTACCCCAGTGGATAATACTTGAGTGGAGACAAGCATTCACAGTCATAGTCACTAATTTGAAAATTTTATGAACTCATCAATTACCCCCCTCCCAAAAATAAAAAATAAAAATAAAAATAAATAAATAAATAAAATAAAAAGTAAAGTCCTTTGGGCTTTTTCCACCTGAGCCATAATGACTAATTGGACCGGTGCTGATCCCCGATTTCTGTAGCGTGAAGCGACCGACCAGGGGGATGGGGCGCTAGTCCATCGCAGGTGACCTTCCCAGTATATTTTACTGGTACCCATTTATACTGCTGGGTGAACAGAGGCACACTTGTGGTTGAGACCTTGCCCGGGGGTCTTAGCACAGTGGGGGTCTAACTGGGATTTGAGCACACAACCTCCTGATCACGAGCGCAGCACTACACCTCCCAAAACAAACAAACAAACAAACAAACAAACAAACAAACAAATAAATAAATAAATAAGGAATACTACAGAATAGGGCCATCGTTTAAAAAAAAAAAGAAAAAAAAAACATCTTTCAAAACTGTTTCTGTTCATTGATTGATTTGGATCATCTTTAGATTATTTTTCTCAAGGTTGGGGATATTATTTAAATAAACTTCTATTTAAACATCTGAACTTTTCTAGTTTTCCATTAGCTTTAGCGCTGCCTATGTAACACTTAAAAATGTAAAATAAATAAATGAATACAATAAAATAGTGCTTCAGCTTATCTTTGTGTGTAATATACTCTAAAACAGTAATTTAACTGAGACGCAGTAGATGTTGCTGAATAGTCACCTCAGTTATATTAAATATGACATTATGAACTTGAGTGATGTGGCTGAGGGACTGCCAGAGACAGTAGTGCAGGGGATGGAAAGAAGAAAATCAGTTTTAAACTTTTCTTTTTAGGCCGCACACTTAGGTTTAAAAAATATACAGGTAGTGCTCGTGTGTGTGTGTGTGTGTGTGTGTGTGTGTGTGTGTGTGTGTGTGTGTGTGTGTGTGTGTGTGTGTGTGTGTGTTACTACACCTAATACATGCCAGGGACTGTATTTTTAATCTCAGTTGTCCTGGTTGATGTGACGAAAATAGAAATGACGGCTGAATTAGGTCTATAAATACAGGATGTGCATCCGAACACATTATTCTTGCTTTTAGGATTCAGCAGACGATAGAGGTTATCAAGGCATCTCATGTCCCTTTGGACTGTAATTCAGTAGCGACAATGTGTCATGAACCCTAAAGGCCTGCCATCTGGTGATGTTTTTCCTTTTTCTAAGGTAAGAGAGCCAGACCTCAAACTGAAAGTTTGAAATTGTGTGGGCACACACACACACACACACACACACACACACACACACACACGTGCGCGCGTGCACACAATAAATCCCAAAGAGCCCTAGCAAAATGCTGATGCCTGCTGCAGACAGCTCAGCATCAGTGTGAAATGACAGGAGTTCTGCTATGTTTGGACCAGATTAATTACACCAATTGAGGAAATAGCTGCACACTAAATAGCCATTAGTCCCTACAAGAAACACTTAGAGCAAAACAGAAACAACAATCAACACCCTGCCAAGTCCTGATCAGAGTGAAGGGGGTTGGGGGGAGGGGGGGGGGGGGGCAAGGAGGGGGCAGTGACAGAGAAAGGAAATCTCACTTAGCCGGCTGGAAGCCTATACTTCACTTGTGCTAAACCTCTAACTAGGACAGACACAGTTGAGAAAGAAACAAAAAAGGGCATTGCTCTTTCACACCAGCCTGCTTCCCTCATTGGCAAGAAGATTTATCTTCGCTGTCATTCACTGTCTGTTGATTCTTCTCTTCTTTCGGTCATGACTCAAAAAACTCGAACGTATGAAAACAGCTTAAAAAATGTTTATCATGTCAGACACAGTCTTTTGAGACACAGTACAACATCTCTACAGCTTACTGTAAAAGCAATAATGTAATTTCCTACAACTATCTTTTTTATAAAAAAGCCAATTTGACCATTATTTGATTATATCCATGATTGAACTTCCTGCGGATTTAAATGCTATGATGGATAGTCTACTTCCAGGAAATCTATAATGTCTGTAACTCCAGTCTAATATTATTCATTTTATTTCTGTGTGTATCAGTCAGGGAGTAAAAAAATAAAAAATAAATATTAAAAAATTAAAAAAAAAATAAAGATTATTATTAAAAGCGTTTAGGGCACTTGGAAATATTCAAAGTAACTCAGAAAGATCACAGCCCAAATATTTAACTGGGGAAAAAAAAAAAAAAAATCAATATTTGTTGAATTTCAATTACAACAGAGATTACATAAATCTTCTGTGTGTGTCATATGAGAAGATGACTTTTTTTTTTTCTTCTTCTTCTTCTTCTTTTTTTAAATCTTATAATTGTCTAAAGTCATAAGACATTTCCTGTCCTCATAAGCATTCCTTACAAATTTGAGTTGACAGGTTAGATGCGGTTTAACCCTGTTTTTTATGTCAAAGATTGACATTGACATTTAGCGTGAAGAAAAGCTTTTTTTATTTTTTTTACAAGAAGAAAGGGCTCTAGGAAACCACTATACTGACTGATATTTGGATGAAGATATGACCTTCTGATGCATGTAGAGCGTAATAAGGAAACAAGCTATTGTTAGTCTTCTTATTATATTTTAATATGTCAACCAAAATGTGGCATAATAGTATCTCCTATAGATGTGTCTAGACCAGTGATTCTCAATTATTTTCTGTGGCGCCCCCTCTAGGAAGAAAAAAAAACATTTCACCCCCCCTCCCCCGAACCCACTGTCTTGCGAGTGACTATAAATACTATTATTTGTCTATAAAAGTGTTATTAGTACACCTCTGCATAACATTGTATCTTTATTAACATTAAAGACAAACAAACAAAAAATAAATATAGTCCAACTTGGATTTAAAGTGCACCAATGTGCCTGAAAAAAAAAAAAAATCCTTAAATAAGTAAATTGAGTTTAAATATGTCTTAATATATCCGTCTCTCTCCGTTCCTCTTAGACATTTTTCAGGGAAGTTTCTTGAATGGTTGTTTACTGCATTTTATATCGTTTGCTCTTGCGAAAAACCGCTACACAATAGTCCGACAATGGCAGCGTCACTGCCAACTACTGGAGTGGCAGTGCAATTACACTTAATTCTCGTACACTGTTCCAAAAAAGCATATTCCCCAGGGTCATACGCGCTCCCACCGGCATCACACCGTGCCCCCCAAGGGGGATGCACCCCACTTATTTGAGAAGCGCTGGTCTAGACCAATCAAAATAGGATAAGAAAATCAGTACAATGTAAAGTCATCTTTTGTGATACAATGCATTTTCCGTTAAGGGGATTGTTAAAGTTCAACTATCTAATTAGCTCTCTAACTCTTCGCTGGATGACGAGCCCTTTATTTGCACTTCAGTACCTGAAGACTTTAATGACATGAATGATTTGCTGTGTAGTTTTTCGGATGTCCATATGCTGAAGGATGATTATATTAAATTTCTGAAAAGATTGCACCAAAAATATCTTCATGTTTCAAGCTGGTCTTGATTGCAGTAGCTGATAAATGTAATTTATTGATAGCCAACCTTTCTAAATAGAAGAGACATTGAATAACAAAAAAAAAACAAAAAACAAAAAAAAAACAAAAAAAAAACAAGAAAAACATGTACATGCAATCAAATCTGACAGACAAGGACACATGACCTAAAGAAACACGAGGTTGTATTCACTTATCCATCAGCCCACCTTCTGTGTTAATGGGTAAATAGCAAACCATTAATTTGTGTAGTTACCACAGCAACGTGTCAGCTCTGAATAACAAGAGACACTTTTGGAAAAGGGGCCAAACCTTTTTGTAATCCTTAAAACCCCTTAGAGAGACGAGACTAACCAACAAACAAGAAGTGTTGCTGTTTGGGAAGAATGTGCCATTGCAATTGAGGTTCAAGTCTTTCCCCAGAGAATGATCATGAACCTGGTTGCAAACACTCCCACCCCACAGCACGTTTTTTACTGATTTACTCGACACTATTCATGATTGCAGAAAGAAACCACAGAATATTTTTCGTGTATATATCATGCTGGTGAGACTCACTAACCCCCATCGGATGCTTCGAAGCATGCAGTGTAATTCTTGGTTATTAAGAATTCACTTAAGTGCTATAATTAGTCGGAGAATGACAACAGTCAATTCACAGAGCTCTAATGCAATCAATGAGCTGTAAAAGCAACACAACACTTGGTCTTTTCAGACACAAAACTGTTATAAAAAATAATCTTTTCATTATAAGTTATTACTTCTACAGCATAGAAACAAGGCCAGTGAGAGCCTTTAGAGTTCTGATTAGGTTACAAGCGATCTTAAGGAAATTAAGCATTAATGACAATAACAGTGGCTGAGTGTAAATAAGTTGCTTTTTGAGAAAACAAGAAAATATAAAATGCTTTTGTGCATGTTTCAAAAGATTATAATATCATACCAAGATTTAATTAAAATTACATCATACCTATTTCTATACAGTAGTTAATAAAACAAGGTACTAAGACATATGAAAGAATAATATATATATATATATATATATATATATATATATATATATATATATATATATATATATATATATATATATATATATATACATACATACACACACACACACACATATATATATATATATATATATATATATATATATATATATATATATACATACATACACACACACACACACATATATATATATACATACATACACACACACACACACACACACACACACATATATATATATATATATATATATATATATATATATATATATATATATATATATATATATATATATATATATATATATATATATATATATATATATATATATATATATATCCCATAATTGACATCGACTGACGGAGGCCTATTATATATATTATATATAGTAATCCCACTCCTCACTGCCAAACACATTTCTGACAAAAGTGTGTCAAAAGTATCCCAGGAATACATTAGATGATAACACATGGAGCACCTCCAGTGTTGAGCATACCGCTTTTGTTCAATCTGATAGTGCAGCAATATATCACAGGCATCATAGCTATCAAAGCAACACATTTGGTAAGTTATGCTCCAATCAATCATGTCAGAGCCTCTCTGGAAAGCCCTACACAGAGTGTAAGTGTGTGCAAGAACATTACTGAAAGCATGCACAAGTCAAGTAACAGTCAACTGCATTGGCTGGTGAATGTCACAGAATAAGAGTTAATATGTTAGCATGTTAATAATAGTGTATTAGTGTTTACATGAAAAAAATCTACAAAATATGAGTGTTCGGAGTGTGTGTGTGTGTGTGTGTGTGTGTGAGTGTGTGTGTGTGTGTGTGCGTGTGTGTTTATCATACATATACAAATGTGAGCACAGTGAAACCTCAACTTACGAAAGCCCCAACAAACAAAAAATCCAGGTTATAAAAAACATTTTCCTAAATTTTTTGTCTCTGGATATGACACAAGATCACATCAGAAATACCATCTCAAAAATTCAAACAATGGATGAGTTGCTCTCACATTGACTACATTTCCAAACACCCCGTCCCACTGGCCTCCTATTGGTTAGAAGGGATGATGCAGCTCACTCCCATTGGCTATCTCCCAACATCCTGCCCCACTGGCCTTCCATGTGGCTAAGAGGGATGACAGCTCCCTCCCATTGGCAATTATGGAGCACCCATAATGCTTTCCGTGTAAAGGACAGTTACTGTTGTTTAATGAGTTTTTCGAGTGTGCTCATTGCAACTTTATCTTTTGGCTCAGGCTTTTAACCTTGCTTAAACATTTGTAAGATTATAACTCTGCTAAGAAGACATGGTCAACACACACACACACACACACACACACACACACACACACACACACACACACACACACACACGTGTGATTCTCAGTGTGAGTGAAAAGAAGAAGCGGGCTCGTGGCATGCGGTTGAGTGATATCACAAAGGAATATGGCCAAACTCGTCTACCATTGGTACAATATTGAAGCAGAAGGAGGCCTTAAAAGGTATACTTTTATCATTTTTAAAGGGTTTAGGGGTAGTTTTGGGGGGCCTTGGAACGAATCACATGTTTTACATGTAAAATGCGGTTCAATTTACGAAAAATCCAGGTTACGAAAAAAGGCTCTGGACCGGATTAATTTCGTAAGATGATTACCACTGTATAACCAGACATATTTGTGTTTAGTGTCTGTCTATCTTCCTTTCGGCCTTTTTCCCTTTTTACTCGGGAGTCGTCACAGCGAATCATCTGATTCGCACGTTTGATTAGGCAGAGGTTTTTACATCGGATGCCCTTCCTGTCACAACCCTTTTTAGCAAGGGACAGAAACACGCTGACGACTTTGCAGCCTACTCTTTACGAAAGTCAGCAATGGTTCTTTTACATGAACCTCTCACCATAGACAGTGACAGACATGGCCCGCCTTTGATAACCCAGTTAGCCGCACTGGGGGGACAGTGACAACCCTGTGGAGAGTGGTACTCGAACCCCAAACCTTTGGAACAGCGATCCAGCACCCTATACCACTAGACCACCAGTACCCCATATTTGTGTTTAGTGTATAATCTCCTTATTTTAAGCAAAATAAACACTTAGAAAAGAACAGTTAGCTCATATGCATAATTGGTTATATCTGATCATGGGAAAACTAAGTGAAACAAAATACAATTTGCTCACAATCTGGCAAAAATACACTGATCAGTCTTCACATTAGGCCTACTGATACGTGAGGCGAATGAGCAGCACATGTGAGATGTCACATGCAGAGGAAACAATTTACCTTACAGGATTAATACAGAGTATAAAAACTAAATAAATGAAAAATAAATGGGATGTAATCAAGACTGCCATTGCCATGTAGAATTATTCCAGCAATTCACAAATATATTTATTTATTTTTTTTTATAGGGGCAGTGGTGGTCCGGTGGTAGGGTGATAGATGACTGACCCCAAGGTAAGTGGTTCAAGCCCGACTAGCAATGAGTTGTTACTGCTGTCCCACCAGTGCAGCGAATCAACAGTGCAGTTATCAAGAGCTGCATGTCTCTCATTGCGGATGGTGAGAGGCATGTAAAACAATCAGTGCTGACTTTTTTTAAGAGTCTGCTGCATAGTCACCAGCGTGCCGGTGGCCTGGTGAGCTGTCCTAGATGTATTCTGTCCTCGCCGAGAGTTGGCTGAGATGGGCGCCAGCCTCCCCGTGAACCTAATTAGGATTAAGCGGTTCAGAAAATGAATGAATGAATGTTTTTTATTTTTAGTTAATACTATCCACAAAAATGTTTTTTTTTTTTTATAACAGCATTTGACACCGCCCCTCTTTATTTTTCTTCACTTCGGGACAAGACGCATGAAGGTATTACAGAACAAGAAGTACTAAAAGATGGTCCAAGCCTTATCTTACGCAGAAAGTCTATTGAGCCTAAAAGCATCATAAAATACTGGAGGAAGACAACGTTTTAACAAACCCCCATTATCAGCTCGAGAACATCATAAAGGTTCTCAGCAGATAACTAAAAGAATGCATCACCCTGACCAAGTCGACTAGATACTAAATCCCTTTGTCTCAATATCTGAATATAATAAAAACTTTTAGAAAAAGCATGGTCAAGTTCTTATAAACAAAGTCTGCTGTTGAACTTTCATATCTCAAGTGTCACAAAGTTGATTGAAAGAGCAGAAAAGTGTGGATACAAAGACACACACAAATAGAAAGGCCACTTTGTGTTATTTCTTAGAATATGTATTAAAATTACCGAGCACTTTTTTTTCCTGAAATTGCGTTCATACACGTAATTAATATGTGCGGGAAAGAAATATATTCATGTGATAAATTAGTTAATTTTATTTAACACACCCAATCTAAAACATCTAATCAATCCAGAGAGCACACCATATCAACACACCCACCCAAATGTGTGTGTAATCAACCGCCACTTCGCGTTTCCTACTTTGCGTCCTCACAATAATCATGGGATTTCCCATCGGGAAATTAAAAAAATAAAGATTATTTGAAATTCACGAGCCCTACATGTACATTGAACTACGCTACCTAGCAGGCTCTGTTCTCCTGCTTGACTTGAGTTTTCTCCGATTGGCTGTGAATCCAGCAAGTTGACTTCTCGAGATTATATTTCCCAGCATCCAACACACCTTTCCTCCCTCATGAAACAATGACTTTTATTGAGCTCAGGGGGAAGCACTGAGGTGCGGGAAAAATCGTGTGCATCGTAGTAGTGAGGGAAAAACAAATACCAAAATCACTGGGAGAGTATCAACATGGAAACTGGTCAGCACGAAACTTTTTATAGCTGATGGCATATAACACTTGAAAATTAACTTCTATATTTTATATAATATATGGGTGGGTGGGTGGGTGTCCTTAAGAAGTGACAGAAGTCATTTCACGGTTTCGCGGGACTATCATAAGGTGAGGTATACGTGTGTGTGTGTGTGTGTGTGTGTGTATAAATATTAAAAGTCAGGCTGTTTACTACTATTCTTGGCCTGGTGATAGAGGGCGCTGGATGGCTGATCCTAAGGTTGGGGATTCGAGACCCCCTCTCCGAGACCCACTCTCCCTCCCCCCCCCCCCCCCCCCCACACACACACACAGTGTAGTTAACTGGGTTATCAAAGGCCGGCCATGCCTCTCACTGTCTATGGTGAGAGGTTCATGTAAAAGAACCATTGCTGACTTTCGACAAGAGTAGCTGCAAAGCCGTCAGCGTGTTTCCACCTCGCGATGGCCTGGCAAGCTGTCCAGGGTGTACTCTGCCCTCGCCCGGAGTCGGGGCGATCTTAATTAGGATTAAGCAGCTACAGAAAATGAAATGAAATAAAATATCGATCACACAAGAAAAAATATCCAAAATGTCATATTTTTATTTTTAAATCTTTTGTATGTTTGTGTACTGATCCCTGTGTGTTTAACAAGCAAAACACACATGCATTGTGCATCCCTCTATGCATATTACTGTCAATATATTCTACACATACAGTATACATAACCTTTCTATCTATAGTTCCACTGCACTTCTTTTAGTACACTGGTCCACTTCCATAGTTTCTGATGCAGTACATGATTTATATATAGAGCTGAGAAGGTTTCTCTGCTAAAACTAATCCCAAAAACAGACATCCATTCAGTCACATTCACACCTATGGGCAATTTAGAGTAGCCAGTTTACCTAGCGTGAATGTCTTTGGAGTTGTGGGGGGAAAACAGAATACTCAAAGGAAAGCCAAACAAGTAAACAACAGTGCTGACCTGTATGCCATCCTGAACTGCTATGCTAATAATAAGCCCTTAAAATAGCATTGAAACACTTTGTCATGACTTTAAACTTTTTTTTTTTTCCCCTCTGTTTTTCTTTTTAGTCAACCCGTCAAAGGATTCTCGCTGCACAACCACCCAACAATGCACCAAGAATATGTCTGACCACTCTATCAGAATACTAATGGGCTCTATAATGGACGCAAGTACATTTTGTATTTAAACAACATGGCTGTTTTAATGGGGAAAAAATATAATTATGTCACTCTCAATGACACGTTTCTACGCATGACACTGCTTTTTGTGTCAAGTGTAAGATAGGCTCCAAGTCCTTAGTGTCTGGTGACACACTAGGACAGAAACAAGCAAAAAGTGGAGCAAATCTAAACTGGAACAACATGCTGAAATGGACTAAGTGTTGGAAGTCAGTGGGGAATATCAGAATGTAAGCTTTGCAACACAGAAATGTACACCTGAGTCCCCAGTTCGCCACAACCCCTCACTGAACTCTGAGCTTGTTAAAGGGGCTCAGTCATGCAATGTGTTATTTTAATGGCTGTTCCTCTGGATTGGTCTCAGTGGCATCATGAAGGTTCATAAAGGCTGATTCATCACCTGATTTGTTCGCCGAGAGCATGACTAACCAGAGAGAAGCTCCTCTTGGGTATATTAAAGTCACCCCAATGGAATATGTGAACTCACAACAACTAGCTTCCAGACTTGGTGTCCCATGAGACACAACAGAGACTGGTTGTCTCCAATAGTTCTTGAAAATGACCAGTAAATTGTTGCCAATTGATATGCAATGCCTTCAGCCCCATAATCTCAAGCCAATCGATGTGATTGATGTTATCAATATCATTATGATGCGTAAGAGCAATAGAAAGTCACAGCTAACTGCATGGCTTTTTTACTCTGAGATGTGCTATTCATTTTATCATCTTCTTTAACTCTGAGCAGGTTATTAGCATTTGAGTGATGCATTTGAGATGTGCTGAGAGCTGATATCCTTGGGTTTAAGAGACTCTAATTTTCTGCAATGTGTCACCACATGGCACAACAGAAATAGCTTCAAGAAACATCACTTAAGCTGATATCACCTGGTGATTGATGTGTAATTAAAAAAAAAAAAAAAAGGGTAGATTTATTTATTTTTTGAAATGAGCAGAATGGATGGGCCATGAAGTAATAAATCCAAATTCACAGTAACACCAAATCTGGAGTGCAATAAGTAGCCATGTTGGTATGTATGCAGGCTTTGCAAGAAATGCATTTCCATTACGTTTTTGGATAGAAAATAAACATGGGTTTTTCTACATACCAACAAGTAATGCCATCTGTCTGCATAACTAAGTTACTATTCAACACATAAATTTACTTTTTAAACAGTATATAGCTATACTGATGCTAATTTACAGTGCTGTGCCAAAATTTTTGCCCCTTATGTATTAATTTTTTTTTATTTTTTTGCACCTTTGTCACACTTAACAAATTTACACATTACACAAAGATAACCCAGGTATTTAAAAAAAATGCAGTTTTCCTGTTGTGATTTTATTTGTTAAGAGAAAAATCCTATCGAAACCTACATGAACCGCTGTGAAAAATGTAATTGCCCCCTTGTTAAAAGATGAGGTAATTGTGATTTATCCTATTGTTCGGGAAAGTTGAGTTCAATTTCATGGCCACACCCAGGCCTGATTGCTGCAAGACATTTCCAATCAGGAGATCCCTAACATAAAACCTGTCTGACAAGGTGAGGTAGGCCATACTGAACACACATCACCATGCCGCGATTCAGTGAGCTTCAAGAGAAAACGAGAAAGAAGATTATAGAAATGTCTCGGTCTGGGAAAGGATACAAAGTCATTGGTAAGTCTTTGGGACTCCAGCGGACCACTGTCAGGGCCATTATCCATAAATGGAGAAGGCATGGAACAGTGGTGACCCTTCACATGAGTGGCCGAACTACCAAAATTACTCCAAGAGCACTGCGCAGACTAACCGGAGAAGTCACAAAGGATCCAAAAACTACAAGGCTCACTTGCCTCAGTTAATGTCAATGTTCATGATTCCATCATCAGAAAGACATGAGGCAAAAATGGCATCCGTGGAAGAATTCCGAGGCAAAAGCCACTGTTGACAAAAAAGAATAGCAAGGCATGACTCACTTTTGCAAAGAATCATCTTCATCATCCCCAAAGCTTTTGGGATAATGTCCTCTGGACTGATGAAACTAAAGTTGAACTTCTTGGGAGAAATGCATCCCATTGCATCTGGTGCAAAAGCAACACTGCATTTGATAAAAAAAGAACATTGTGCCAACAGTGAAACATGGTGGTGGAAGTGTGATCTGGGCCTGCTTTGCTGCTTCAGGACCTGGGCAACTTGTCATGATTGATGGAATCATAAATTCTGCTCGCTACGAAGAAATCCTGGCAAAGAATGTTCGTCCATCAGGTCGAGACCTCAAGCAAAAGTGCACCTTTGTTCTGCAGAAAGACAACGATCCGAAGCACACAAGCAAGTCCACTTCTGAATGGCTAAAAGAACAAAATGAGGGTTTTGGAGTGACCGAGTCAAAGTCCCAACCTGAACCCTATTGAGATACTGTGGCATGACCTTAAAAAGGCTGTTCATGCCCAAAGACCACCCAATATAATTGAGCTTAAACAATTCTGCAGAGAAGAGTGGGCCAAAACCCCATCACAGCGATGTGAAAGACTCATCGCCTCTTATCGCAAACACTTGACTGCAGTTATTGCTGCAAAAGGTGGTTCAACCAGCTATTCGGTTTAGGGGCAATTACTTATTCACACAGGCCCTTGTAGGTTCAGGTGTTTTTTTTCCCATTAATAAATGCAATTGGCACTGAAAACTGTATTTTGTGTTTACTTGTGTTTTATTTTTGTATAATATTTAGGTTTGCTTGATCTGAAATGGATGACTGTGACAAACGTGCAAAAAAAAAAAAAAAAAAAAACATGTCAGAAATTGGTCACTGTAGCTATACTGTTGTTCATTTATATTCTGAATACTAATTTTGCTGTATGCTTTAAAGAGCCAGAAATACTACTAGCTCAGTTTGGCATCAATGCAACATCATTAACAACCATTTAATACTATAATAAAATAACCCTGGAGACTTTCACATGACCAAACAATGGGATGGTCCTGACACAGTTGACAGAAGTTACTGTCAAAGCAGGTGGAAGCTTGCAAGTGACCGAAAATTGGACATTGGATACAGAAAAGTTCGAAGATGCAATAATTGATATTTATTGCAGTCATAACATCTTTTGGCCAGAATAGAACATTTCAGTTCACAGTGCGAAATTAACAAAATAATAAAATACACATCAATTATCTAGACTGCTTAACATTTAGGCCACAGGTAGGATAGACTCTGAACAAGTCACCAGTGTGTCCTAGGGCTATCGCAGTGATGAGAAGAAAAAAAGGGAAAAAAAAAAAGCGCACTCACATCCACACCAATGGGCAATTTAGAGTAGCCAGTTGACCTAATTTCCATGTCTTTGGACTGAAAAGGAACTGGTGCCCCTGGAGAAAATCTCTGCAATGGAGAACATGCAAACTCTACATTGCAAGTTGGATATGAGGCTTAAACCCAGAACCTTTTTTTGCTGTATGATGACAGTGCTAACCACTAACCACTCAAAAGAGTAAAATAAAACCAATAATGATACATTTCAGTTATGCATTAAATGGTGTAATGTGTATCAATTTTATTTAATTTTACCATAGTTTTATTACAATCTACTTAAGCATTATTACCAGTTTTATATATATATAACAAAGTGTCTAAATATATTAATAATCTTTGCACTGCTTTCGTCTTTCAACACAGTTCCGTTGTTGAAATTGCCAACAAAAGTATAACCATGTAACCATGTTAGTTTCCAAAAGCAATACATGTTTACCTATATATTCTACATTGAGAATGCAAATGAAATCAGATCCATTTTTCCTTTCAGTTCCTTTTAATACTACATCCGAGAAGTTTTGTTTTCCTACTGTTTCTAAGCTTGACAGGTGAAGCATCAAGAAAATGGATTGAGTATGGATTTAGATGGGAGGTGCATCAGCCTGTCTCGTGCTATTTTTCCCCTTTCGGGCTCTGCACCAATTTCATATTGATGAGCTCAGCAGCAACTCCAACTGCCTGTCTTCTTTAAACATTTAACCAGAATACAGAGTGGTCACAAGGAATACAAACCTCGAGAAATGTCTAGATTGCAGTTCAACAGTGATCTATTGTTTTCAGTAAAATCTTGTCAGAATTATCAATGTTCAGGACATTTTATGTCAAAGATAATAATAATAATAATAATAATAATAATAATAATAATAATAATAATAATAATAATAATAATGTAATCATTGTTATTAATATAATTAGAATTGTTGTTTTAGATTGTTTTGCTATTATTATTATTATTATTATTATTATTATATCTTCTTCTCTTTCAGCTTTTTCCCTTTTACTCGGGAGTCGCCACAGCGAATCATCTGATTCGTACATTTGAATATGGCATAGGTTTTTACGTCGGATGCCCTTCCTGTCACAACCCTTTAGCAAGGGACAGAAACACGCCAATGCCTTTGCAGGCTACTCTTTACGAAAGTCAGCAATGGTTCTTTTACATGCCTCTCACCATAGACAGTGAAAAACATGGCCTGCCTTTGATAACCCGGTTAGCTGCACTGGGGGGACAGTGACAACCTTGTGGGGACTCGAACCCCCAACCTTAGGATCAGCGATCCTGTGGCCTATCCACTAGACCACCACTGCCCCATATATATATATATATATATATATATATATATATATATATATATATATATATATATATATATATATATATAAATAAGGGTAGTGGTGGTCCATTGGTAGGGTTACCAATCCTTGCTATCCTATCCTACTATCGATGGGCTGTTAGTGCTGTCCTCCCCATTATCAAAGGCCAACCATATCTTCCACTGTCTGTGGTGAAGAACCATTGTTGGCTTTCGTCAAGAATAGGCTACATGGCCGTCAGCATGTTTCTGCCCTGTGATGGCCTGTCCAGCTGTTCATATATATATATATATATATATATATATATATATATATATATATATATAACATTTCTCACCATTTGTTGTACAATTTCTAGAATCTTTAGACTCAGGTTGGATTATTTGTTTTAGAAAAAAAACAACACCAAGACATTGCAACAGTCAGAGACATCATGGGTGACATGACGAGTGGCATGGCAGCTTAGTGATTGTCACATTCACTTCACAGCAAGAAGGTCCTGGGTTCAAGCCCTAGACTCAGACATTTTTGTGTGGAATTTGCATTTATTCCCCAAGCTTGTATGGATTTCCTCTGGGTACTCCAGTTTCCTCCTATTGCCCAAAAACATTATCATTAAGCTAACAGGCTGTACCAAATTGCACCTAGGTGTAAGTATGGATGAAAGAGTGTGTGCTTGTTTTAATGGCAATAGACTGGTGAGATGTCCAGGGTGTACCCTGCCTTTGTCTAGACTAGAGTCTGCCAAGAGTCCGTCAACACTAGTAGAATTAAGCAGAATGCTAATAATAATAAAAAAAAAAATGAATCAACAAGCAAGCTCTTTTGTCTTTAGTATGTCATATATGTGGAGAAGTGTGCAAGTATGTATACATGTGTAAGTTTTATGGCATCTGGATTCATATTAACTTTTATTATTATTATTTTTTTGAACATTCTAACCACAATAACCACAACATTGTAAATATTATGGTCGCTCTGTTATATCCAACATCGATCCATTATTAGATAAAGAAACAGTCAGGGCACTTTAAGCTATTTCTTATTAAATAATTTTTCATCACTGGGAGTCATGGCTGTCAATAATAAGCATTCACAATAATACCGACTATTGGTTTCCCCATTCACATAGTGCTTCTGTGAGGGGGAAAAGAAAAAAACAAACAAAAAAAACAAACAAAAAAAACAAAAACAAAACAAAAACAAACAAAAAAACATGCTCTTTCTTTATATTTAATTTTCATCCATTTATTATTATTTTTTATTATTTTATGAAATGCTTGCTAGGGTCCCAGGGAGACTTTCTCAATCAACTGTTTATGAAGGCAGGGCACACCCTAAACAGCTCACCAGCTCAACATACACAACCAATCCCAGTCATGCCCACACCTAGATTTGACCATGATTTGGACTAGACAAATAGCATAATGCATATGTCTTTGAAATGCAGGAGGAAATTGGACTATCCAAAGGAAACCTGCACAAGCATGAGGAAAATATGCAAACTCCACACGGAAGTCCTCGTCGGGCACAGGGCTCAAATTTAGGACCTTCTTACTCCGATATTATTTAATATGTAATATCTATCTATCTATCTATTGATCGATCGATTGTTCTGTTCAGTTCATTTTCTGTAACCTCTTAATCCTAATTAGGGTCGCAGGGAGGCTGGCGCCCATCCCAGCCGACTCCGGGCGAGGGCAGAGTACATCCTGGATAGCTCGACAATCCATCGCAGGGCAGAGAAACGTTGACGGCTATGCAGCTACTCTTGTCGAAAGTCAGCAATGGTTATTTTACCCTCACAACATAGACAGTGAGAGACATTGCCAGCTTTTGATCACCCAGTTAGCTGCACTGGGGGGCAGTGACAACCTTGTGGATAGTTGGACTCGAACCTCCAACCTTAGTATCAGCGATCCAGCGCCTTATACCACTAGGCCACCACTGTCCTCGATCGATCGTATTAATGACTAATATTTATGTTTCATATGACCATACTGGACGATCCCAACCACAGACCTATTTGATTCATTTAGTTCATACCTCTAATACACTGGGGCATATCATTTCTGTAGTTATATGAATTACATGCAGGGAAAATAGTCATTTGGGAGTTCTTACATCAGGAAAAGAAACAAGCAAGCAAGCAAGCAAAAAAAAAAAAAAAAAAAAAAAAAAAAAGATGAAAACACTAGCATAAATTTTAGTCATATGAGCAGACTGCAATTATTAGCATTTATGTTGTTATAGGACAAGAGAGGTTTCCTTAATTAGCAGTAAAATAAATAAATAAATAAATAAATAAAAACATGGTGATATGACCTGGTGATGATGCTCTCCTAATCCCACTGAGAATGATTTCAAAGATATTAAATTATCTCTTATCCAAATTAGGACAGGAAAAAAAAAAATAGATTCTGATAAGATGCACTCATTGGAAGATCCATACAGCAAAACACTCATAACAGCCTGAGCTTTGAGGCAAATCTAACAAATGGCCGTGCTCATGATCAATTTAATTCACCTATTGCCATTAAGAGGTGATAAACTTCAGATGTGCTTAGTGCCATAGTTCTCGTTCTGTGTAAACTTACAGCTTTGTCGATATTTATTCAGTGTCATGATGACTGTGAGGTTTTGCTGGTGCGTGCGGTCGGCAGGCTCTTTCAAGGATCGCTTCTCTTCTCGCATATCTGTCAATTTGTCTCGTGATTTATGATGTTGACTAACTGAGTTGGTATCATCTAACTAATTTACAGAGAGGCAGTGCAGGTTGCTTGGCGGCCATCCACAGTGAGCTGGGGAAAGTAAGCAAAACTGTCATGAGGAAAACAGGAAAGACAAGCAAATAAGTGGGACAAGTAGTCGGCACGAGGGCACAAGCTACGGGCCGCTGAAATCAATGTCCCTTTCTTAAAAACATACTTTTGTGGGATATTGAACACTGTCAATGGTGAATAACAGAGAATGGAGAAGAATATACATTTGGCCTAGATTAGCCTATCTTCGCCTGGCGGGTCATTTAAAAACAGAACAGGCATTCAGGGTCATATTGTTCCCCTGCTGTGCTTTTCTTCAGATCTGCCATGTTCAGGCTAATCATAACAGACCTGCTGTGTGTAAGTTTATACTGGACACCATAATGTAAGCCAGCCTTTCACTGTAACAGTACAATCGATTCAGTACATACTCACCCGGAATTTGCTACAACTTTCAGAACAGGACTTTTGTTGGATGCTATATTAGTGATTTTGTAAGAAAACAACTACAGGGATCCCTCACTTTCCGTGGATAATTGGAACCGAGACCACACCACCACCACCCCGCCGCCGCCGCCACCGTCAAATTCCGCAAAGTAGGATCGACCTTCCTGACTGACGTATACGTACATGTATATGTGTATACGATAATATCAATAAACACATATTAAATGCTATAAATGCTTATAATAACTATTAAACATTCAAAAATAATGAATAAGATGTAAATCAAATATAAATACACACACACACACACACACACACACACACACACACACACACACACACACACATACAAATACATGTTTATGCGGCGTGCACACATTCAGATGCTCACCTCACATCAAAATGTAAGTAGTTTTGATGGGGGTTTTGGGTTTTTTTTTTGTTTTTTTTTTGTTTTTTGCCTAATTGGCCTTGTTTTTGCAGCATTTTCTTTAACTTTTCTCCATATTCTTCCTTGATTACATTATTTTTTTAATTCGATGAAGATTAAAAAAAAAAAAAAAAAAAACGCGATGCAGTGAAGCCGCCTGAATTGAAGCGCGAAATAGTGAAGGATCCCTGTATGTCCATTACTCAAAACTATTCATTGCCTGTGACGCTTTTGTGTTAAAATGCTGCATATGCTCTGTAGAAAATATACCAGGATGCAATTTCACTGTTGTATCCAACACCTGCTATAATGACTTTTAATAATAGTAGACACAAATCTTTGGGGTGTTATGGAGCCTTCAGGTTCTCCCACAATCCAAAGGCAAGTGGCAATTCTAAATTGTCTTTAGGTGTGACCACAAATGTAAATTACTATCTCTCCATGTTAGACCTATGAAATACTGAAGACCTGTTCAGAGGACACCCTGACACCTACACAGTGTCAATCAGAATGAATACGCACATAAACAGTACTGTATATGAAATAAATGTATGAATGCATTTTGGGAAGAAATAAAGGCCCCTATGTATTAAATTGTCTATCAAATTGAAAGATCACAGTTCAGTTATTCATAATGGTTAGTGTTATTTTGTTATGGCGGCACTGCTACCTCAAAAAAAAAAAACAAACAAAAAAAAAAACCCTCTTTAAACTTTATAGCCAATTTAGATCTTTCTGCGTGGTGTTATAGAAGGGCAGTGGTGGCCGAGTGGTAAAGGTGCTGGATCACTGATCCTAAGGTTGGGGGTTCAAGCCCCACTCACCACAGGTTGTCACTGTCCCCCCAGTGCAGCTAACTTGGTTACCAAAGGCCGGCCATGTCTCTCACTGTCTATGGCGGGAGGTTCATGTAAAAGAACCATTGCTGACTTTTGACAAGAGTAGCTGCAAAGCCATCAGCGTGTTCCTGCCCTGCGATGGCCTGGCGAGCCTTCCGGGTGTACTCTGCCCTCGCCCAGAGTTGGCTGGGATGGGTGCCAGCCTCCCCGCGTCCCTAATTAGGATTAAGCGGTTACAGAAAATGGATGAATGAATGGATTCTCTACATTGTCCATAGGGTTCCCCAGTCCAAAGACATGCAGATGAAATCAATTGGATTCTCTAAATTAGGTGGCACGGTGGCGTACTGGTAGGTACAGCCAGTTCGCAGAAAGAAGGTCCTGGGTTTGATTCCCAGCTCAGGCGTTTCTGTGTGGAATTCACGTTCTCCCTGTCCTTGTGTGGTTTTCCTTCGGATACTCTGGTCTCACTGTGCAAAACTGCACAGTAGGTTCATTAGCTGTTCCAAATTGCCTGTCGGTGTGAGTGTAAATATGTATGGTTGTGCGAGTGTCAGCCCTGCGATGGCCTGGTGAGCTGTCCAGGGTTTACCCCACCCTCACGCAGAGTCGGCTGAGATGGGTTCCAGCCTCCCCACAACCCTAATTAGGATTAAGAGGTTCAGAAAATGGATGAATGAATGGATTCTCTACATTGTCCATCGGTGAGTGTGACTGGTTAGGCATCTCTGAGCTATCCCCGTGATAAATTGGTGAACTGTTTGAGATGTACTGAAGTCAGCTGAGATTGGCTTCAACATCCCTCATGTCGGTGATGGATGAGTTAGTTGTACAGATAATGGATATCAGGAATACAGTATATCTATGTAAATTAGCTTTATTTGCAGTCAACATAGGATGCAAAGTATAAAATATTACGCCATCGACACAGGATTAAATTTACCTTTACATTGATATCATTTCCATACATACTCCATTCATTCATTCATTTTCTGAAACGCTTAATCCTATTATAAATAGGGAGGATGGTGCACATCTCAGCCGACTGTACACTCTGAACAGCTCACCACACTGATAGCTATGCAGCCTACTGTTGATGAAAGTCAGAAATGGTTCTTTTAACTGTCTCTCACCATAGACCGTGAGAGACATGGCTGGCCTTTGAAACCCAGTTACTGAACTGGGGGGGGGGGGGGGGGCAGCAGAGACAACCATTGATAGTGGGGTGTTTCAACCCCAACCATGGGATTCAGCATCCTCTCTCTACGTCTACATCCAATCACAAGGAATGGACGTCGATCCCTGAGGCTTGAATGATGATCATACAGGGATTGTCATGGCTGTGATCACAATGATCTACCGTATGGTTCGCCAGGCCACATATGGACTCACTCTCACCTATGTGCAATTTGGAACAGGCAATTAACCTACCGTGCAGGAAATCGGAGTACCCGGAGGAAACCCACGCAAGCACGCGGAGAACATGCAAACTCCACACAGAAACGCCCAGGCCTGGAATCAAACCCAGGCCTTCTTGCTGTGAGGTGGACATGCTAACCACTACGCCACCGTGCCGCGATTCAGCATCCTAAAAGCAGGCCAAAACTGCTCTGCATACTCTGCGATTTTTGTGACAGAACAAATTACTATTTTTGACAATCTTCATCTCACAATTTTAGTTCCCTTTGAATATATGCATATTACAGTAGGCTCCTGACTATTCGCGGCTCAGTGCTCTCACTCCCACATACTCGCGGATTTGCAAAAAACCCGGAACTAACTGGAACATGATTCAACTTTAGCCAATGGCTGAGAGCTTTTGTTTCTCCCTCCTGCTGATTGGTTGCAGATGATATGTACACCTCTTTTAATTCTCCTTCGCACACATCTGATCAACGCGATTGCTTGAATTGTGAATTCACGTTTTTTCGTGTGTTTTTAATGATTATTGAAGCCCTATGATGTCACTCAAATGCCCGACATATTCCCTAGCTTCTGGTAAGGTGCCTTAGTGATTTATTTATCAATAAATATTATCAATAAAAAATAAATATTATCACAGTACAAAATTAAGAAGTTTTTACTTAATCATTAATAAATTTAACTGCATTATTACTGTATTAATGAGTAAGACTGGCTATAGAATGTGTTTAACAAGCATATTTTAGAGCATGTAATATCATACATAGGGTTTTAAAACCGCATCAATAACTCGCAGATTTTCATGATCCGAACCACCGCGGAAAATGGGTACCTACTGCATATTATATATTTTTCAGGCACAGACCGCATCTTGTATTGGAAAACAACCATATTAAATGCTTTCCAAAAAAAAAAACAAACAAACAAAAAAAACCCCCACTGTGGTCAGGTAAGTTGATCAAAGTCGCTACTATAGGCATAAAGATATTTTATATTTAGCAATGGAGAGTGTGGAAAAGAGGTGAAGAAGCATGTGCAGGCAGGCTGGAATGGTTGGAGAAAAGTGTCCGGTGTGATGTGCGATAGAAGAGTGTCAGCAAGAATGAAAGGAAACGTGTACAAGACGGTGGTGAGACCAGCGATGTTGTATGGATCAGAAACAGTGGCGCTGAGGAAAAGACAGGAGGCAGAGCTGGAGGTAGCAGAGATGAAAATGTTGAGGTTCTCTCTGGGAGTAACGAGGATGGATAGGATCAGAAATGAGTACATCAGAGGGACAGCACATGGAAGATGTTTTGGAGACAAAGTCAGAGAGGCTAGCTTGAGATGGTTTGGACATGTACAGAGGAGGGATAGTGAGTATATTGGTAGTAGGATGCTGAGGTTGGAACTACCAGGCAGAAGGCCCAGAGGAAGACCAAAGAGAAGATTTATGGATGTGGTGAAGGAGGACATGAAGGTCATTGGAGTAAGAGAAGAAGATGCAGAGGACAGGGCGAGATGGAGGCGTATGGTTTGGTGTGGCGACCCCTGAAGGGAACAGCCGGAAGGAAAAGAAGATATGCTATACAGGAACACAATCTGATGTGCTTACTATTTGGTGTTTGGGGGGAAAAAAATAAATAAATAAATAAAAAAAATAGTATCTTGAATCAAAACAGTGGACACTCAAAGTCTGTCACAGTCACTTGGAGCAGTTGGCGTCATCATTATAATGTTTTTATAAATGGAAAACTACATCAATCTTGTTTTAACTAGCATTTCCATGTAGTATAAAATAAAATATTTTCAAATTCTAAGTATGTAGCCATTGAATAAGAAGGAAAACAATATGTTTGTGATGTCACTCATTATCACCAGTCAACATCCAACATCATGCAATATCACTCGCTCAGAGAGATTCAATACCCATTTTGTGATAATGACTGGCTTACTGTACATTAATCCTCACAAATGAGATGGGATCACATTCCAATCTTATTGTTCTGTTGTTCCGAAAGCTCCTGCCACACATTGACGATTTCGCCAAAGTGTGCCAATGTATGATAAATTTGGCAAACATGCTGATGTACCTCAATTAAGTTATGAGTAAGTTTTGTGTAAGTTACAGCACACTGGTATATGAGAGCTCAGAAAAATGGTATGAATGCTCAAAACCTTCAAGGTATTCTAGCATATGGCTCATCCATTCTGCTTAATGTGACTATAAGTTGTAGATAAGTTGCCATAAGTTGTAGGTGAGTTATGCAATCATTTACAGATGTTATTTGGAAGTTACCCATAAGTTGAATATAATGTCAAATGTACGTTTAACCTACATATAATTTATATCAATGAATGCCTATTGTGCTGGCAGCGTTTTGAGCTTGGCAACCTGCGACTATGGTGCTATATGCGACTCTTTCATCCCTTTGCTGTTGCTCCCATGGCTTATGTTGCCACCAGACAATTGAATCCTTTTGACCCCCGGTAAGTTAGCAATGGGATTTCCGAAGAAAATGTTTCTGAAGGCTGGATCACTGATCCTAAGGTTGGGGGTTCAATCCCCACTCGCCACAGGTTGTCACTGTTCCCCAGTGCAGCTAACTGGGTTATCAAAGTCCAGCCATGTCCCTCACTGTCTATGGTGC
Source organism: Plotosus lineatus (assembly GCA_024760905.1). Classification (NCBI taxonomy): domain Eukaryota; kingdom Metazoa; phylum Chordata; class Actinopteri; order Siluriformes; family Plotosidae; genus Plotosus; species Plotosus lineatus. The sequence goes on along the minus strand of CM045733.1, from coordinate 66,735,444 downwards.
GAGGCATGTAAAAGAACCATTGTTGACTTTCGACAAGTGTTGCTGCGAAGCCGTCAGCGTGTTTCCGTCCTGGCGAGCTGTCCAGGGTGTACTCTGCCCTCGCCCAGAGTCAGCCTGGATGGGCACCAGCCTCTCCGTGACCCTAATTAAGATTAAGCGGTTACAGAAAATGAACTGATGATGTTTCTGAAGGAAAATTAATGTGTTGTAAATATGCTATCAGGCTCCGGTATAGAAATATATATTTTCATAATGATACCTCATTCAATTATTTCTTTTACCTGGTGAATATGAGTGGCATAGTGGTTAACATAGCTGCCTCACAGAAGGAAGGCCTGGGTTCGATTCCCAGCCTCAGCATTGCTATGTGAAGTTTGAATGTTCTCCCCATGCTTGCATTGCTTTCCTCAGGGTACTCCGGTTTCCTCCCACAGTCCAAAAACATGTACACCAGGTTAAGTGACTGTTCCAAATCCACCCCTGGGTGTGCATGGTTCTGAGTATTGGCCCCGCGGTTTCCTGGCAAGCTGTCCAAGGTGTACCTCACCTGGAGTCGAATGAGATGGGTGCCAGCCTCCCCACGACCCTAATTAGGATTAAGCGGTTCAGAAAATGAATGAATGAATGAATGGTTAATATGATTTCTACCCCTGAACTTCACTGCATAGCAAACTGTTTCAACACCTAAAATGTGGACAGCAACCAAACTCAGTCGTGCAGACACAGGTCACAATATTTTATTCCAACATGAACTGAAGTTTATTCTGTAAATGCGTTTCATTGTTATTTTTTTTCTAATTTAAATCCTTCTAATCTCATTTCTTATTATAATTTCTCACCACACATTAAGCATGCTGGTAAACCAGTTTTGTCAGCAATGAGAGCAAACGAATCTGTTCACAATGCATTAATCATCCTTTTTTACATCAGAAGCTTTTCTCTTCTTTGATTTATATGTTGCACGCTTACCAGGGGTCAAAATTAGTCAGTTGTCTGGCAGCAACATAAGCCATAGAAACTGTTGCAGAAGGATGAGAGAAGCCTCCAGTTGCCAACCTCTTCCATAAACATTGCCAATATTCCCATAATACACTAGCTGTCAGCTCTCAGGACTTTTAGTAAAGGTGCGGTGGTCTCACAAAACATGTCAGGTACGTCTATATACGTCAATATACATTGGGGAGAAGTTTCATAAGCTATGTATATGTTCAAACCTGAAATAATATTGACAGTTCAACATATACCAGCATTTTAAAGAAATCTGACCTACACTCTGCAAATCAGTAATATGTGACAGGGACTTAACATAGGATAGGCTCCAGATCCACAATAACCTTGACTGGGACACAGCGCTCCCTTAAAATGAACAAATGGTACATGAATACTCTTGTGGAACAATGTTTTCTTTATACAGTGGTACCTCACCTTAAGATAGTCCCAGCAAATGAAAAATCCAGGTTACAAAAAACATTTTCCAAAATTTTTGTCTCTGTATACAAAACAATTTCTCCTTACGAAACACACCATTTAAAATTTTAAATGCGCCATTCAAACATTCAAACAATGTACGGGCTGTTCTTACATTAGCTATCTTCCAACATCCTGCCCCGCTGGCCTCCCATTGGCGAGGAGGAATGATGCAGCTCCCTCCCATTGGCTATCTTTTAACATCCTGCCCCACTGGCCTCCCATTAGGAGGGATGACGCAGTTCCCTCCCATTAGCTATTATGGAGCACCCATAATGCTTTTCATGTAAAGGACAGAGTTACTGTTGTTTCATGAGTTTTTCGAATGTGCTCATTGCAACGTTATCTTTTGGCTCAGGCTTTTAACCTTGCATAAACATTTGTAAGATTGTAACTCTGCTAAGAAGACATGGTCAACACACGCGCGCGCACATACGCGCACACACACACACACACACACACACACACACACACACACACACACACACACACACACACACACACACACTTGTGATTCTCAGTGTAAGTGAAAAGAAGAAGCGGGCTCGTGCCATGCGGTTGAGTGATATCGCAAAGGAATATGGCCAAACTCATCTACCATTGGTACAATATTGAAGCAGAAGGAGGCCTTAAAAGGTATACTTTTATAATTTTTAAAGGGTTTAGGGGTAGTTTTGGGGGGCCTTGGAACGAATCACACGTTTTACATGTAAAATGTCTTGCGATTTTTGAAAAATCCAGGCTCCAAAAACGGCGCAGGAATGGATTAATTTCGTAAGGTGAGGTACCACTGTACTAACTTCTAGTGCACATAAAACAAGCATGTTGAAATTCCCTTCATTGCATTTAAATGTATTTACAATGATACAATATTTTTTAGTGACTGAATTTTATAAACCGAGATTTTCTAATCATATAATAAATATAAACCAAATGTACTGTATACCATAATGTAAACTATTTCTTGAGATATTCGTCATTTCGTAAATGAGTTTGATTCTTTTTTTTTTTTTTTTTGTATTTGGCTCAAAAATCAAGCAAAGTTATTTGCCAACACAATAAAATTTAAAGCTAAAAAGTAGCTAAAAGATAAAAATCCACTAAATAAAATTAAACTTGAGATAAATATAACTGTATAAAAAAATAATTTTGTCTGCTAAGATTACATTTTTTATTTTATTTATTATTTTTAGGAGTTTAAAAAGTTTAAACGTACAGAATGGACGGTGTGTCTGAGAATATCCATGGTTAAAATTGCAATTGGTAAAAAATGATGGACAGCAAAATGACTACCGTATTTTCCGGACTATACGTCGCTCAGGAGTACAAGTCCCATTGGCCAAAGAATGCATAATAAAGAAAGAAGAAGAAAAGAAAAAACATAGTCGCACTGGACTATAAGTTGCAAACTCATGGAAACTGTCTACATTGGCTTGGAAACCTGCTGGCAGTTTATGCGACGTTTTGGTCCTCGCTCTGATAGAGAGACGGTTGCGTTGCATGAAGCGGTAACACCTAGAAAGTCCTCACACAAAGTGATTTTTATTCATCTCCTTGACAACTACCTAGACGGAAGACGCAACTGCACTGTTGACAAGCTTATCCCTGAGGCACATTGCTCAAAACCCATGTGCAAGCTTGATCCTCTTGCTGTGACCATCTAGTGTTGAGCCCACCATTAGCTTTTAGTCCGTGACTAGCTTTTTTGTTTGTTTTCTTCATTGCAGTAATAATTATCTCCGCTTTTCTTCCCTCGTGTTGCCTTCTTGTGGTTGTGAGTGTAAAAATAAACTTGTGAAATTATGTTCATTATTATTACGGCAAACAGAATTATATGTTTATATATTTCAATACCTGGACGTGGAGAAGTAACTGCACTGTTGACAAGTCTCTTTGCGTGGCACATTGCTCAAGCACTCATGTGCGAGCTCGTTACTCTAGCTGTGGCCATCTTGCTTTTAGCCCACAATTAGCTTTTTGTTTGTTTTTTTTTTTTTTTCTTCTTCACTGCAGTAATAGTAATCTCCGCTTTTTCTCTCGTCCCTCACAAGTTTCCCGTTCACGCTTAACTTTCTTTCTGCTGCTTGATTTACCATTTTCTGCTGCATATTTCGCTACTTCTAGCTTGTTATCTGCAGCATAGCATTTTCTTTTTGGGGACATTTCTTCAGTGGTGGATGAGCAGGTACTAGTACTCAAACCTAGAGTGCCCTCTTGTGGTTGGGAGTGTAAAAATAACACATGTGAAATTATGTCTTATTATTATGATGAACAGACTACATTATCAGTAATAATTTCACATAAGTCAGTCTGGAGTATAAGTTGCTTCTTTAGCCAAAGCATGAAAAAAAAAATTGTGACGATCTATGCAATCAAGAGCCTTTATTTACTTATTCCTAGCCCTTCAATAGCATTGCACTTATAAAGTACAGATACCATAAGTATTAGAAATAAAACATAAGACAGGCTTTACTATTTAAGAAAATGATTTCTTTGTGTTTCTCATAACACATTCACTGGAGTTCATACAGCTCACCTTCCTGACAAGCTGTCACTGTTGCAAATACAAGTGCCACATTAGGCTCCCAGTCTGGCTTTCTCCACCAGCTTAAATTTATTTATTTATTATATTCTGGATAAGCACATATAGCCACCAGTGCTCTCAACCATAAACAGAGCCATAGCACTACTTGAAACATCTATCTGCTCACTACAGGTGTGCACAGATAAGCTATTTTGCTCTCGGTAACCTTGTTATCTGCAATACAGAGCAGAATTAGCTTTAGCTTGACTTAACATTTCGTTTCCTGCCGTGAGGTGTCCCACTGGCAGGAAAAAAAAAGACATTCTGGGATCATCGGCTGTGAACTCATTATACTGCTTTTCACTTCAAGCACACTATTGCTTTGTCAGATGCACTGTGTTGAGCATGGTACTTCCCAAGTAATATTTATCAGTATAATTCTAACAAATCAGCTATAATTATTCCCATAACATCAATATGAAACAAGAAACACTGACAACTATATAATAAACATTAAACCTTGGATTGGTTTCTTAACAGTTATTATTATTATTATTATTATTATTATTATTATTATTATTATTATTATTATTATTATTATTATGATTATTATATTGACTGGGAAATCAAGCATCATCCACAATGGGGATAAAGGGCTTGAATTTATAAATTTTTTTCGAAATAAGTGAGCAGACAGAAAGATTGATCAATTAATAGATAGGCAGACGGATGGACGGACAGACGAGTGGTATGTATTCTAATAATGAATTTGATGCCGCCAGACAAGTAAAATATATGTTAATTACATTTTAATAAACCTATCCGAAATCCATTCAAAGGCATTTTCTTCCCTCATGTTTGGAAAGTGTCCGGAGCCACTGACCAAGATTAAGTATTTTCTGGGATAATTGAATGGAATTCAAATGATGGATTTTTTTTTTTTTTTAATGCAACCGTTTGTGTCTGTATATAAACACACCAATAAACAAATAAATAAATAAATAAATAACAATAATCCTGGAGCACTCCAGTAGAGTACTCATCAGTTTCCAAAGTAATAAATTTGCCATCTAGATATGAAAATTTCATAAAAGTGGGGACCTGTTCTCATATATACATCTTCTGCTTCTTTTCCTTTTGGCTGTTCCCTTTCAGGGGTTGCCACAGCGAATCATCTGCATACATCTTCATAGAATCTCAGTCATATTAAAGATTCACATGTTTGATTTGGCATAGGTTTTCACGTCGCATGCCCTTCCTGACACAACCCTTTGGCAAGGGGCAGAAACATGCTGACGACTATGCAGCTAGTCTTTACGAAAGTCAGCGAAGGTTCTTTTACACCTCTCACCATAGACAGTGAGAGACATGGCCGGCCTTTGATAACCCAGTTAGCTGCACACTGGGGGTGGGGTGGGGGGGTCAAAAGTGTACAAGACGGTGTTGAGGCCAGCGATGTTGTATGGTTTAGAAACAATGGCGCTGAGGACCAGACAGGAGGCAGAGCTGGAGGTAGCAGAGATGAAAATGTTGAGGTTCTCTTTGGGAGTAACGAGGATGGATAGGATCAGTAATGAGTACATCAGAGGGACATGACATGTAGGATGTTTTGGAAACAAAGTCAGAGAGGCTAGATTGAGATGGTTAGGAGGTTTGGACATCTACAGAGGAAGGATAGTGGATACGTCAGTAGTAGGATGCTGAGGTTGGAACTACCAGGCAGAAAGCCTAGAGGAAGACCAAAGAAGAGATTTATGGATGTGGTGAAGGAGGACATGAGGGTAGTTGGCGTAAGAGAAGATGCAGAGGACAGGGTGAGATGGACGCAGATGATTTGCTGTGGCGGCCGAAAGGAAAAGAAGAAGATATATATAAGCCAAAACACATCCAACATTGAATAGTGTCAGATAAGAAGAAGAACTTAATGTATTCCAGTCACTGTTAAATGGAAAAACAAAACAAGTAACATTTTTCCAATCTCCAGTTGTTAACTTTACAAGAACCTCTACCCACTGTAGCCAGATATCCCTGTTCATGGTGACTGGAACATACCCCGATTTGATATTCTACTGTTGTAATCCATTCACCTCAAAGGTCAATGTACTGTGCATTCTGAGATACTTTTCCCACTTACGGTTATCATGAATGCTAATTTAAATTATGTGCTCACAGCCCAAACCTGCTTGGCAATTTGTTTACCTTGTTGGATAAACTCAAGAAACTGTTGAGAATGAAAATCCTATGACCTCAGCTTAAAAAAAATACAATACTTGAACCAGCATTTATACAAAATGAGGCGTTCACTGCCTGTAAAATTGAGTTTACACTGTATTTCAAGACCCCCTGCCCCTGGGGAATATCTATAATGTTCATCAGTAACAACACATTTAATGGTTCCGCCATGCTTTAAAAAACAGGAAAATATTTTGCTGTGTTCTCTTGGTAAATGTCCAACAAGATGACTACAGCAAAGCTACGGGATGCTCCGAATGAATGGAGCGATGAGCCACATATGGACCTATCAGAAAGTGAAGACGAGTATTTTTCACCTGATTCTCCTGCTCACTAACTTCATAAATTTAAGCATGTTCCTGGCCATGTGATTTCAATGTGCCATGTGCTAAAGTTGACCTTTGTGTTGATTGGATCAACTTGCCATGTGCTAAAGTTGACATTCATGTTGACTGGCTAAATTTTACATCAGGGGGAATATATTTAAAGGAACAGCACCGGGATGGAAAATTAATGGGTCTTTTTTTTTTAATGGTCCTGTTTTCTATTTATTTTCAGCTTTCATGTCAGTAATTTGGTTGATACCACAAAATAAATAACTAAAATACCAGTAAAACGATGTTATTGTTCTGTTATTATTCATGTTTTCCCACTTCTATGGTAATAAGCACTTACCAACGATTTTTAAAGCGCCCTGGTACTGAAATGTGTGACATTGATATAGATTTTGCAGATTTAGGAATAGTAGAATAAAACTCCCCCTCACCCCAGTTCTTATTGTATTAGGCCAATACATATTAAAGCCTGGTAAATGAAGGAGAATAATATGGCGAAGCAACATCATCAATTTATAAATAGGACAGCTCAAAAAGGCAGTAACATGGACAGAACGAACAGCCTTCTATTCACTAATAATAGCTTTAGATAATAAACATGTGATTGCTTACACTGTGCTGATTGATAGTGATGGACATGTTCAACTTTTCTTTATTATCTAAGTTAATAAATGTAGATCCATCTAAGTACTTAGGCTCAACAATCCAGAGCAATGGAAAGTGTGGAAAAGAGGTGAAGAAGCGTGTACAGGCAGGTTGGAATGGTTGGAGAAAAGTGTCCGGTGTGATGTGTGATAGGAGAGTATCGGCAAGAATGAAAGGAAAAGTGTGCAAGACGGTGTTGAGGCCAGCGATGTTGTATGGTTTAGAAACAGTGGCGCTGAGGAACAGACAGGAGGCAGAGCTGGAGGTAGCAGAGATGAAAATGTTGAGGTTCTCTTTGGGAGGAACGAGGATGGATAGGATCAGGAATTAGTACATCAGAGGGACAGCACATGTAAGATGGTTTTGGAGACAAAGTCAGAAAGGCTAGATTGAGATGGTTTGGACATGTACAGAGGAGGGACAGTGAGTATATTGGTAGTAGAATGCTGAGGTTGGAAGTACCAGGCAGAAGGCCTAGAGGAAGACCAAAGAGAAGATTTATAGATGTGGTGAAGGAGGACATGAATGTAGTTGGAGTAAAAGTAGAAGATGCAGAGGACAGGGTGAGATAGAGGCAGATGATTTGCTAGGATGACCCCCTGAAGGGAAAAGCTGAAAGGAAAAGAAGAAGAAGAAGAAGAAGAAGAAGAAGAAGAAGAAGAAGAAGAAGAAGAAGAAGAAGAAATGTAGATCTATCAGAGATCAGTGAGAGCACAAGATTCACCAGTAACATCTGTCATTGATCCTGTTTTAAGTCTGGTGCTTATTTAGCAATTTTGCCACACATATGTAGATTCCATGATTCACTAGGCGTGCACCTGTGCACCTGATTCATGTGGTTATTGGACCTCTGGGGACTTTAGCAAGGGCTCAGCGGGATGAGAAAATAATGAGGTCTCTTTTTTATGTCACAGAATTTAGCATTAAAAGTTGTAAACTAGGAAGTTTTTTTTTTTTAATTATTTTAAAAACGGTGTTCAGCATATCTACATATTTTGATATATTGTCTCCCAGGCATGCACTAAAGATTTCGATGTATTGATTCACAAATAAACTTGGACATGAAAATATTTGTTCAAGTTTGAAGTTTGGGTCGTTGGAAGTCTTATTCATACAAGCAGAAGAAAAGTTAATACCTCCTGAGGAATATCCAAACGGCCATGCGGGTCAAAAAAAAAAAAAAAAAAGGATGCACTGACAGAAACAGTAATGTAAAATGAAAGTCATACTGATAAGCTGTTGCTACAGAAAGTTATTCAAGCTTTTATGTAACTGAGGGGGAAAAAAAAAGAGATCCAGTTAAAAAAAAAAAATACTGCTTCATGCCAGATCATGTGATTTCGGTAAACGTTTTAATTTGATATAAATCATCTTAGGGCTAGATGGGGAAATATCTCATTTACAAATTGTGTCCTCGTTTGTTAGTGGCACGGCACCTCAATTACCCGCCAAGCAGCTTTTTATTTATTCATGCACACAAAGTCATGTATTCATGAGGATTAAGCAGCTACTCTCAAAGAGAGTGGCAGCCACAGACAGCGTATTTTACCAGACAGGGAAAATGTGTTGCAGATTAAACTCAAAGTAGATGGAAGTGAAGCGGTTGCCTATGACTTTGTGCCTTCATAGGTCGGTTCTTGGTCAGTTTTGTAATAAAAGCTTCATTCTGAAAAATGATCTTCTGAATGAAAGACAGTGAAGCTGGCGTAGCTGCAGAGCTTTTAAATCAGGCAGGAAACCTAACCGCTGTGAAATGATATACTAGCAATGAGCATTTGGGGACATTTATATATGATAATGTATGCACCAATGTAATGGGTAGGTGTCAAAGCAAATATAATAAATTTCTCTCTGCAAGGTGTCCTCTGATCTCTTAAAGTGGGAAGAAAATGAAATGACACTATGGCGAAGAATGGCAAGAATGAAGTGTTTTGATAACTATTCATGTGGCTGATATTTGTAATAAAGCATGCTAACATGCTCACTGGCATTTTAGGCTCACATAAGGATTGCAAAGGCACTTCCTTTTTTTTTTTTTTTTTTTTTTTTTTTTTTTAAAGAAAGTAAAGGACATTTTCAAGCCCTTAATTTACCTTAATCTCTGTGCTTCCCACAGCTGATTTATGCACTAGACACATTTATCAGGATCCAGTAGCACTGTTATGACGAGCCTTATCAAATTATCTGGGAGCGGAGTGGCTGCAGGCGTGGAATTGGAAACACCAAGTCCACTGAGGAATGCAATTTGCTTAGATCTAGCGTAGCAAATGCTCACAAGCACATTGCTGGGCCTGGTGGAGCATGCACAGAGCAGGCGACGCATCTTGATTTGCTGTCTGTAGGGACAGATGTCCGTGCGTCTCTCTGACTGGTGAGGTGGATGTCCCTGCGAGCCATGACAGATGCTCTCAAAGGTAAAACAGATGGGCCTGGCTTCAGCTCTAGGCATTTAAGTGGGGAAATAATGGGGATAATCATTCTGCAAAACAAAGGCAGTAAGGACATCACATACTCTAAAGTCCCTCATGGCACGTGAAGTGACAAGGAATGTAATGGATTGGGGTCTGGTGCAAAGAAATACTATCTCTGTCTTCTGTAATGCTGAGTGGACCGACAAATTTGGGTTCTATGCTCTACTACACTTTACTTTTCTGACAGAGGGGGAAAACAGGTGTGCAGGATCATAAGCACATTCACGATACGTAATCCAGTAACAGCGCACAGAAGTGTTTACTCTTACTGTGAAGAAATGGAGTGTAAAATGCCTAATTAGACACACCTTGTACAACATATTTGCTGAGAATAAGTATGCACAATACCTTGGGCAGAATAAAATGGCTAATCCTAAAGCTAATGGAATAATTAGCCATGGGACAGGCTAATAAAAAAAAAATAAAGCAACTTCTGCTTTGATTCATTGCAGAACAAGAAAAGCAACAACTATTATGTCTTTCCAGAAAAAAAAAAGAAAGAAAGAGAAAAAAAAAAAAAAAAAAAAAAAAAAAACTCACTTGTGCCATGTTTACTTTCTTTCAAGTCCACTCATTACTAACGAGACCATCTCACAGCAATGTTTAAAAAAGCGGCGGCGATGCAAAGGCAGAACATTCCGGGAAGGAAAAGGCCATGGTGAATAAACTGTTCATAGCAATTCTCCAGTACGTTGCTATTGGAGACAGTGTCACTTCAGAGAAACACATAATTAACTGGAACTTCAGCAAGAGGAGGTGGAGGAGAGATCTATGGGCTGAAGCACATCAAGGCGCCTCAAGCACATCATTAGGATGCAAATCTGCCATTTGAAGGACAAAATGCTCATCCAGCAGTACAATATGCTTCCTGATGTTTACACAGTTGTGGTGTAATACCTGTACCATGCAGCAAAAGAAACAGTCTTGTGTCAGGTGTCTTACTAGCAGGCTTTCTCTTGTATGGACCAGTGATTTCTTATACTGACAGCAGGCCTGATCATCAATTATTATAGCTCACTGAGTCTAATAGGTATTTCCCCCTTGCTGTCAGACTTGCCTCTCAGGCTGGTGTCGAGAAAGAGCAAGCTCTGGGGCATGATGCACCTGTAACCTTGCCACAAGACAACATCTGCCTCCCATGAGTTAAGCCAATTGCACACATAAGGGCATGCTGACAGATAACCAGAAAGCTCCTCCTAAACAAAACATGACTAGTATCTATCAATTCTCTTTGTGTATCCTAATAAAATTGTATAATACACATAATGACAGATCCTGCCTAATTAAAACATTAAGTCAGCATCATTAATGTCTATAAAGATGTATATGCAGCAGTGATTTACACCAAAGTGTTTGGCAGATGTGAGACAGCTGAGAGCCTGGGGAGTTATGCTTGACTAGAATGAGGGAAAATCAATGCAGCCAAGCAGGTGTGCCGAGTTAGTGGGGCAAAAGGGACCAAATGGCCAGACCGGGTTGCTGGTGGCATTTTGTGCTGGTGGTCTGATCCACTTCAGCCTGGAGGTCTTGCAGAGGTTCAGCTTGACCATGACAAATGTAAACAATATGCTGGTTTATCTATGCTACACCCACACCGCTTGCCAGGTCTCGATGTTCTCTGTCAATCCCTCAAAAGCTCTCTGTCATACTCAGTTAGAGAAAACAGATCCTGCAAGGGCGAGCATAATCCAACCTTTCCATGTTCCAACAGGAATAGCTAGAATTCCATTTTACATCTCAGCAAACCTCCCCTGTTCTCCACACGCTCCATCCATCTGCATTAACCAGCCCCTTGAGCTCTTTCTTAACTCATCCATTTGTCTTAGAATGCAAATTTATCAAAAAAAAAAAAAAAAAAAAAAAAAAAAAATCGCGGCACACATTGATCTACTGGACTATGGTGTGTCAACCAGTAATCCAGTTTGTGAATGTGCAAGCACAAGAAAGGATTAAATCCCACATACCTGTCCAAGTCCACAAAGCACCGAAAAACTGTTTTTGACTGTTACAATATTAGCATTTATGGGACTGTTCATGCTGTTTTCTTTAGTTGAGTAAGGAAAAAAAAAAAAAAAAAAAAAAAAAAAGGTAAGTAACAGATATTCTATATTTGGACATGTAGATAACCACCACCATGTCTTTGAATTTGCAAGAATATTCTTCTAACAGGATTTCACTTGACAGTAAAATTCAGTAACATGGTGGCAGCACATGTCTATAGTGATAGCTGCTAAGAGGATGAAAGCACTAAAGAGGTCAACTGCATTATGTTTTTTCATGTCCAAAAAAAAAAAAAAAGCCTTTGGGGAACATATTGCTGCTTGCCTATTTTGGTCAGTAACTTTGTCTGACCGCACAATCCCGAATGCTGCCTGCATGTGAAAAGTGGACGCTGGACAAGGAAGCATTTTAATTAATTCAGCAGGAATATATCAGCACACAAAGTGCACACCCCTCAACTGTGGGCCAATCAGACGGTGATCACATTTCGATGGAATTCCTTAGAGATGATTGACCTTCAAACAAATCCGTGTTCCCCCATCCCGACACAAGGGCTTGATTACAGCGCTGTCAGGATTATTATTATTATTATTATTATTATTATTATTATTGTCAATACAAGGTGCCACACATGGATGAGGTTCTATGGACTCTACACTGGTACGCTTACATGCACAAACTGAAACGTGCTTGTCGGAATGGTTAAATATTAAAAGCATTACAAATTTTAATTTAAATTTTATACAATAATTAACCAAGACAATGTTTTAATCAGTCAGTATTTATAGATTTAAGCAGTATTCAGGCTGCACTACTTTGGGAGATAGGGTGATGTATTTATAACAAGAGATGTGTAAAACTGTAAAACTGGTGGCGTGGTGGTTAGCACATCAACGTGGGAAGGCCTGGGTTCGATTCCTGGGCTCGGCCATTTCTGTGTGGAGTTTGCATGCTCTGCTCTTGCTTTTGTAGGTTTCCTCCGGGTACTACAGTTTCTTCCCACAGTCCAAACACATACACTGTAGGCTAATGAGTTGTTTCAAAGAGCCCCTAGAAATGAGTGTAGGTGTGTTATCTCCTCACATAGATTTGGCTGCGATAGGCTGCCGCGTTTCCTTGTTGGTAAAGATTGAATTATTTTCCTGTGATGAAAAAGAGAGTTCACACTTTTTCAATACGAAAACACAACAGGAAGAACGCTTCTCTATCGTCTCGCACCAAAACCAAAACAAAACAAAATGCTTGCCAAGTTCATACAAGAACACAATACACTAACATAAAAACAATAACATTCAGGTCGTGCAACACATAAGAGAAACAACACAAATGAATGGGATACAAGCACAAATAAAGCTGACACGCATGGCCATGTGACTCAATAACATTTAAGCACAACTTGCATTGCCACAGGCAGTGGCGGCCTGGTGGTAAAGGTGCTGGGTCACTGATCATAAGGTTGTGGGTTCGAGCCCCACGCTCCATGGATTGTCATTGTCTGCCCAGTGCAGCTAACTGGGTTATCAAAGGCCGGCCATGTCCTCACTGTCTATGGCGAGAGGTTCATGTAAAAGAACCATTGCTGACTTTTGATAAACGTAGCTGCAAAGCCGTCAGCGTATTACTACTTTGCAATGGCCTGGCGAGCTGTTCAGAATGTACTCTGCCCTCGCCCTGAGTTGGCTGGGATGGGCGTCAGCCTCCCCGCGACCCTGATTAGGATTAAGCGATTACAGAAAATGAATAAATGAATGCATTGCCACAAACCCTGCAAAAAGAATGCATGGAATTATTCAAATATTTGGAAATGTTTTTTTTTTTTTTTCTTTGATAATCATTTATCCTACTTCAATCCCATTCATCCTTCTCAAAACTCTGTAATTAATTAAAAATCAAGTGACAATTCTGTGCATTTGAATTAAAATTATACAGGCATTTTCCAGAAATATTATTCAACAGACATCTGTTCAAAAATCTCATGTCACACAAATCGTACATTCATGTTGACCCAGCATGATTGATTTAAGAAGTTCTTTCAGGCATAAAGCAAATACAGAACGTGACAGCAACTGTTTCCTCTCATAAGTGCAAATTAGTATTTTTTTTTCTCATTTCTCAGTGTAAACACTGAGCAATTGTAAGATTGTTGGATTTCAATAATTCAACAGATTTCCAACATTAAGGAGCAGCTCTGGAAGGAAAGACGCGCCCTGGAGCCCTGCTGTGGAAAAAAAAAAATGATGCAACACTATTGATGCTTGTGGAACGAACAACCATTTAGCAATACAGTGCAAATCTTATGGGAATTGCATTAGTTAATACACCCACACAAGAACCTCAGGTGGGACATGCCTTCCTACACCATGACAGCAGCAGTTATGCTCTGGATGTCACTGACCTTTAAGATAGGTTACTCAGTTAAATAAATAAATAAATAAATAAATACAGAAATGCAGAAAGAAAGAAATGCAGAAAGAAAGAAAGGAAGAAATGCAGACAGAAAGAAAGAAAAAAAGAAAGAAATAAAGAAAGAAAGAAATGAAGAAAGAAAGAAAGACATGTAGAAAGAAATTGCAGAAAGAAATGCAGAAAGAAAGAAATGCAGAAAGAAGTGCAGAAAGAAAGAAATACAGAAAGAAAGAAAGAAATGAAGAAAGAAATTCAGAAAGAAAGAAAGAAGGAAATACAGAAAGAAAGAAAGAAAGAAAGAAATGCATAAAGAAAGAAAGGATGAAATGCAGAAATTCAGAAAGAAATGAAGAAAGAAATTCAGAAAGAAAGAAAGAAGGAAATACAGAAAGAAAGAAAGAAAGAAAGAAAGAAAGAAATGCAGAAAGAAATGCAGAAATTCAGAAAGAAATGAAGAAAGAAAATCAGAAAGAAAGAAAGAAGGAAATACAGAAAGAAAGAAATTCAGAAAGAAAGAAAGAAAGAAATGCAGAAAGAAAGAAATGCAGAAAGAAAGAAAGAAAGAAATGAAGAAAGAAAGACATGTAGAAAGAAATTGCAGAAAGAAATGCAGAAATTCAGAAAGAAATGAAGAAAGAAATTCAGAAAGAAAGAAAGAAGGAAATACAGAAAGAAAGAAAGAAAGAAATGCATAAAGAAAGAAAGGATGAAATGCAGAAATTCAGAAAGAAATGAAGAAAGAAATTCAGAAAGAAAGAAAGAAGGAAATACAGAAAGAAAGAAAGAAAGAAAGAAAGAAAGAAAGAAAGAAAGAAATGCATAAAGAAAGAAAGGATGAAATGCAGAAAGAAAGAAAGAAATGCAGAAAGAAAGAAATGCAGAAAGAAAGAAATGCAGAAAGAAAGAAAGAAATGAAGAAAGAAAGACATGTAGAAAGAAATTGCAGAAAGAAATGCAGAAATTCAGAAAGAAATGAAGAAAGAAATTCAGAAAGAAAGAAAGAAGGAAATACAGAAAGAAAGAAAGAAAGAAAGAAAGAAAGAAATGCATAAAGAAAGAAAGGATGAAATGCAGAAAGAAAGAAAGAAATTCAGAAAGAAAGAAATGCAGAAAGAAAGAAAGAATGAAATGCAGAAAGAAAGAAAGAAAGAAACGAAGAAAGAAAGACATGTAGAAAGAAATGCAGAAAGAAATGCAGAAAGAAATGCAGAAAGAAAGAAAGAAAGACAAATGCAGAAAGAAAGAAAGAAATACAAATGCAGAAAGAAATGCAGAAAGAAAGAAAGAAAGGCAGTGGTGGCGTAGTGGTATAGGGCACTGGATCGCTGATCCTAGAGACCCTCCACAGGGTTGTCACTGCCCCCCCGAAAAAAAAAAAAAAAAAAAAGGCCGGCCATGTCTCTCACTGTCTCCGGTGTGAGGTTCATGTAAAAGAACCATTGCTGACTTTCCGTCAGTGTGTTTCTGCCCTGTGATGGCTTGGCGAACCATCCAGGGTGTACTTTGTCCTCGCCCGGAGTTGGCTGGAATGGGCGTCAACCTCCCCGCGACCCTAAGTAGGATTAAGCGGTTACAGAAAATGAAAATGAAATAAATAAATAAATGCATTAATAAATGCGGTGGCATGGTGAAGTAGTGATTAGCATGTCCACCTCACAGCAAGAATGCCTGGGTTTGATTCCCAGTTTGGGCATTTGTGTGTTAAGGTTGCATGGACTCCCTTTGCTCGCACATCATTCCTCCGGGGACTCCGGTTCCGTCCGGTTTCCTCGCGGTTGTGATGAGTCGTAAGTGTGTTTGCTCAGCGATGGCCTGGACAGCTCTCCAACGTGTACCCCGCCGACGCCCAGAGTCGGCCGAGATGTGCACCAGTCTCCCTGCGACCCTAGTCAGGATTAAGCGGCTTAGAAAATAAATGAATGAATAAATACATTTTAAAAAGTCGGAAGAAAGCCACTTTAACTTGGTGTCAAATCACGAAACTTTTCTGGGAATAATTTGTGGTTAATCACACATGCTTTAAGTACAGATGCTCCGGGTGTTTGCTGTATAAGAGTGGTTTAAAAAGCTGCTGCTGTCCAAAATGACAGTGGAGCGGAAATGGGTGCTTTTCTGGCTCCGACTGGGAAGCAAAGCCATTTTACTCTGATCTGGCACAGCCATGGTTTTAAGCTGTCTAAACCAAATTACTCTCAATGCAACAGTTGACCTGATTCACAAACACAATGAAAGCCTTTCTGCTGAATTTATTACAGAGAAGTAAAAAAAAAAAAAAAAAAAAAATTCCATGGAAATCTTTTCGGAAAGAAAGAACAGCACCATAAAGAGCTGATGGTATTATGTTTGCCATAAAACATGCCAGGAATCTTCAGTTCCTGACATCACACCACGGGGAAATATCTGCTTTGCCACTGACATTATGGTATAATCAGTTAAGATATGACATGATGGTCTGTCATCGGTTGACAGTCATCAACTTTTTTTTAGCTGACCAAAGCACAATGTCAGGAGAAGGGATATCAGGTGCCGTCATACGATTTCAGCAAATAGTTGACATAACCGTATGACATTCTGTGTGGCATGATTTCATTTTATGCCACCGAGATAATAAATACCCTTATTGATAACCACACAAATCCACAGATAGCTTTCTAAAACAAATATTACATCCACATTTGATTGTTTACTGAATAATGTTTATCTGAACGGTGTGATGAGTGCAAGGGGATATGTAATGAAAAATACACAATAAGGGTATTTATTATTATTATTATTATTTTTTAAAGTATCAATGGTAGATAATTATGTGATAATACACTGATTTACGCACTGCCTAAAAGCAGAGCTTCCCATAGATGTCTCTTGATGGATGTCCCCAGTTAACCCGAACATAGGTTTGCTTTTTACTGCCTTTCTGATTTCAGCTTTCATTTGTATCACCCGTCATTTTAGTTTAATTATCTGTTTAGCAAGCACATGTTCTGTCATGCTTCTAATTTCAGCATTTGCCTCTTGAACATTTATTTAGCACCAGGTCTGTCTGATCATGTATATTAGATTTTTGATAGATGGTGTAATCATTTTTTAAGCCACTGTATAGGATCGGTATGTTGTAAATCCAATTATTAGGGATAGCATATTATACATGTTCTGGTGAATGAGCTGCCATAATATAAATAATAACCTATTGCGGTATGCACATTAATAATAACTATTTAAATTAAAGCTTGAACTATTTTCAGACTAAAATGCTGCTATCCAAAATGAATCAACTATAGTGATCCCTCGCTACTTTGCGCTTCAGTGCATCGCGGTATTTTAAAAAAAAATCATCGAAAAATAAAACAAATAAGGAAATTAAGGGAAAATGGGGGAAAAGTTAAGGAAAATGCTGCAAAACAAGGCAAATTATTGAAAAAAAAAAAACCTCCCCAACAAAACTACTTACATATTTGTTTATTTTTATTTATTTATTTATTTTTTTGCATAATTTGCCTTGTTTTGCAGCATTTTCCTTAACTTTACTTTTTAACCGAAGTATGCGTACATGTCTATGTGTAAATAATATCAATAAATACATATTCAATGGTATAAATGTACGCATACTCCGGGGGGGGGGGGGGTGTTTGTCATTCCTACTCCTCAGAAATTGGTGGTCGCGGGGAAATCTCGGTCCACATTAACCGCGGAAAATTAGGGATCGGATCCCTGTAAACCTTCTGGCCAGTCTGATTTTGGATTGAAATTGTTCAGTTCATTTTCTGTACCCGCTTAATCCTAATTTGGGTCGCGGGGAGGCTGGTGCCCATCCCAGCCAACTTTGGGCGAGGGCAGAGTACACCCTGGACAGCTCGCCAGGCCATCGCAGGGTGGAAACACGCTGACGGCTTTACGAAAGTCAGCAATGGTTCTTTTACATGCCTCACACCATAGACAGTGGGAGACATGGCCCGCCTTTGATAACCCAGTTAGCTGCACTGGGAGGTACAGTGACAACCTTGTGGAAAGTGGGACTCGAACCCACAACCTTTGGATCGGCGATCCAGCACCCTATACCACTAGACCACCACTGCCCCTGGATTGAAATGGTGATATCGTATAATAGGAATGAAACAATAATAATTGAGATTAATACACACTCATATTGTTCTGTTAATTAATGCCATTAATGATTTACACTATGTGAAGAGTCATAATGCAAGTTATATATATGTTTTTAAATTTCATCCAAAATCCCTTTTGAGACACTTGTGTCTCTCCACACATGTAACTCTCCTCGTCAGTGATCAGCAAAGTACCAGAACTAAGTTGACAGCCTGACCTGGCCTGGCCTGGCCTGGCCTGGCCTGGCCTGCTGTTCACAAATCAGAAATATGCTTCATACCAAAATGAATGAAGCCCAGGAATAAGCCCGGCAAAATCGCAAACAAAGCATGGCGATGATTATTTATTCATAAGCTTTAGGCCACCATGGATTGAAGACCAGTTTCGTCCTCTGGAATTACATTCTTTGTTAAAGAAACCTTTTAATACAGAAGTTATTTGAAACAAAAACTATTTTCTTTTTTTATATATAAAACGTGAGCAGATCGAATTTTATTGTTTCCCTCTACAGACCTCGGAGTTTAGATAAGAATGAGACTACCATAATGTTACAACTCTCACCATGCCCGATCCAGCTGTTTGGACTCCGTAGACATCTGCTGAGAACGGTCCTTCTTTGAACAAAGTTTCCTTTTCCTAAAAGACCACAGACTTAAAACAAACAAGAAGCTGATAAACACACCTGCAATTCTGTTCGCCAGTCAAAGCAAGGGCATGAAAAATTACTGTTTATCCGAAACATAAACCCTGCATTTAAATGCGCTTGTAATGAGCTGTACACATTCCTTTGGAAATGAAGCATAAACACTGTCGCTGAAATCATGCCAGTTAGAAGGAAGTATATCAAATTGGCCCTTTGTTAATAAAGCCTTGTAAACAGAAGAGGTTTTGGCAGCATGTCTGGAAGATAGCCACATTAGGGCTTGTACTTTCAAAAAAAAAAAAAAAAAAAAAAAAAAAAAAAAAAATTATAAAATGCATAAGACAGTGGGTTGATTATAAAGTTGAACACCCGCCCCCATAAAAAAAAGGAAAAAAAAAAAGTCTGCTTTGTACTAAAATGGCTGTAATTCACGAACACTTAAGGAATATATGATTGTCTACTTTTACGATAATTTGGATGCCCTCATGATTTTTTGGCATTTGAATCCAGGTGATTTCGATATTCCCGAATTTCATTGTTTGTCAGAAAAAAAATAAAGGATACCATGTTGACAGGAAGATAGCAGGTTAATGCTTGCTGTGCTTCTGAAGTTCCCGCACTGAGTTCACGATACTTAGTTCAGAAATGTAATCAAAGGTGGCAGCTATTGATTGCCTTCTCATTCAGACAGATGACTCACTGCACATTTTAACACGCTAACAATATGTCCTTTAATAGTAAGACTGTCTCTTTATTTGCAGTTTTTATAAAAAAAAAAAAAAAAAAAAAAAAAAAAGAAAAAGAAAAAAGTTGGACTCGTGAAAGTGTAAAATAACTAATCACTATACTGTATTCAACGTGATAAGCGCCCAGGGTGCTTAAAAAAAATTGGAGTGGGTGGGCGCTTATTAAATGTTTACCAGCAGAGTGGAAGGGTAAGTGTTTATTACCGCCAAGGTGGAAAACATAAATAATAACAGAACAATAAAAGAGTTTTATGAGGTAGTTGTATTATCCCATCAAAACTATTTACATTTTTGTGAGGTGCGCATCTGAGTGTGTGCGCGCTTGTCTGTATGTGTGTTTTTTTGTATTTTATTTACATCTTATGAATTATTTTTGAATGTTTAATTGTTATTATAAACATTTATAGCACTCAATATGCATTTATTGATGTTATACACGCATATAAATGTATGTATACATCAGTTGGGGGGGGGTTGATCCTACTTCGCAGAATTTGGTGATCACGGGGGGGGGGGGGGGGGGGGGCGACGATGACGACTTAACACTTTGATAACTACAGTACATCAACCAAATGAAGCACTGTACAAATATAAAAAGCCAGAATAGGTTTATGTACACAGAACCCACTGCTTCCCTCATTATCTGTATACAATGGATTCATTTCAGTTAGGTGTTATTGTTTGTGTTTGTGTGTGTGTGTGTGTGTGTGTGTGTGTGTGTGTGTGTGTGTGTGTGTGTGTGTGTGTGTGTGTGTGTGTGTGTGTGTGTATATAGATGTCCTGCTGTTCACAAGGGTTACACAGATACGGATACAGACATATATACAACAGGTAAGTGGATCCGCCTGTATTCGAACCGCACAGAGGCTACAGTGAAAGGTAGCAAAATAGGAACACCAGGACAATACTATACTTCGAAATACAGAACATTTAAATAAAAATGAGTAAATAAAAGGTTCTTTATGGAAAAAAAAGTCTTTATATAAAAACTATTGTTACTGGCACAAAATAGAACGTGCTCTGATTTCTTTACAAGTGGAAACTTCTCACATGATCGGTGGATCGAGCTTATTCGAAGACGCCGATCCCTTTTAAAAACATGGCATGTGCATTTACACATACATGAAAGTTTGTGCAACTCTCCCACGAAACCGGAGCGTCGGAAACAGACGGTGGGAGAGAGAGAAAAAGACTTCACCTCATGCAAACATATGAATAATAATTAAATAATTAAGAAAGAGAGCATGTAATTTTGTACAAAGTCTGGGCTCCGAGGCTGGTTAAGAGGTTAAGAGGGGGGTCATTTCTGCTTACTGTGCTTATAGAATTCTTCTTCTTTCAGCTTTTTCCCTTTTTCAGGGGTCGCCACTGTGAATCATTTGATTCGCATGTTTGATTTGACATATTTTTATACGTCAGATGCCCTTCCTGGCACAACCCTTTAGCAAGTGACAGAAACATCAGTGCATGACTATGCAGCTCCTCTTTCCGAAAGTCAGCAATGGTTCTTTTACATGAACCTCACACCATAGACAGTGAGAGACATGGCCGGCCTTTGATAACCCAGTTAGCTGCACTGGGGGGACAGTAACAACCTTGTGGAGAGTGGAACTCGAACCCCCAACCTTAGGATCAGCGATCCAGCGCCCTTTACCACCAGGCCACCACTGCCCGTTACTGCGCTTCTAGAGTTATTTATGCAAAAACCCAGCTACATAAATTCAGTGATACCTGTCTCAGCCAACACTCAGAAAGGCGGAGTGCACCCAAAAGAGCTCGCCGGTTCATTGCAGAGCAAAACACAGTCAACCATTCACACTCAGACCTCGGGTCAATTTGAAACAGCCAATTATCTTAATGTGCATGTCGTTCGACTGTACGAGGAACCCAGAGTACCCGGAGAAAACCCTTGCCAGCATGGAGAGAGCATTCAAACTCGACACTGAAATGGTTGAGCCTGGAAATTGAACCCAAGACCTTCTTCCTGTATGAAAAAAAGTGCAAACCACTACATCACTGTGCCGCCTGTTTAAAGAGAAACATTTAATTATTTATATGTAAATATAAGGCCTTACTCTTTAGAATTAATTTACATGCGCCCATAGCTTTTTCACAGTACAGTACTGTATCTTCTTCTTCTTTTCCTTTCGGCTTTTCCCTTCAGGGGTCGCCACAGCGAATCATCTGCCTCCATCTCACCCTATCCTCTGCATCTTCTTCTCTTACACCAACGACCTTCATGTCCTCCTTTACCACATCCATGAATCTTCTCTTTGGTCTTCCTCTAGGCCTTCTGCCTGGTAGTTCCAGCCTCAGCATCCTATTACCAATATACTCACTATCCCTCCTCTGTACATGTCCAAACCATCTCAATCTATCCTCTCTGACTTTGTCTCCAAAACGTCTTACATGTGCTGTCCCTCTGATGTGCTCATTCCTAATCCTATCCATCCTCGTTACTCCCAAAGAGAACCTCAACATTTTCATCTCTGCTACCTCCAGCTCTGCCTCCTGTCTTTTCCCCAGGGCCACTGTTTCTAAACCATACAACATCGCTGGCCTCAACACCGTCTTGTACACTTTTCCTTTCATTCTTGCTGATACCCTCCTATCACACATCACACCGGACACTTTTCTCCAACCATTCCAACCTGCCTGCACACGCTTCTTCACCTCTTTTCCACACTCTCCACTGCTCTGGATTGTTGAGCCTAAGTACTTATCACAGTACTGTATATACATTTTGTACAAAGGTGAATTCTGGTCCACTAATTTGATTGGTCTACAACAATTCCAAGATTGTTTGTATTTAGAACTGAGCCATTCACTTTATGTATCACTCCACCACTCCACCTATGTTTCTTTTTGCTGGATTGAATTCCACGACTGCATTCCTACAGTAATAAAATTAACATCTGACACGTTAAATAATAATTCTATATTTTGTCTAAAATATTAAAGTGAATTAAATGAAGTTGAAAAGTAAGAAGAACCACCAGGTTCACTATAAGCACTATTTGTGAAATGACAATAGTAAGTGTTAAGCCACTCTACGCCTGGAGTCAAGCATATCATGATAGAGGCGTGGGTGGACACTGTGAAACACAATTCTAAAAACTTCTAATCAATAAGAAATACAGATTTAATGTAAATTATTCATTCATTCATTTGTTTATTCATTTATTTATTTTCAAAATACCATAGGAAACCTGCATGATACATTTCATAATGATCAGCAGAGCAGTTCTTCACAAGTAATCTGGCAAAAAAAAAATTATAAGGTCGGTGTCATTGTTCATTTATTCATTTTCAAAGCCGTTTTAATTCCAACTAGGGTCATGGGGACCCATGTCAGCCAACTCCAAGCGAGGATGAGGTATACCCTGTACATCTCACCAGGCCATCACATTGCAAATACTCACACAACCATTTAGGCTCCCACTCACAGCTTGGGTTGACTTTAAACAGCCAATTAGTCGATTGTGGGAAGAAACTAAAGTACCCAGAAGAAACCCAAACAAGCACATTGAGAACCTGTAACCACCACACAGAAACACCCAAACTGGGAATCAAATCCAGGCATTTTTGCTGTGAAACCATTACACCCCAATGCCGCCTCTGGGTCATTCTGACAGGGTTAAATGTCAAAGAACAAAACGAACAAACCTATGCACACTTCCATATCATACGAAATCTGCATGCAAAATTCGCAGTTCTTGAAAAACCTCAGAAAAAAGTTGAAAAGGTCAAGCTCATTTTGACAAGATCAAAGGTCAGTTGAATAAACTGATAAGCCTATGTACATCTAAACACCACGAAAAACCTGCATGGAAATTTTCAGAATGATCTTCCAGCAGTTCTTAAAAATAACCCGGACAAAATTCAGAAGATCAAGTTCATTGTGACAATGTCAAAGATCAAGCAGACGGAAGTGTCATGCACATCTTCGCAACAAATGCCTGATAATATCTCAGACAAACATGTGGATGAGTACACATATGTGGAAGAAGGCCATCAGAATTCCCCAACATACTGATTTCTGAGGGGTAAAAAAATAGTAGGAATTTTTTCAAGACATGGTAATGATAGCATTGACATTGTAACGATGATACTAGAATCTCGTTGGGACTTCAGTAAGTTAGTGCAACTATAGCACAGAATAGTAAAATGTTGATGTGGATGCAAGAAACCTTTCAAAACCAATAAAAAAAAAAAAAATACTGATGGTGACGCAGTGTTTATAAGTACTTGATGTATGCAGTTTTAAATGTGTATAATGTGATCTGATTGGTTGTAGTTAAAAGCATTGTAAGAACACACTGGAGCGGCGTGTGAACTACTATGTGTTTGGTAGGAAATTAAGTGGAACAGCTTCGTGAGAACCTGATATGGACATGGTTAGGATGTGCTGTGTACACATGTTAAATATCCTGTCTGTGTCAGTTGAAATATTTAGAAGTCTGGTTGCAGTTTGATGCTACCTAACTCAAATTCACCACTGTTCACTTCATTTTATGCACAGCAGACAAGTACGTATTATTAATGGAATTCTTCGTTTGATTACTCTGAAAGCATCTACTTTTTTTCCTGAAAACCCTGAGTGCTTCATCATGACCTCATTCACATAAAATCTGTATACAGTGATCCCTCGCTACTTCGTGCTTCAGTTTCTGCGGCTTCAGTGCATCGTGGGGTTTTCAAAAATATTCATCGGAAAAATTTAAAAATAAGGAAATCAAGGAAAAATAGGGGGGAAGTTAAGCAAAATGCTGCAAAACAAGACCAATTATGCAAAAAAAAACAAAAAAAAACAAAAAAAAAAACCCAAAACCCCCCAACAAAACTACTTACATTTATATGTGAGGTGTGCATCTGCATGTGTGTGTAGTTCTATTTTATTTACATCTTAATCATTTTTTTAAATATTTAATGGTTATTATAAACATTTATTGATATACACATATACATGTTTGTATCCATCAGTCAGGGGGTCGATCCTACTTCACGGAAATCAGCGGTCACGGGGGGTCTCGGTCCCCATTCAGCCGTGGAAAATGAGGGATCCCTGCATATGATTTACATTTTTGAAATTTTTATATACGGTCTGATTTTTTTTTTTTTTTTTTTCAACACACGTAACCTGTGATCGCAGACAGCAAATTTTGAAAGTTAAATCCTCTCCGTACGATGTCTACTCCAGAGAAGGGAAAAAAAAAACAACAAAAAAAACAACAACCCAAAACCCCCCAACAAAACTACTTACATTTATATGTTAGGTGCGCATCTGCATGTGTGTGTAGTTCTATTTTATTTACATCTTAATCATTTTTTAAATATTTAATGGTTATTATAAACATTTATTGATATACACATATACATGTTTGTATCCATCAGTCAGGGGGTCGATCCTACTTCACGGAAATCAGCGGTCACGGGGGGTCTCGGTCCCCATTCAGCTGTGGAAAATGAGGGATCCCTGCATATGATTTACATTTTTGAAATTTTTATATACGGTCTGATTTTTTTTTTTTTTTTTTTTTTTTTCAACACACGTAACCTGTGATCGCAGACAGCAAATTTTGAAAGTTAAATCCTCTCCGTACGATGTCTACTCCAGAGAAGGGAAAAAAAACATTGGCAAAAAGTCAAATAAATCTAGAAATAAATATGTGAAAGCCTTTTTAAATACCTTTGCCAGGTTTTGAATTCTATGCCCAGGAGTCTCTGCAGTGGTGAAATGTGCATATTCCTACTTGAGTCACTAAATAACATGTTTAAGAGCCTACTATCCAACATTAATGCAAAAATGCACCTCATAAAAGAAACAAGCCCTGGCAACATATTTAAAAGCCTACTTGAATTTATCTTTAATGATGCTACTGCAAATGAGTGTTCTCTCATTTCACTTCATTCTCTTTTACCAAAGGCTGGGTAATGAAAGCAAGACCTTGGAAGAAGCGTCTCGAGCTTGACTTCATATTAACAGGTGTTTGTCTATATCGCATAGTGAATTATTTCCACTGTCTCCACATTTCTTTCCTCAGTTCCTTTGTTCATAATGCTCATTATGTATTCCGTTCCCTAGGGACACTTAATGCTCCGTGCATGAGCTGTCTTACATGACACTCCCAAGTCTCTTCCGAGGAAATTTCAGAGCTTTGAATCACCTCGCCAAATCAATAGCCTGTCTCCTCAAGATGACTATCAATGGCATTTGATCCAGACGAAACACAGTTGCCCCTCCAGTTCACCTCGGAAGCACGATCACTTCCCTAAAACCCCAGCTGCTACGATAGATATACAGATGAATCCATTTAAATCCCATCTGGCACAGCCAGAGACCTGAACAAGTCAAAAGACGAAGGAATAAAAGACTTGAAATCAGCAAAAGGAAGATACTGACACAGTATGTGGGTTAATACTGTTGGTGCATCATTTAGGACCAGTGCAGCAGCTGGGGGAAAATTCTCTCTTCCTGTAGCATGCACAAAGACACTCTGGGAGATTCTTCCAAGAAGAAAAATCAAATTACTTACAATGAGATCAGGTGTAAATCTTTGTAAAATAATAATGGCACCCGGGAGAAATAAGCACATATATATTTGCATGGCTGTATTGCCCATAATCCTTTTTTATCTTGGCATTTATGCTTGGAGATGGCTCCACAGAATATTTAAACTATGCTACAGGTTGGTAGGTGACATATTAGGGCAATAAAACATTTAATTGTGAACATCTGAGGCACCATACTGACAGGAAAATGAAAGATTACAGTTTTAGAAATAGAACTGGTGCTCGTCATCATGGAATAAAGCAACAAAATGACCAACATAATTGACCAAGCGAATGTAATGCAGCATTACTGGAACCGCCATTGCCGTGCCTGTAAAGACTGACTGCTCCCATGATGATCACAGCACTCCATCGCTAATTAGTATTGTCTTTGTTTTGGATGGATTTCAACTCATGAAATGTCATCATTTGGTGTCAAAATGTTTCCAGAGAGAAATTTGGTGAGTAATAGAGATTTACACAGCTCAGTGTAATTAAGCTCTACATTCATTAATGCTAACTGCATAAAAAAAAAAAAAAAAAAAAAAAAAAAAAAGGCTTGAATTAATGAAAATGCGTTTGAGTGAATACTCAGAGTGCCATCGCATTTCTTCTCATAAGTCCTGTTTTATTATTACTGGATTTACAAGTCTGGTGCTTTATATGTTTCCTGATATGTAAAACTGAGAGACGATTGGGGGGGCATTTAGGTCAAACCATATTTGTGTATATTATTTGAACAAATATGCTCAGGGAAATGTACACTAAGACTCCCGCTGCAACCTTCTTAGCCTTAAATAAACAAAACAAAGGCTAATTTGCTGGTTAAAGGGCTGCCTGGTTATATTTTTCTTTGCAGTTTTACCCAAATCTTTTTTTTTTTTTTTTTTAATGAAAGATAATATAGGACCTGAAACTATTATATTGCTGTTCTATCCCTCTTTATTCTGCTGCAACACACAATCTCACTGTATTTTTGAAGCATTTAAGAAAACTCTTTCATCGACTGGCTTTTTTTTGGAGTAGGTGTGATTTAACTGTGCTGATAATGTACTTGTGTGATAACACATGACATGCAAATCTTTCACAGCCATACTCTATTTTTTTTCTTTTTTTATAATTGCCACAGTGCAAACGATAACAGGTACCAGACATTCCACAACACAAAACACAACTACCAAATACAGTCATTGACAAGGCTTGTTGCACATGTGGACAGTCATGTATAAAAGCCTACACATCTCTCTCTCTCTACATCTACATTCAATCACGAGGAATGGATGTCGATCCCTGAAGCTTGAATGATGCTCATACAGGGATTGTCATGGCTGTGATCACAATGATCTACTGTATGGTTCGCCAGGCCACATCCAGACTCACTCACACCTACTTTGGAACAGCCAATTAACCTACTGTGTATGTTTTTGGACTGTGGGAGAAAACCAAAGTACCCGGAGGATACCCACGCAAGCACGAGGAGAGCATGCAAACTCCACACAGAAACGGCCAGGTTGGGAATCAAACCCAGACCGTCTTGCTGTGAGGCGGACATGCTAACCACTACGCCACCGTACCACCCCTATACGTCTCACCAACCCTTTTACCAATTTTAATCAACTATGATTTAAAATCACCCTCTGATGGAACTGAATAATATACTAGCCACATAAAGAAACTATGCATTGTCAAAATATCATCTCCGGTGAAAAGTACGGCAACGATGTGAAAGATAATTGTATACTTTAATAGGGTGGTCATCGGACCACAACAAGTCAGGATAATTTCATTTGAAAAGTCAATAACAATGACGTCACAAGGTTGTCGGTGACATTGCGTCACTATAGGTCGTATGGCGGCACGTCATGGCCTAATCCCGTGACGACGAAAATGTTGTCGGATGGCGTTGGGGTGGATACGACAAAGTCCAGGGATAGACTGGGCTGTCATCACCACAATTTGAAATCTGTGGCGAAGATGGGTCACTCTTATCCATCTATCCTGTCTGGGCATTGTTACAGGTGGACGTCCTGAACGTGGCCGATCAATGATGTCCTTTGGGGTTCGCTAGCGTCTCACAAGCACAGAAATGGTGTTCCTGTGGCAATGGAAATGTGCAGCGGCTTGCTGTTGAGACATCCCTCCACGGATCGTTTCAATGGCCTCGTGACGTTGTGCAAATGTGAGCCTTGGCATGATATGCCTTTGAATTGCCGTTTAATTTTTTTGAAGGAACGCAATGGCAGGAGTAGAGCTTTCCAAAGTGTCAGTGACGTCTGCTTTTCATTTGCACAGTGTCATTTACACGGGATGCACGTGCAAAAACCTATTGCATGTGCGCAGGGCAAACCCAAAGACGTCACTGAACGTGGCACGTGTATGCATGTTGGATACATGTCAATAATCTTAGAGTTTTAATCCTGATGTGTCTACACAAGTTTGTAAAATGAATAATTTGAATTTTCATGTGCACAGTTTCTGTATGTGGCGAGTATATGTGCTAGAAGGAGTATCCAAAATCAAATATACTAGCAACAAACAAACAAAATGAACATTCCCATTTTTTCCGAGACAAACATCTTGTTGCAAAGACTTAATCTCTCGTTCAAGACTATATCTATTACAGAAAAATCAACTGGCTTTGTACAATATATAGTATTGCAGCAAATATAACATAATATTGAAAAATTAAAAGCATCAATTAAGGTCAATAGTCTCTCTTCAAACATGAGCATGATCGTAGCAGACTCCCAGGTGCATTCCATGATGAATAATCGTCATATTAAAAGAATCAGACACCTGCTCAAGTTACAAATAATAAAAAAAAAAAAAATTGTAAGTGCCACTAAAATTTCTTGAGGGCCAAGATGCTTGTAAGCAATTTACAATACTCAAGTAAGCTACTGGGCAGTGGTGGTCTAGTGGTATAAGGCGCCGGATCGCTGATCCAAAGGTTGGGGGTTCGAGTCCCACTCTCCACAAGGTTGTCACTGTCCTCCCAGTGCAGCTAACTGGGTTATCAAAGGTCGGCCATGTCTCTCACTGTCTACGGTGCGAGGCATGTAAAAGAACCATTGCTGACTTTCGACAAGAGTAGGCTGCAAAGCCGTCGGCGTGTTTCCGCCCTGCGATGGCCTGGCGAGCTGTCCAGGGTGTACTCTGCCTCGCCCTGAGTTAGCTGGGATGGGCACCAGCTTCCCCGTGACCCTAATTAGGATGAAGCGGTTACAGAAAATGAACTGAACTGAACAAGTAAGCTATTTTCGAGGGAAGTTCATTCATCAAATGGTCAGAAAAGATTCGATTATCAACCCTATGGTGAGAAATCTGAGCGTGAACTAGATAGGAAGTAATAATCCAGTGATATTTGCATCTGGTAATGTTCCCAATCATTTTACATAGCTTTGTGATACCTATGTACTGGAGATGATCTTAAACCATGATGCGTCACTTTTATACATGACTGACTCTTCGGTGAACTCCGGGATCAGCAGTTCTCTCGATGGTCAGAAATACCATTGGTGGCATAGCAATATAATATAAAATAAATAATTCAACTCCAGTATAATCTTCCCCCCATGTTTCTGCTAATAACAGTTTCCACGTGTTAGGGAATTAGCATGTACGTCATGGCGTTCTAGCTGCGTTTTGTACAGGACCTGTAAGGTGTATGATGTAGTACAAGAAATATGATGTACAGTTGATGCTGAAGCAGACAATGCTAGCTATGAGTCCGAATGAAGTTCATGAGAGAGTAATCAATAATATAACTACTAACTTTTGTGCAACCAGTTGTTTTGAGAATATTTTTCCTCGCATGACCGAGCTTACTTATGCATACTTAAAGTGTCTGAAATTTCTTCCTACTTCCTGCAAATTAGTTTCATTTACATTCAGAAGCTCTTGAAGGTTTCTAAAGTTTCCGCAAAAAGAATTTATAAATTATCTCAAAGTTGCTTTAATACCTGGATTTTATGTATATTTAGTGAAATAAGCTCTTTTCTTTTTCTTGTTTTTACAAAGTTTACTAAATATATTTTACTAATTTTACTAATTATTTTCACCGAAAATTTAATGTTACATAATTGTGACAAGTATTTTGTCCACTGTAAAATGCATACCTGTCAAGTTGTACGGTTTTGGCGTAATTTGTACAAGTGAGCCCTGATTTTTAAATGTGTACGCCGTACGTCCGAAATCTGTACGTTTTTCGATCATTTCGTCTTTTTTTTTAACTCCGTTTTTTTGTGTCACCGTTTCGGTAAAGAGACGATACGCCGAATTGGTCTGTAGCCGTTTTCTCGCGAGAATCGCGCGTTGCGTTTATCGTCTGCTATCGTCTGCTCTTTCCGACCACGTGACCGCACTTTCACTTCCGCCATCATTCAAGTCAAACTTAATTGCGAGCTCAAGTGCCATGAAGTGAAGCCATCAAAAGAAATGATTGAAAGTGCCAAAAGTGCTACATATAGTTATAATAAAGATCACTGTTAAATTTTCTTAATCATGCAGCTGAAGATATTACTCTTTTATTTGATTGCACCAGGTTATATGTTACAACATTACCAATAAATTCATATTATATTAAAAATAGAGTTTAATTTTTGTTTCATATTGCACGCGATAATAAGACGCATAAGATTAGTTGCTATTTTGTCAGGGCATAAGTAGCCATTTGTAAGATCGCCAATGGCCTAGGGTTGACAGGTATGAAAATGTATATGTACAATTTTACAATTCCTTGTTGCTTTTATAGAACAATCTGTACACTTGCGGTATTAATCTAAGGCATAATTGATGGAAATTGGTAAACACAAGTGAAGTTAACAGTTGTTATCAGTAACAGGTACACATGCAAAAAAACTGTTTGGCAATGTGTGAATAAAAAAGTTTGACACTGTTCTTTAATGAATAAAAAAAAACAAAAAAAACACTTTTTTAAATTTCTTATATAAAAAGAATAGTCATTCCAGCTGCAGACTGTCTGGAAATCAAATAAAGGATAATGTGGATCAATTTAAAAATCTAAAATGTAAACAGAAGATAATTTGAAATACTAACAGCTTTTAATTACACTATACACAAAAATTCAAGATTCAAAATTCAAATTCAAGATATAATATCACTGTAAAATAGCAAAAGTGTAGCTTTACAACACCACATCATGCATACACAGTCCACGCCAAACTTGAACTTTTCAAGTCTGGACTTAACTGGCTGTAGAAATAACTGCTAATGTTCTCATAAACTTGGAACATACACAATTTGATATTAGTAAAAATAACATTAAATACAGTAGTACAACTACAAGATGTACATGTACTACATTATGCCGAGTCAAGTAGTGCTTAATGCTTCTATAATTAATATTATGAACATTTGTATTTCATAAATTTAATATGCTATTGACGTTTAGAAAATGCAAAACTACTAAGTCATTAAAATAAAAATTCTAAGCATCAGAAAAAATCTACTTATTTTAAACTTTGGCACAAACATTAACACTGAAATAGAACTGCATATTGAGCAAGATAAACTATTTAAACATATTAAATGAATAGAAACATTAGCATAGTGTAAATGCATCTAGTGCTTTTATTAGCATATTCTGAAACCTTAATCATTAATTTATGCGTATTAAATTTTTAAGGTGGGATTAAAGGTGGAGTATCATCCGCGCATGCGCAGAACTGTATCATGCACGACTAAACCTCATCAGACCTGTGATCCTATGATCAGTAGATTGATGTATTTATATAGAACAATATGAACATTACATGTATATATATATATATATATATATATATATATATATATATATATATATATATATATATATATATATATATATATATATATATATATTGATGCCATCATAGCGATGCGCATAGGCCTGCTGGACACAAGCAGCATATAACACTCACAGTGACACTGACAGCTCAGGAAAGTCCGCCAAACTTTAGAACTTTACAATAATAACATGCAATATCATTTATCATATAAACCACATGGATATTATCATTATGCTGGAGAGAAGTGGAATGTAATTTACCGGAATTTGGGACCGATTTGGAGCATGTTGAGCCTGAGGCTGAGTCCGCAAGTTGTATGACGTCATTTTTTTTCAGAGTCGACAGATATATTTTAGCAAAACAAAAACCCGCATGGTTAATGTGCCTTGTTAGGAATCAGGTTCATGGGACAGCTTCCCTATTTTGCTCATTTTAAAATAAATGTCTATAAGCGAAATTCAGTAGGTCAGTAAATTTCTTAGCAATTAGCAACATAAATTGTGGCTTTGTTTTTACCAGGAATTTCCGTATTCTGTATTAAAACAAATTCTATTGGTTGAAGACCTTCGTGACATCCGCACTGCCCAATAACAACATGTTTTTTATTATACCGGGCTCTCCACACACTGAATAATCATAGATAGAGGACGGAAACACAGTTGTGACATCATTACATTCTGGGACAAGTAACAAAACAATACTTAAAAACAACCCTTTCAGTTGTAAAAAAAAAAACAAAACAAAACAAAAAAAAAAAAAAACACTTTGATAAACAATCTCACAAGGCAAAATAAGTGCATAAACCAGTGCTTCTCAAATAGTGTGATGCTGGGGGGAGGGCATATGACCCTGGGGAACATGCTTTTCTGGAATATTGTATGAGAACTAAGTGTAATTGCACTTCCACTCCAGTAGTTGGCAGTGGCGCTCTCATTGTCGTGCGAGGGTGTTGCGGTTTTTCGCACGGGCAAACGATATGAAGTGCAGTAAACATGCCTTCAAGAAACAACAGAAAACAATTCTAACAGGAATGAGGAGAAAGGTGGAGAGAAACGGATATATTAAGACATAAATAAGTTAAATGAGTTTAAAATAAGAATGTATTTAGGTTTTTTTTGTTTTGTTTTTTTGTTTTTTTCCTGGCACATTCATGCACTTTAAATCATTTTCTGTTACAGAGTAAAAAAAATGCTAATGAAGTTTTTCTTAATTGTAAGTTGAAGTAAATTCCTTTCTGTTTTTGTTTTGAATGTTAATAAAGACACAATGTTACGCGGAGGTGTAAGTAAGGTAATGTGGGCTTTTATCAGACCACTGCTTATCCCCGGTTTCCACAGCGTGAAGCTACCAGGAGTACAAATCCTCCTGGATGGGACGCTAGTCTATCCATCTCAGGTTACCTTCCCAGTATATTTTTTTACTGGTACCCATTTATACTGCTGGGTGAACAGGATGCGGCGGTGTACTAATAACAAATTTATAAACAAATAATACTATTTATAGTCGTTCATGGGGCGGTGGGGAGCGTGCAATGTTTCTTTCTTCCTAAAGGGGGCGCCACAGAAAATATTTGAGAAGCACTGGTATAAACGATCCATGCTTGATAAGTGAGTATACAGCGTATACCCGCGTTTATGCCACAATTATAGCAGCAATTATAAAAAGAAAGTGTACAAAATACAACTAACGCATTCCATTAAGCTATATATGCATATATCTACATGGAAATATACATATGTAAACATATAGACATAGAAACCGACATCTTGTTTTCCTTTCGGCTGTTCCCTTTCAGGGGTCGCCACAGCGAATCATCAACCTCCATCTTCATGGAAGTCATATTAATGATTCACATATTCGATTTGACATAGGTTTTTACATCGGATGCCCTTCCTGACACAACCCTTTAGCAAGGGGCAGAAATACGCTGACGGCTATGCAGCCTACATACAGCCGATATACAGCCATATCACTTCACCTATTCACACATTAAAAAGAGATTATAGGTATATTCACACATTTTCACACAGAAGGGTGAATGATGTGTCAAAGGTGCATGATATACACTGGGTAAAAGGTCGAGCTTTTAATTATAAGGTGCATGGCGCTAAAATAATGCTCGAGACCTGTTCTAACCGTGAGTATTGCACTGATGAGCTTGAAGAACTCAGTGTGTCTGGTTTCAACAAGATGATGCTGCAGCACACACAGCTGGCAATTACTGAAGGTGCTGAATATTTCAAATTGCAAACATTTCTTTATCGGAGATCTTGTTGCATGCCAATGCTGGGTGGTCATCCGTTTCCCTGATCTCACCCCTTGTCATTTTTTTTTTTTTTTTTGGCGGGGGGGGGGGTTGGGTTGGAAGAAGACCTTTAAATTATGTGTACTCTCATTGACCCCAAATTCTTGACGCTCTTAAGGTTTCTATTTAGCAGGGGATATATGCGGTTCCACCTGACATGACCCAGCAATCCACGGCAGCCTTCAGAAATTGCCTCCAAACATGTATAGACAATAGATGCATTTCTGATGATGTTACACACCTCGCATAATTTCTGCATCCGGCATCTTGTGTGTCAGTCAAGTCATTCAACCAAAAACTAACAACAGCGATGATACATACATGCATGGTATGGGGCGATAGAAATGTGCAAATCCTTGCAAAAAAAAAAAAAAAAAAAAAGACTGGGGGCAGCATTGGGGGCAGCGTTGGCCTGATGGTAAGGTGCTGGATCACTGATCCCAAGGTTGAGGGTTCAAGCCCAACCGACAACAGGTTGTCACTGCCCCCCCCCACCCCCACCTCCACCCCCCCACACCTCCACCCCCCCCCCAGTACACCCAACTGGGTAATCCAAGGCTAGCCATGCCCATCATGGTCTATAGTAAGAGGCATGTAAAAGAACCATTGCTGACCTTCATCAAGAGTAGGCTGCATAGCCGTCAGCGTGTCTCTGCCCTGTGATGGCCCATCCAGCGTGCACTCTGCCTTCGCCCAGAGTCGGCGAAGATGGGCACCAACTTCCCCACGACCTCAGTCAGGATTAAGCAGCTCAGAAAATGAATGAATAAATTAATGGATGAAAAAGGAGGCAGTATTTTAATATTCCAAAGATGATAAAATACCACAGAATGAACAATGACCACTTGTGGTGAATATAAATAGGAAAGTCTACAACCAGACCCATGCAAAAGGCATTACTATGCGTGTTCCGATCATTTTATCACAGGTAAAAATATTTCAAATGAAACCGAGAGATAACTTTGATCTCGTTAACTTAAAACCTGATTTTGAAAGGTTCTTCCAATGAGTAACATCATGAAGACATAGGTTTTTATGTCCATATTACAAGAATGAGTGATATTGTTTGGGGTAATTAATTAAAATGTTCATCACTTTGACATAATGATTTAGCATTCATCTCAGATAATCAGTAAAAATGTATTAACAAATGATTTTACTAGATAGATTTACACAGTTCCATGCTTTGCAGGTTGCTGTTGATTTCTTTCCATCTCTGTAGATACCTAACCCTGCAGATCCCATCCAATGTGCTCATGTAGTGCACTTTAGAAGTTTCATTCGTCTGGTTTGGATTTGAGGTCATCACTGATGTCGTAGAGGTAAAAAAAAAAAAAATAATAACCAGAAGGTTGCGGTAATATGATATAGCTTTGTGTATACGACACAGAAGAGGGCGGCACCACAAAGGATCGTGGGTTATGTGCTTGAACAGAAACCCATTAATAATAGCCACCATTTGGTTGACATCATCTTTGACACATGATTAAATAGTGTATTAAATGGAATTTAATCTTGTGCAAATAATTATATTCTTTTTCTATTTGATTTATTTTTTTTTTACATTTGTTATTTGTGAAATTTATTGTGTCATGCTATATAAAGTAATTATTTTAGATTGTTTGTTTATCTTCAGAACATAGTTATGATAATATTACATGGATTAGACTTCAGAAATCACCTTTAAACCCCACCCCGCTCCCCTCCACACACACACACACACACACACACACACACACACACACACACACACACACACAATAGCATGCTTTGCGTAGTGTTCAGATGACCTGTGTAGTAAATTCTAATGCTCTGATATTTTGGTGAGATCTCGAAATACATTTTGAGGGAAGGAAGGCACACAGTAAACTGAAGGAAGTAATTTTCAGTCAGATGGAGTTAAATAATCCAAATGAAATGGGTGGGTATGAAAGTAGTTTCCATTAAAGGCTCGGTCTGTGAAAGCAAGAATGGGTAGAGGCTCACTCCTTTATGCTCAAATCTTTGACAGAATCTTTAGGAGTACAGTATATAAAATTAAGGACTTGCAATCACCATACAGTGCCACACCTACTGTGAAGAGATTAAGGGAACTTAGACATATCTAAAACACGAGGTGCAATGTCAAAAACCATTCTTGGATTTGCATCTTCACTGAAAACTCAGGTGGCGCTGCCTGAGAAACTACTATGAGAATTTTTGTCATGCTACTGTGACAAACATAGTCACACAGACACAGGACTACAGTGATCCCTCGCTATGTCGCGCTTCAGTGCACTGTGTTTTTGTTAGTTAGTTTTTTTTTTTTAATATTAATTGAATTAAAAAATTAGGAAAAATAGGGGAAAATATTAAGGAAAAAGCCGCAAAACATGGCCAATTATGCTAAAACAAACAAAAAAACCCAAAACCACCTGTTGTGAGGCAAAAGTGCTTAAAACCTGAGGGACTGTTATCTATTATATTGTTCATTCATTCATTTTCTGGACCGCTTAATCCTAATTAGGATCATGGGGAAGCTGGCGTCCATCTCAGCCGACTCTGAGCGAGAGAAGATTATACCCTGGAGAGCTTGCAAGGCCACCACAGGGCAGAAACACTCTGATGGCTACGCGGCCTCGTCTTGTTGAAGGTCAGCAATGGACATGTTTCACGATAGACTATGAGAGACATGGCCGGCATTTGATCACCCAATTAGCTGCACTGGGGGCAGCAGTAACAACTGTTGACGGTGGGTCTTTCTATTCTATTGTATTATATTATAATATATTCCACTTTATTTTATCCTACACGGTTATCTACATTTAATCTCTTTAAAATATATTACTGACTTTATTTTAATTTCAAGTCAATTCTACTTTATCTACATTTGTTTTCTCAATTTACGAGACATGGGAGCAGGAAGATGACTACAGAATACACACATCAGCCACAGTCACCATGGTGACAGCTATAGGCGATATGCACTTTTATGCATTATACTGTTTGATGTTAAGTACAAAGCTTTGGCTACAGCCTGGAGGGACGGTTCAGAATTAAAAGTGCTAATTGTTTGAGACGTGCATCTCCCCCTCTGCCAGCTGTTTGGGGAATGAGAAAGGAGGTGGAGAAGAAGAGCATCTATGCTAATTCTGTCACAGCAAATCGAGCCTTTTAGACAATCGGCCAGAGGCCATGGCACATTCGACCGGTGTGTGTGTGTGTGTGTGTGTGTGGTAAGGATGTTGGGGGGGTGGTGGGGTGGGGGTGGGGGGGTGGTAGTGGTGGCAGGGGGAGCACTGTTCACTGTCTGATAAAGCAATGCTGGCGGAAAAGAAGCAAAATAAATAAATAAATAAACAAAGTGGCCGTAAACCGAACAGCCTCCTCACCCGTAAATAACGGCAACATAAAAGTCATATGAACTTTATTTCAAGAGCAGGTTGGTGTAATAAAGATGCCATTTTAAAGAGGAGTGGAGAAATTCATTGTCATAAGAAGGCCATATCCTCTTGCTTCTCTGCACTGGCCATTGCTCTGTAGAGAGTTGACGGGAGACCTTGCAACACCTCCGTATAGATACAAAGACTCGGAGTTTGCGTGCTTTTTACACCTTTTTCCCTCTTCTCCTCTCTTTTTTTTTTCTTTCTCTCCGTCTCCTACTACTATCCCTGCATAATATCACCCTCTGTCTCTTGTTCTCACTCTTTTCAAATTGAGACAACAAGATAAGCGATTGCCACAGCTCCGGCAGCCTGCTGCTCATTGATAAAACCATATCTAATCCGTCTCGGGCTTGCAACACCACTGATGCACTCGTTTCCTAGTCTGTCAACAGAGTGCAGATCTATCTCTCCTTTTGAACTCTCAACCACAGTGTCAGGTTTATCTGTGAACTTTTTTAGTGAGAAAACGAGGAGGATGAACAAGCCATCATATATCCTGAGTTGTCATAATTTCTGTTTTAAATCCCCAGTGCTTAACCTCCAAACCTTATTATATATACACGACTAAATATTCTACCCAGCTACTGCAACTGCAAATAATTTGAGGGATAAAAAGATTGCATGATGTGCTTTTCATTTTGAGGCAGCATTGCATTACTCATGTTTATTCATGGCTCTGTCAGTTGGGAGACTTTTGCTTCCTATCTCGCACAGTGGGTCCTTTACCATTGCTTTGACAATCACTGATACATTTTAAGTACAAAGGATCATTTTGCCTAAATGTCGGATTGTATACGATCTAAAACGTTGGCTATGCTGCCAAAATTAGCTATTGCTATTTTTTTTTTCTCCAATTGGTATTAAGTGCAAATATTTCAATTTAAATAACCTTTAAAAAATGCAGCGGTGGGCATTAATGCGTCAATAACTTAATTTGTTATTATCAAAGCTAACTATTTAATTAGCTTTTTAGTACAATATTTATTTTTGAAATGAACATAAACTTCATTAATTCCACATTGGTTCGTTAATTGTATTGAGCATTCATAATGTTGCTGGCTACTGCCCCCTTGGTTATCTCAGCCTCAGCTACAATGGCTTGGATAGGCTCCGTTCTGCTCAAAGAACAGATAGGCAGTCACTTTGCCATTTGGATTCCTTCTGGTGATGCCACACCAGTTTAGCCCATATACACCAGTCGCAGAGATGTGGGGCAGTGGTGGTCTAGTGGTATAGGGCGCTGTATCGCTGATCCAAAAGTTGGGGGTTCGAGTCCCACTCTCCACAAGGTTGTCACTGTCATCGTCCCCCCCTCAGTGCAGCCAACCCGGTTATCAAAGGCGGGCCATCCCATCTCTCACTGTCTATGGGGAGAGGCATGTAAAAGAACCATTGCTGACTTTCAAAAAGAGGAGCTGCAAAGCCGTCAGCGTGTTTCTGTCCCTTGTTAAAAAGGGTTGTGACAGGAAGGGCATCCGACGTAAAAACCTCTGACAAATCAAACGTGCGAATCAGATGATTCGCTGTGGCGACTCCCGAGTAAAAGGGAAAAGGGCGAAAGGAAGACAGACAGACAGACAGACACCAGTGGCGGAATTAAGAATCTCACTCAACCAATCCGAGTCCTTGTACAGTAATGCTTTTCTGCCTTTATGATCTCTCCCAGCAGAGGGCAGCGTCTCCAGCAAAGAAGTGATAATTGTCTAATTTTAGATACGAAACAAGTAGGTCTCTGTGCGAAGCTTAGTCGCAGCATCAAATACACTTCATGCAGCAAATATGTTCATCATCATCATCATCATCATCATCATCATCATTATTATTATTATTATTTTATTATTATCCAAGCTTTCATAGGCTATTTTAAAATGGATTTTTGTGGTGTTACAAGCTAAAAGACACAGTTTTTATTATTGTAGCATCTACCTCAAGGCACCTTATGAAGGATACCACCAGGCCAGCCGTTGGATCACTGATCCTAAGGTTGGGGGCTCATGCCCAACTCTAAACAGGTTGCCACTGGTACCCCCCCCACCCTCCAGTGGAGCCAACTGGGTTATCTAGCTAACCATCTCTCACTGTCCATGGGGTGATGCATGTAAAAGAACCATTGCTGACATTTGTCAAGAGTGGTTACATAGCCGTCAGCGTGTTTCTGCCCTGCGATGGCCTGATGGAGCTGCCCAGGGTGTACACTACCCCTTCTCCCAGAGTTGGCTGAGATGGGCGGCAGTCTCCCCGTGACCCTAATTAGGATTAAGTGGTTCAGAAAATGAACAAATGAAGTAACAGATAAGTGGATTAACTTGTTCACGGTATACAAGTTATAAAAATTAACAGTAGAATTAGTGGATTCATTTTAACGATGCTATTTCCTTGAGTTAACAAAGCTAACATAACTTCTGTCATTGTTTGCATGCTGTCCTCATTAAAATATGAAAACCTATAAATGTTTGGGTGGTTTTAGTAAAAGCAGACACTGTTTTTTCATCTGTGTGATTTTGACAAAGATCAGGTCGAATTTGATGGTGATTTTATGCAGAAATGTGAGAAATCTCAAAAAAAAAAAAAAAAAAAAAATATATATATATATATTTTTTTTTTTTTTTTTTTTTTTTTTTTTTTTTAGGTACATTATTATTAGTTACCTTATTTTATCTCGCATAAATGTTTCTAGAAATGTTTATGTTTTGTCAGAGCAAAACTATTTTTGATTACCAAACATTAGCTTTCCAGCACAAAATTAATTGCTATTAAAAAAAAAAAAAATGAAGGTTTGCATATAAATAAAGAAAGCTGTGTGTGTGTGTGTGTGTGTGTGTGTGTGTGTGTGTGTGTGTGTGTGTGTGTGTGTGTGTGTGTGTGTGTTGCCAGTGTTTACAGCTGAATGGCTAATATAACTGTCTACTGTTGAATCTTATTAATCCAGGAAATATATGTATGAAGCTACAGTGAGGCTATACAACTTTGTTTTTGTTTTGTTTTTTTCCTTTTACATTGAATCTAAAAGACCTGATTATATGCTGGGAGCCAGCAATATGCAGCAAAAGGTCATTATCATACAATGCGGGGTGGTGGGACAACAGCTAATCTAAGGGAATAGATTGGTGATCATGAGTATGGAAATTAGTAGGCAAGGGAAACCGCACGAATACATTCATCCTCACACAGACACAGCAGGTTCTGTCAGAGCTGTGCTGCAATGCAGAGGGGTAAGACGAGCTCACAACCGCGACCAGAGACGATGTTGTCTTATTTACGGCCCGGACTGAAAAGATATCTGCAGGTGTATGCCAGGCAATTTATTCCTCCCCTGTCCTGTGTTTAAAAAAAAGAGCTGGTGTCGCCTCTGACAACCAGAGCAATGCTATGGTAATTCACCCATATCATTGATGCGTAGGCTGGCGCGGGATGAAGAGATCTATGCTGATCACAGTCGGCCCACTGGCTTCCTGATTATGACATGGAAGCGGCGGCGGAAATCAAAGCCTCCGACAGTGGCTTTTGACAGACCCACTGTCTGATTCCAGTGGCTTTACAACACCAGATTTTGTAAAGCCCACCAGATAACTACAAGGGGGAGGAGATCTTGCGCACTAGCACCGCGACTTTGTCAGTCAGTCACATTAATGGCCAGTATATACAGCATATCAGTGGCACACAAATGCTAACCAGTTTTTGTGCGCCTCATTAAGCCATAACGACTTGAGCAAATAAACATCCTCCCCCTGATCAAGCGCTCTTTGTTCAGTGCTATTACAGCAAGAAATGCGCCATCCACAAAGCTCTAGCCAGTGGCAGTACTCTAAATCTCATCAAGTTTGTAAGTAGGTGTACACATATGATTGTATGTGTGTAGTAGAGTGTGCATAAATAAGTTTTGCTAGTCCACCAATAATTTAAAAAACTAGCAAAAACAAAACGGATTGAGGGAATAGCTTTTTTTTTTATTTATTTATTTATTTTTTTTAATTTAGTAGTAGCCCAGGTAAATATTAATAAACAGCAGCATAGCACATGTCACACTCGACTTTCATTAACAGCCATACACAGACTATACATTACATTTCCAGCTTCGCTGTTCTTTAGGCCACACTATTAAAGATGAAAACAAATCAGTGCAATAAATATGCAAAAAATAAATGGCACAGGCGGTGGGATCCTGTGGGACTCAACTGAAAAGTCACAGACACAGGTGGTTTTCTCTCCTATGACATGTGGGCAGGAGGGTGTGGGCAAATACTAAGCTCACGGGAATAAATAAATACATGTTTATTAATACATAAACATACTGGGATGATGTGGTTGCCACATCTGGTGTACACTATCATTTACTCATTCATGTGTGCTTTCAACTCTAGTAACTGCTTTAACCTTGTCAGGCCTACTGTGGTTTAAATTACAATATGGTATATGTCACTGTGAAAAAGCCTGCCGCGCAGGTGGCTCAGTTCTCATTCATTCATTTTCTGAATCACTTAATCCTAATTAGGGTCACGGGAAGGCTTGTCACCCATCTCAGCCGAGTCTGGGTGAGGGCACAGGACACACTATACAGCTCGGCAGGCCATCGCAGGGCGGAAATACGCT
Organism: Plotosus lineatus; assembly: GCA_024760905.1. Lineage (NCBI taxonomy): Eukaryota > Metazoa > Chordata > Actinopteri > Siluriformes > Plotosidae > Plotosus > Plotosus lineatus. The sequence continues at coordinate 66,693,209 of CM045733.1, read as the reverse complement.
GACGACTATGCAGCCTACACTTGGAAAAAGTCAGCAATGGTTCGTTTACATGCGTCTCACCACAGACAGTGAGAGGCACGGCTGGCCTTTGAGAACCCAGTCTGCTGCACTGGGGGTATAACAGTGACAAATGTTGACAGTGGGGCTTGAACCCCCAACCCCAGGATTGGTAATCCAGCACTTTACCCTCATGGCGCAGTTTTGGCAAGATGGGTCAATTCTATATTTTGATATTTTGACATCACCACTTAATTATTTTAGTCATAATTGCCTCCCTACATACATAGATTTTGTAAAGTTAACTTTTTAATTGTTAAATTAGCCTATTGCTTAATGTTTTCAGAGATGATGTTAATTAAAAGAACAATATGACTTGCAGAAATAGAAATAGGTTTAATAGATTCTGTCTGTAAAAAAACAAACAAACAAAAAAAAAAAAGCTGTCAAATAATAATAGACATTGCAGAGAAAATAGCAACCAAAGCCTACTCCAGGATACTGCTGATAAATGATTTAAAAAGTGTGAAAAGAAGAAATGTATGAATTAATGTGAGATTATTTCAGCACCATTGTAAGGGGAACAGAGATCAGTCTAGTTTGCACATGATGAGTCCTCAAATCATATTTGCCTCAGGACAGGTGTGGTTGAAAGTGCCACATTGTTTTTCAAATAAATACATTATTAAGCGAAACATTTATAGAAATCTGACCATCAAAGTTATACATAGGCCTTCCATGTGTCTTGGTGCTACTGTAACATTCCAATGTCCATTCATTTGAGACCAAACACGATCCATCATTACAATAGCACTATGGACTCCATGAAGAGATAGTTTGCCAAAGTTGGTGTGGAATAACTTCAGTGGCCTGCACAGAGCCCTGCCCTCAACCCCAGTGAACAGCTTTGAGATGAACTGGAATGAACTGTGCCTCAGACCTTCTCAACCGACATCAGTGCCTGACTTCACTAATACTCTTGTGGCTGAATGAGCACAAATCCGCATAGCCATACTTCAAAATCTAATAGAAAGTCTTCCCAGATGAGTGGAGGTTATTATAACAGCAAAAGGGGATTAAATATGGAATGGAATGATTATAAAGCATATATATGCTAAAAGTGATGGTCGGACATGTACATACTTCTGGCCATACAGCGTGGCTTAAATTTAAAATACAATGATTGGACCCATCATCTCTCAGACATACATCAATGGTCTTTTTTTTTTTTTTTTCCTGGCACATACACAGGTGATGGAAATAATTATGCATGGATGTTTTTAGATACTGACTTAAAACTAATCTCAGTCAAGGACTTCAGTTTACACTTCAATTGGTTATTGTCTTGTGATTTCCCATACTGTAATACCCTCCACATTGCTTTTTTTTTTCCAGACTGATGGTACTTATCCTTGATCCAAAGGGAATGCATCAAACTTTTTTTTTTTTTTTTTTTTTTTTTTTTATATATATATATATATATATATATATGAGCAAAAATTATATGATCATTCTGTAGCAATGCTCCATTAAGCCTGAAGAAATTCTGAAAAGGTCTTTTCAGTGTAGTGTTCTAGTGTCTGTGAAAATGACTTCATCAAAAATGTGTACAAACTAACATGGTATATATATATATATATATATATATATATATATATATATATATATATATATATATATATATATATATAGTAGCCTCAAGTGTCAACTACAACACTCCTCCACCCACAACATGCACACACACACACACACACACACACACACACACACACACACACACACATACACACAACAGTTAAACAGCATTCACACGGCACTGAATATCAACTATATGGCTTTTGGCTGTTCTATGCAACACCAAGTGTATGGTGGAAAAGGATGGTAACAGGTACTCACTAGACTCAGGGTCAGAGTTGCCATCACCTTCGGTACGGCTGTTGGGCGATGTTTGCTCGAAGTACTCATCCTGTGGGAATCCTAGTGGCAGCGACTGAGTGGCGCTGGTGGCACTGCTACCCACATCCTGTTCCCCTGGTCCAGTGGCATTACAGCTCTCCTGAGAACCATCCGGAAGGTGAAAGGTCACACGTCGCTGACTCTGCTAAACACAAAAACACATCCACAAACATTGTTCAGCATGAGTAGGTAACAGAGTTGTGCGCTGAAGAGAATATTCGAAGACAGTTGTAATGTTGATAAGTGTCTCCATCTTTAGCTGAAAACATAGAGCACAATACAGCTTGTGAATTAATTGCTAATTTTAATCAAAGCCAAGGTTATTTTTAATATTTGTTCACAAATTTGCTGTCCAAACCATCATTTGAGGGTCTCCAAGCATGTGGAGGGGTTTTGTAAAATTTCTATTATGCAGTGCGAAAGTCACAATTAAAGTGGAAAAATATGGTCCAGTTGTCTCCTTGTTTGTTTTGCATGCGTTGTGTGAATGTAACAGAAGAATCTATTAAGTAATATCACTAAGAATATCTTGAATGCAACTGTATAGCATTTATCAAAAGCATTTATCAAAAACAGCCAGCTGCTGTATGCTTTTTTCCAGCGGTTAGTACTACATTATATCTCCAAAAGTGTGTGGACATCTGACCATCACATCCACATGTAGCGCTTCCTCAAAATGTTGTTTTAATGTGGGAAGCACGTCATTGTATCTAGAATGCTGTTGCATCATAAAGATATGGACTGCACATGTTAATGAGCATGCTGCTAACACTTGGCCCGATTATATAGAAATTTAGCTCTTTTAGTCAGAAAACTTTCACATTTTACTATTTAGGGACTCTTTTGATTTTGGCGCGTGCAGGAGATACATGAAGCATTGTTGCTCTTTTGATCAGCCTGACACTCCCTCCTGTGTAAATGACTGAGCATTTGCTTTTTCTTTCTATCTATCCAGAGAGCTTAAATAGTTTCAGCTAGAATGTTTTCAATAACATGGACATGTCAGGGTAGGACTTTTAAAATTCGGATATACACTTAAAATTTGCTGACATTTTAACTGTGGCTTCATCAGGAACAGTTGCCAAGTTTAACACAGCTGTCAGTAGTACAGGCTGAGAGAAGAACTTTTTACTTGGGACACCTATTTATAAAAACCTCTCTCATGTTAGCAGTCGACGTGTTCACTGATTCAGCCGCTAATAACCAGGGTAGTATATCCGCTATATGAACCGAAAAGGTTAACAGCCAAGAAGTTTTTTAAACTTGTTTTAATCATCATCATCATCATCATCATCATCTTCCTAAGCCAGGGTTGGGTCACGGGGCAGCAGCCGAAACAGTGAGATCCAGATGAAGGTTCCTCTCCCCAGTGACTTCCTCCACCTCTTCCAAAGGGACACCGAGACCTTCCCAGACCAGCCAAGAAACATAGTCCCTCCAATGTGTTCAGGTCGACCCCAGGGTCCCTTTCTGGTTGGACATGCCCAAAACACCACACCAGGAGGCGTTTGGGAGGGATCCTAATCAGACGCCCAAGTAACTTCAACTGGCTCCTCTCAACATGGAGGAGCAGTGGTTCTACTCCGAATTCCTCCAAAATGGCTGAAGTTTTCTCCAAGGGAGAGCCTTGCCACACAGCAAAGGAAGCTTATTTCAACTGCTTTTATCCGCAATCTTGTTCTTTTGGACACCACCCAAAGCTCAGGACCATATGTGAGATTTGGGACATAAATTGACCGGTAAATTGAGATCTTTGCTTTGTTGCTCAGCTCCCTCTTCACCACGATGGACAGCAGAGGCTGCAGCGATCTGCCTGTCAATCTCCTGCACCACCATTTCCTCACTTGTAAACAAGACCCCAAGATACTTGAACTCCTCCACCTCATTCCAGAACTGTAGGGTGCATTCCACCCTTTTCTGTCTGATAACCATGGCTTCAGATTGAAGGTGCTGATCCTCATCCCAGCCGCTTAACGCACAGCTTTTGTTCACTCCAATGAGAGCGGAAGTTCCCAGCTTGATGGTGCCAAAAAGGACAAAGTCATCTGCAAAAAGTCGAGATGAGGTCCTATGGTCCTATGTACCTAAAAATTTGGTCCATAAAAATTCTGAACAGTATTGATGACAAAGGAAAGCCTAGGTGAACCCCCACCATTACTTCAAACAAATTTGACCTGTTATTACCAATGTGGACCAAGCTCTGGCTCTGATGATACAGAGACCTCATGGCCTGTAGCAACAGGTTTGGTACACAATACTCCCAGAGAACACTACACAAGATAGCCTGAGGGACAAGGTTGGAAGCTTTCTCTAAATCCACAAACACATGTTTACAGATTGGGCAAACTCCCACGCCCCTTCCACAGTCCTGTAGAGTGTATGGAGCTGGTCAAGAGTGCTGCGGCCCAGACAAAAAAAAAAAAACAAATTAAAAAACACATTGGTTCTCTTGAATTGAAGGTTCAACCATTGGTCAGATCCCTTCTCCAGTACTCATGCATAGACTTTCCTGTGAGGGATGAGGAGTGTGATTCCATCATAATTGAAACACACCCTCCGGTCCCACTTTTAAAAAAGGGGAAGAACCACCCTGGTTTGCCAATCCAGAGGTACATCCCCCCACGGCCACACAATATCTCAGAGACATTTCAAGCAAGAAAGTCACACAACATCCAGAGCCCTGAGATATTCAAGGTGGATCTCATCTAACCCTGGAGCTTGACCACCAGTGAACTGTTTGACTACCTCTGTAACCTCAGCCACAGTGATGGCTCACTTCCTCCTCCATGGAAGGTGTGTTGATGGGATTGAGGAGGTCCTCGAAGTATTCCTCCCACCTCCAGACTACATCTCATTTAGGGTGAGCAGTTTCTAACTTCCTCTATAAACAGTATTTGTGGAGAACTGCTGCCCCCTCCTGAGGCGTTGGATGGGGGCAACTGATAGCTGCTTTCCAGGGCCTCATTGAACTGCTTCCACACAAGAGATTTCGATTCAGCCACAGATAGGGATGCAGCATGTTTTTAATGCCTGAGGAGTCCCACAGGAAAGTAATACCTGATAAGCCTCCTTTTCTGAGCCAGCTACCCCCCCCCCCCCCCCCCACAGGTGTCTACCTACATGTTTGGTGGTTCCCTCCACGACAGGCACTTATGACCTTCTGGTGACAGTTATGGGCTTCTGCCTCCATAATGGAGACATGAAACATGGCCCATTCAGAGTCCATGTCCCCTGCCTCCTTCAGGATGTAGTTGTAGCTCTGCCAGAGGTGGGAGATAAAGGCCCCTCTGACAGGAGACTTCACCAAACATTCTCAGGAGACCCTAACTACATGCTTGGGCCTGCCAGGTCTGGAGGGCAGCGCCTCATGCCAATGGGGCTAGCTTACCACCAGGTGGTGACAGCTTAGCTCCTCTCTTCACTTGAATGTCCAGAGCATGTGGCCACAGGTCCATTGGCATGGCTATAGAGTCAATTAATGAACTGTGGGTTTTGGTGACCTGGTGCACTTATGGACATCCTTATGTTCAAACATGGTGTTCATGATGGACAAACCGTAATGCACACAGAAGTCTAACAATGAAAACGGTTCAGTTTTGAGAGGTCATACCTACTGATCACACTCTTCCAGATCACAATGTTATTGCCCACATGAGTGTCGAAGTCTCCCATGGCAATGAGAGAGTCTTCATGGTGAACATTCTTCAACACATCCCTAAATAATCCAAAATGGGTTGATACTCTGAACTGTTATTTGGAGCATATGCACAAACAACAGTCAGGAACTGTCCCCCTATCCGAAGGTGGAAGGAAGCTACCCTTTCGTGAACATGTGGCCACCAAGATGATGGCAACAAGCATACCTACACTGGCTCACTGCCTCTCCCCATGAGGAACTCCAGAATGGAATAAATCTAGCCCCTCACGAGATGAGTGGTTCGAGAGCTGTCAAGTTGAGCTGGACTATATCTAGTCAGTATCTCTAACCTTACCAGCTCAAGCTCCTTCTTGCCAGAGAAGTGACATTCCATGTCTCAAGACTGAGAGTCAGTAACCAAGGATCAGTGTAATAGAACCCAAGCCTTCAGCTGTCACCCAATTCACAATGCACCAGGCCCCTATTTCCCCTCCCACATGTGGTAGGTCCATGGGAGGGTGGATCAATATGTCCTTTTTGAACTGGGCCTGGCCAGAGTCCATGGACAGAAGCCTGACCGCCAGGTCTGTGTTGTTAAGCCTTTCCCCCAGATCTGTGTCCGGGGGTCCCAGTAACCCATGTCTTTTTCTCTTTTTTACCCATTGAGTACATGTGAATAATGCTTCGTATGGACCTTCACCTTGGGACTGGTTTGCCTTGGGTCACCTTATCAGGGGCTTAATGCATATAAACATAGCTCCTAGGATCATTAGGACACACAAGCCACTCCACCATGATAGGGTCCTGATTCAAGGGGGGGCTTTTTTCTTTTCTTTTCTTTTTCCAAAGCTGTTAGGGCTAAGTGGTTGATGTTGTCTGTGGGGAAGCTCAAATTAGACAGTAAATGTAAAAATAATAATAATTATTATCAGAAAAACAGACAGACAAGTTATTTTAACAGAAAATAAAACTAAATCTGTCAAGGGATGTTTAAAACATACAGGTGTGTTGTTCAGGTGTCAAAAACCTTGATCATAGCGTAGATAGTCAATGATGCTTGTGTGGCTGATGTGTTTTTAAGGACACTATTGGCCCTTTGGAATTATCTGAAAACGTTTAAGGACAACTCTGGAATCCAAAGAATTGTATTCATTCATTCAGTAATTTCTGAACTGTTTAATCGTAAGATCATGGGTAGGCTAAAGGCTGTCTGAGCTGACTCTAGGTAAAGGCAGTATACACAATAGACAGCTCACCAGTCGATTACCGTACATGGCCAAAACCCAACAATTTGCATGCACGCCTAGGGACAATGTGGTACAGCCAATTAGCCCAATGTGCATGAAACCCATGCAGGTACTGGGAGAATATGCAGACGCCATAGAGAAGCACCTTTGATAACCACTATTCCGTCAATGCTGCCCTGAAGAGAACTTGTTAGTTTGTTTCTTAAAGTTTATTACTGTGATTTATTTGAAGTAGGTGTACAAAAATTGGTAAATCTAAATAGGATAATTAGGTGACAGAATTCACAGTAAATTGTTGTAAATCCAATACAAATCTGAAACAATATTCAGGAGTAAGCTCAGCTTCAGCGGCTTTGTGAGACTCTTTCGCCACTTAGATTTAAATAAACAAATAAGTCTAGTGACTTTTTCAGCACAGGGTACTGATTGTTTTGAACTAGATCAGAAGCTTCAGACCAAAACACAGCTTTACAACTTTAAAACGCGGGATTACTTGACTCAAAGTAATCACTTGCACTTGTAACCTTTTGCTAATAATCAAAAATGTGTCATGTAGTACAACTGTTAAGGTGCTATCGTTAGTCCGATGTTTTTACCGATTTTGTTCCAATCTATACCGTTGCCATTCCGACACTTACCAAAGTTTTTCTGATAATGTATAAAAATGTATAAATTTACCTGAAATGTCACTGGAAAGTCTCCTCCTATTACCAATGCTACACCAATCACTCCTGAAGAGTACCAGTGTTACTCAGATTTGTGGAATTTTGTAAAAAAAAACAAAACAAAAAAAAAAAACACCATATTTTTTAACACTCACAAAATATTTCACTCTTCTCTGAAGTTTTTTTTTTTTTTTTTTTTTTTTTACAAAATTCCACAATGCCCTCTGATGTTCTCTGATGTACATTGATGTTTCATGATTTTCTTCACCACTGTTTTGCAATTTCCACTGACTGAAGCAAATTGGGATCATGAATATTACCACATGAACCTAGATATTGTTTTCCTCAAACAAACACATTTTGCAGTGTAACTGCGCATTTTTTCAATGACATAAACATGTGGACTCATTAGACTGTTTTAAAAGAATGCAGCTACAATATTCTCAAAAGTATTTCATCTCAATGTTTCACATTTTAATATTGAGCCCCTTGCTGTCTTAACTGCTGCTTCTGTGCTTTTATGGAGGAGGAAAAAAGGTCCATATCTTGTTCCACCATTGCTCTGGCATGATTCTGATCAGAATTGTCTGGGTCAAGGATTAACCAATAATTGTGCCAAAACCAGTTTTGTTACCAGTGTAATAGTGAAGAGCAGATTTTGGCCAGCATAGTACAGAACACAATCTCTGGCAAGGCAGTTGCTGGCCACAATAATTGGCCTGGCAGCCACAATTAGGGAAGTTATTCAGGCTTATCTGGACCTTTACATGGAGAAAATTACAACTCATGAATAACCTAGATTGTTACCTAACACATAACACTAAAGCTGTAATAATATATGAAAGCTCAGGTCTCCATAATGGATAAACTGTAGTTTTTGTGAATGACTTAGACACTGCTAAAGTAACCATGCTCACACAATATGCTGTAATAGTTCATAAGGGAGTACTATATGTTTTATTAGATTAGATCAAATTGCCTTTTTTTTTTTTTTTTTTTTTTTTTTTTTTTTAAACGTAGGGTCTCTTCTCACAACCCGAAGACATGCAGATAATTTGTATGGCCGTGAATGTGCGTACGAAGAGCTGTGAGACTCTGTATTAGCCTAGCTAAGATTGGCAACATGTCCAGGGTGCAGCCCGTGTGTCACCCAAAGTCAGCTGGCATTGGCTTCAGATTCTCCACAACCCTGTTGGATAACTGATATAGATAATGGATAGATGGATTGATCTATTTTGATTGTTTCAAAATATCTAATATCGATAAATGTGTCCTTAATTTATAATCTTGAGCTTCGTCAGTTCTTCTGAATGCCAGGAAATTCCTCAGCTTTTACATTTGTGATATGAAACTTCATATGAAACTCTTAAAAAAAAAAAAAAAAAAAAAAAAAAAAAGATAATGATGTACCTGGTGATAGAATATATGCATTAAAAAAAAGAAGAAGAAAAAAAAAAAAACAGTTCAATATTGTGTTGTCCACTTTGGGATGTTGACTACATAATTGATAGAAATTGGCCAATGCTGTGCAAAATAGTGATGCTTTTTCTCTCGGCTCCACCACATTCGACCCTGTAGTCCGATTTATAGGACGTGGATCAAGCAGTCTTAACCAGACAGGTCCAGTGGTGTTATAAGGATTTTCTCATTCAAAGAAGGAACACTCCTGTCTCTCTGGAGAATTAGCTGCAGAGGTTTGAATGGATGACCTTTTTACAGACAGTCAATTTGTTGGAAGTAAGAAAACAGCCAAAGGCAAGCACAGCTTTGCTTGATTCTTTATGAAACACAACTAACTGCAAGCTCTCTCTCTCTCTCTCTCTCTCTCTCGCTCTCGCTCGCTTACTCGCTCACTCTATCCCCCTTGTCTGTCTGTTACATTGTGTTTGCATTAGGCTGAAAACTGAAAAGATCCATTTGTTTCCCTTTTCATTTGCTCTTGGACAACTTCCTGTAGCATTGTTATGGTGAGAATAAAAGTGACAAAGTGCATCCTTGTATTAGCTACTCCAAAATTGTGGAGATGAAAAAGCAATGAAATGCATTTCTGTTTACTCGTATGAACCATTTTTCTTTTTCTTTCTTGAATTTATTTTGATTGTTTTTTTTTTTGTGAGGAAGGAAATCAAGGTCTGTAATTAATGATTTTTTTTCTCCCTGGAGTACTGTATATGTTTTCTATGAATTAATGCATTTGAAATTTTCAGTTTTGATAGTTTGCTTGGAAAACATGTACTACTATAGGTTGAATTGGTTAAAAAGAAAAGAAAACAACAACAACAACAACAACAATAACAACAACCCTACCCTTCTTTTTCCAGGTGAATAAGAATTGAACTACTACTGATGTCTGAGACAGTATAAAATAACATTATTGCATTGTCATGATGATATAGAGATTTAATTAATTATTGTTTTGTGGCATAAAAAAAAAAAAAAAAAAAAAAAAAAAAAATCCTGGACTTATAGAAGGCTGCCAAAGTAATGAGTCTCCGAACAATATACCGGTTCCTTTACAAATGATTGGTGGATTGACTTCAGTAAATCTTTACAACTGGCAAGCTGAATGCTGAGATGTGTGATTGGATGTGTTGAAGACACCGATATCACCATCGCTGAAATTCATTGAGAAGCCATGAGAAAGAAATCTTGCACTGTACTAATTGATTGTACATTAAAGGGATCTTAAATATACTTATCGACTAAGATTGCTTCTACCCTGTACACTCAGTTCAATTAATTCCAATCAAGATATAATGATACTCTCTTGTACTGACAATATCATAAACACTAATCTCGTTTAGCATTTAGAAATCACTAGGGTGGTGAAAAGATCTAATGAGATTGGAATTAAAAGTTGAAGAGCAATGTGTGATCCTAACCCCCCTGTAGGCTGGGCCATTTCTTTCAAAGACCCAATCGAAGTTGCACTGTGAGGATACACAGCGCCATTCTGGCAACCTGAGACCTCAGAGCTGGATGATGATCGGACTGTTTTATCCTTGATCTGTACTGACAGAACAACAGGATGCTGATGTGGAATTATGCGCTCTATAATTTACAGTCTGCGCAGCTTTGCTCCACCAGATGTGCTGTCATTTATTAAGGGGTCTGTCTGGAAATATAGTCAGAGGTAAACAAATAACTGGAAAATCATCCAGACACCTTTTGCTGGGATCTGTATTATAACTAACAATACGAAATTAAGCATTTCTTTGAATGACAAAATAAATTAGAGCATCCAATTATTTACGGTTAAAATGTGTGTACATAAAGAAACAAGTCACTTTACATGGGCAGCACAGTGCCAGAGCATACTGTATTGCTTTGCTGATTTGTAAATACAAAATTCGATCCATAATTTGATTTTTATTTATTTATTATTTTTTTTTTTTTTGTGTGTGTGTGTGTGTGTGTGTGTGTGTGTGTGTGTGTGTGTGTGTGTGTGTGTGTGTGAGTGTGTGTGTGTGTGTCTGTGTGTGTGAGATGTGCTCATTGTGTCTGTGTGACCTCCTTGGGGTTGACCATATTTTTGCCACTCCCTTCAAACATGGTGTACGTATACAAGGAGTGTGATTATAAATATACCTCGATATCACACTGAGCATTCTCAGGACAGTCTCCAGATCCACCCTGACCTTGATTCATATTAAGCAGCTATCAAAGATGGATGGAAGAAATTGTTCTTTTCTTTTTGCACAATAGACATAGTATATTATTACACTTGAACTTTCATATATTTAGAATAATCATGCAGCGTACTTTTTAATACATTTCATAACGTTTTAAGATAGACAGCATAGAGCATTGTCAGTCACACACCTCTGCACAACAAAAAGGTTCTTGCCACCTTGGCAAATGTTTCTGTTAAGAGTGTGCATGTTCTTCCCATGTTCTTGCTGGCATGGGTTTCATCTGAGTAACCTCGTTTTTTTTCTGACCCCAGTCCAGAGACATGCACATTGGGCCAATTAAATATTCTTAATTGACCCGAGGTCAGTGCTTCTCAAATAGTGGGGTGTGCGGTATGTTGCCGGGGGTTGTTGATTCCTGGTGAACATGCTTTTCTGGAATAGTGTACTAGAATTAAGTGTAATTGCACCTCCACTCCAGTCGTTGGCTAAGGCGCTCTCATCGTCACTCTGTGGTGTAGCGGTTTCTTGCACAAGCAAACGATATGAAGTGCAGTAAACAACCCCACAAGAAACAAACTGGAAAAATTTCTAACAGGAACAAAAAGAAAGGTGGCGAGAGACAGAGATATTAAGACATAAATAAATTGAATGAGTTTAAATAAGGATGTTTTTTTTTTTTTTTAATTTCAGGCACATCGGTACACTTTAAATTTTTCTATTACAGATTTAAATACAATGTTCATGAAGTTTTTCTTTATTGTCAGTTGAACGATATTTCTTTTTTATATTTGTTTTTAATGTTTATAAAGACATATGCAGAGGTGTACTAATAACAATTTTATAGACAAATACAGCGGAACCTCAACTTACGAAAGCCCCAGCAAATGAAAAATCAAGGTTACAAAAAACATTTTCCTAAAATTTTTGTCTCTGGATACAAAACAAATTCACGTTACAAAAGTGCCATCTCAAAAATTCGAAAAGTTGCTCTCCCAACATGCTCTCCCATGTTGATCCCCCCACATCCTGCCCCGCTGGCCTCCCATTGGCCAGGAGGGATGACCCAGCTCCCTCCCATTGGCTATCTCTCCATTTGTTTACAAACGACAGACGTGCCCCTCCTTCTTCCCAGTTCAGTAGAGCATGTTACCCTTGTGTTAACACGTCGTCTCTGTGATCTTTGTGTTTACACTGTTTTGCGGACTTTTGTAAACCTAAGCAAATATGATTGGTCAGAAGCGTAAGCCTACTAGCATGGGTGCAAGTTTTCCGGCATATGCCGGAATTTCCAGTTTTCCCAAGACTGAATTTACTATCTGCTCAGATTAGGGCGGTCTACCATGCATACTCAGTTAAGCAAAGAGAGTTGTAAAATGAATGAAAACCCGAATCCAGAAAATAAAAAGAACTCTCCACTCTGCTGGTGACTCACATCAGTGCAGGCTGAGTACTAAATGAGTATTCAACGGCGCCCTTGCTCACTTGAAAGACTAGAAGTCCGTATAACCCGAGCTTCGTCTCAAGCACAAGCAAGTGAACTACTTTTGGCGGAGCACCTCACGTATTGTAAGTGTTGATTGGGTGTTTTAAGCTTAATGTAAAGTGACCCGGCTCAGCTTCATGTAAAGTGATCATCCGTTGACCATCGGAACCATTTACGAGCAGAAAGATCGCATCATAGAGAATGTTAAAAGTTATACTTGATACTGTATTTGATATTTGATGAGTGAATTTGATTAAAATGTATCTATTTTAAATTATTTTGCTTGAATTTAATTTATTTGAAATTAATGTTGATATCATTTTTTATATTTGATATTATTTTACAACGTTATGTTTATAATAATTGATTTAGGGGTGTTTTATGATATATGGTAATGGTATTTATGGATGTATAGTACAGTATGAATGCCCTACATCACTGGAACATACAGTAACAACTTACGTTTTTTTTTTTCAACTTACATTCGACCTTCCGGAACCAAACAAAAACGTAAGTTGGGGAGCATCTGTATCGGTGTGAATTGTTGTGTGTCTTTGTTTGCTTGCAATAGCAACTGCGACCATAATACTGTATAGGATAAAGTGGTTTGGAAAATGAAATAGAATTAAATGTTATTACACAAACGTCAGGTAGTACTGTTTTGTAAAATCAAAACTGTTTGAACTCACCAGCTATTTAAACATGTTTCTCTTTACATTTCATGAATATCTTACTCACTTTAAATGTCAATATATTTTCCATTGTGAAATGTAGAGAGTCCCAGATGTTCTTTGTCTAGTTTCAAAGTGGCCCTGCCAACACCTATTTCTTTTTCCATTTATTAAATCTAAATATCTCGAAGCAAGGTCCTATTGTGGCCTAGTTTGAACAAACATATACCATTTCATTATAGGGGTTAAGATGTGTATGTAGGGCATTATCTTATGCCAAAAGTCTAGAGTAAAAGCACAAGCTGCTCAAGGAGATATATAAAAAAAAAAGCCTGTCTATAAAACACTGCCATCAAAAAGTATGTGCATAGAGATAAAGGGGAGGAGCAAGCCAAGTTTGTACTGAGTCAGCTGCTGCCAAATGCTCCTTGCTAGTGGCTACCCAGGCTCAGTGCAGATGGAGCCAGATTGGCCGATGAGCAGATTATGTGCTCCTTATATTAATGTAGAGAGAGGAAAGAGGAAGAACATCAGTGACCTGCACCAGGGGGAAGTCATGGCTCAGTGGTTCTCCATGTCCTCTATTCCTACAAGGTCATAACGTCAGTGTTAGTAAACAGATAAATAAATAAATAAATAAAGACTCCCAATTTCCATATGAGATGGCAAGCACAGCTTGTCCAGCCTCATTCTGAGTGACAAATAGCAGCGGCTTAGGAACAGATCACCAGAGACTGGTTGGCTGGCTGAAGACCCTTCCTTTGGGCGAATTGAGCTGCGAAAAACCTATTTAACTGAAAAGGCTAATTCGCAGTCAATTGTTTAAAATACGGCTCGAAGTAAAACACAAAACAAAACAAAAAAAAAAATGAATAAGACTTCCCATACCATCATAAATATCTCATCTCAGTTATCTGTATGTGAGTGCATCTGATAACAGGAATTTCTGCCCATCATCTCTCTAGAGACCAAAATTGTTTTCTGCCAGATAAGAGACGAACACAGCTTTACTATGGCCTCAGTTTTGATCCTATAATCCTATGTTTATAAGTTATGTTTTATTCATTCTTATTCTAATTCTGCACTGCTGTATAACAATAATACAAAAATGTAATTTCCCAGTCTTTGCCATAGTCATCTATTCTTCTGCAGTGTAAAATTGACAGTCTTCTTCGAAAAAAAACCCCGAAATGCTTTAAGTCGAAACCTGGTTGAGCTTTAAAAAGCTGAATAATTCATAGCTACCTTACAACTGTTTTTAAGCCCTTTAACCTCATAGAAGAAGCAGGGATGTGGTTTTGCACCTCGTCTTAGCTTTTCTCTATTTAAATATGTCAAGGAAAATGTAAGGGGGTACGGTTGGGGGTGTAACTGAGTTACTCAGTGTTTGTGCACCCTTAGGTCCAAAGAAACTGCAAACGTAAACCGGTAATAGAGCATAAGCACTGCACTGAGAATGTCCTAAATTTAGTTGACTTTCTCAGCCCTTCTTGTCTTTTTTCTTTTCTTCCCCATTGAATATGAGGTCACCATCAGTTGGAATTTGTTGTGCTGCTTTAATTTGTTCCCATGAATAAGAAATGAGAGGATAACTAATATGAGTGTGCTCATGCAGAGTGACCCTGACTATTGCTCTGGCTTACGCCTCCACGGAAAGCAGGCAGTGCTGATCTCCGACTGTGGAGCACCGTGAAATAGCATTACGGTTAATTTTCTCGTTTGGCGCTTTTCGAAAGCCAGCATGACACCAAACAGGCGTCTTTCCAGATCCATGTGTGTAGCTACTCAGCTAAAAAATAAATAATAATATAAAAAAAAAAAAAAAAAAAAAAAACATATGTGGCCTATCGTCGCCCCCCACCCCCCACCCCACCCTACCCTACCCCGCCGCCTTCTTCTCTTGATAAAACTGAACACACAAGTCATAAATGCCCTCAGCAACATACAAGTCCTTGTTGATTTGAAGCAGCTGTTATTTAAGACAAATTTAGATTCAAACATTTATCTTTCCTGGCCTGAATTCCAAATCAAAGTGCAATGCTGTTGTAGACCTACTGGCAATATGGAAAAAAAAAAAAAGTATGCGACAGTATATATGGCTTTCATAGTGACACAAGGAGGTAAATAACCTGGAGGAACAAAGATCAGATGTCAGGAAAGGCCTTGTAAGCAATAGACTTATATTTGAGAATATAAAGTAGCAATTTATTTTGTTTGTTAAAATTTATTTATTTATTTATTTATTTATTGTATTGCTTGTTGTGCCACAGGGCTCAGCTAGAAATGAAATGTAAGCAGTTAGAATGGTTTCCACACCAAGGCAAGTGCAGCAGGTTACAGATGGGGCTTCTGTTCATTTTCACACTTTAGGTTTTGTTTAGGAATGCTGCTTTTATTAACTAACTAACTAACTAACTAACTAACTAACTAACTACAGTAATTTATTTATTTGTTTGTTTCTTCATTATTCATTTTTTGTAATTGCTTAATCCTAATTAGGGTCGCAGGGAGGCTGGCGCCCATGCCAGCCGACTCCGCATGAGGGAATAGTACACCCTGGACAGCTCGCCAGGTCATTACAGCGTAGAAACACGCTGACGGCTTTGCAGCTACTCTTGTCGAAAGTCAGCAATGGTTCTTTTCCATGAACCTCACACCATAGACAGTGAGAGACATGGCATGGCCTTCGATAACCCAGTTAGCTGCACTGGGGAGACAGTGACAACCTGTTGAGAGCAGGACTTGAACCCCCAACCTTAGGATCACCACTGCCCGATTTGTTTGTTTCTTTGTTAACCCATCATTTACTTTTACATTAATTTTTTTATTCACATTAAAAAAAAAAAAAAAAAAAAAAAAAATGTTTTCTTTTTTTTTTTTTGAGGGGGGGGGGGGGCAATTTTTCAACCATTTATCTGCTGTTGTAATTCAGATGAACATAAAAACCATGAAACAACAATTGATATTTTAATCATTCTGAGTGTAACAAGATGAAATCATCACTTTAAATGTAGAACATGTGTTCATATCACGCAGGTTAAAATGGACAATGTTTTACAGATTAAAATCCGACGTGAGCTGAACCTTGAGAGTAACATAATTAACTAAATGCCTGAGGTTAGCGATCACTCTAATCATAACTTAGATGAAAGTCTGACACCACGTTAGCAGTTCGTGATAATGAAAAGATGAGCTGGTCTGTGCTGGAGCAGGCACTTCAGAGACTGAAAAGACAATCTCAACAGTGCTTAAGGCCCCTTCCCCCTGACGGAGCACATTGAGTCACAATACATTTGCAAGTGACATTTGCTTAAAGTAAATGCCTTTGATAGAATAGAAATCAGAAAATTACTCATTAAAGCGAAGATAAGTCTTGGTGGCCTTACAGGGAAAAGGATATGGGGAGAAAAAAAAAAAAAAAAAAACTTCATTAAGCATCAGAGGGCAAAAGCATAGACTTCATTAGCTACTCTGCTAGTGTCATGTACACATTACAAACTGAGAGAGACAGTTGAGAACATGATATAAATAAATAACTGAATAAATAAATCACCGTATTTAACGTGATAAGCGCCCAGGACACTTAAAAAAAACTGGAGTGGGTGGGCGCTTATTAAAATGTTACCAGCGGAGTGAAAGGGTGAGTGCTTATTACCATCGAGGTAGAAAATCTGAATAACAGAACAATAAAAGAGTTTTACTGGTATTTGTGTTATTCATTTTGTGGTATCAATTAAACTACTTACATGAAATCTGAAAATAAACAGAAAACAGCACGAATTAAAAAAAAAAAAAAGACGCTTTACTTTCCTCTCCAGGTGGGGCAATGGTGGTCTAGTGGATAGGGTGCAGGATCACTGATCCTAAGGCTGGGGGTTCAAGTCCCCACAGGGTTGTCACTGTCCCCCCAGTGCAGCGAACTGAGCTATCAAAGGCGGGCCATGTCTCTCACTGTCTATGGTGAGAGGTTCATGTAAAAGAACCATTGCTGACTTTCGTAAAGAGTAGCTGCAAAGCCGTCAGCGTGTTTCTGTCCCTTGCTAAAAAGGGTTGTGACAGGAAGGGCATCCGACGTAAAAATCTCTGCCAAATCAAATGTGCGAATCAGATGATCCGCTGTGGCGAATCCCGAGAAAAGGGAAAAAGCCGAAAAGATCTCCAGGTGGTGTTCCTTTAAACATTTTCCAGGAAGTAAAATCAAGCCAATCAAAACGAATGTCACCTTTAGCACATGGCACATTGAACCAATCAACATGAACATAAGGAAAAGCACATGAACAGGAACATCTTTAAATTTATGAAGTTAGTGAGCAGGAGAAT
This sequence comes from Plotosus lineatus, assembly GCA_024760905.1. Classification (NCBI taxonomy): domain Eukaryota; kingdom Metazoa; phylum Chordata; class Actinopteri; order Siluriformes; family Plotosidae; genus Plotosus; species Plotosus lineatus. Next base: position 66,675,598 of record CM045733.1, on the reverse strand, counting down.
CGAGTAAAAAATACTTGTCATCACTTTCTGATAGGTCCATATCTGGCTCATCGCTCCATTCATTCGGAGCATCGCATAGTTTTGCTGTAGCAGTTTCTAATGGTGTATCGGTTGTTGGACATTTACCACGAAAACACAGCAAAATATTTTCCTGTTTTTTAAAGCGTAGTGGAACAATCACATGTGTTGTTACTGATGAAGATTATAGACATCCCCCAGTGGCAGGGGGTCTTGAAATACCGTGTAAACTCACTTTTACAGGCAGTGAACGCCTCATTTTACCGTTACAGAGACTGATCGAATAAAATTGGTAAGTTTGATCTACCATTTTGCTCCCAGTACACATGGGCAGTTCTTAGACGTAAGATCAAAAACTAGATTTGAGGATTCTTATTTTTATATATATATATATATATATATATAGCTTCATTGTAAGTAGGATTAAGGTGACATTATTTCTAAGTTCCTGAAAACCTAGACTGTGAGTTATGTAAAATGAAGAGGGTCATACTTCAATTAACTTCTTGTACAGACACTGCAGAACATTTTCTGGAAGACTATTTATTATCACAGCCATAGGTGGATGCATGTTTGCATTGGCTTTGATGTGAAGTGTATAATTATGTATTGATTTTAGAGAAGACATGTCACCCAGCTGTGATTACAGCATTAGTACTCTGACAAATCACATGGCAGAATACACAATGACATTGGGCTTTGATAAGCAGCCCGTAACATGCAGATAAAGTTGTCAGAGAGCATTGCATATCTGTCGGATGATTAAAAAAAAAAAAAAAAAAAAAAAACATGAGACATGGTTTTAAATGGAGAACGCAGAGCAACTATTTGTATTTGGAACAAATAGCTTTGTCTCTTGAGGGACTGTGTAATTACTCAGAGAGAGAGAGAGAGAGAGAGAGAGAGAGAGAGAGAGAGAGAGAGAGAGAGAGAGAGAGAGATGTGTGTTTAATTATTAATCACTGATTTCCGTCTGCATATATTCTGTATATAATTCTCTAACAACATGCACCAAACAGAATGTGATGGAGCAGAAATGGCAGTTACTGCAGGGAGACATATGACATGAGCTTTTAGCTCAGAGGAGGCGAAATGATCATGCCAACAAATCAACAAATCAGTTGAGGAGCTCAGAGGCCAGCCAGGAGCATGTAGGAGAGTAAGGTGCTAACAAAGTGCACTGAGTGAGGTAGCCTGTCATGTCTACAAAGATACAGATGGCACAACTACAGCAAGGCTCTATGTCATGTTTGTCAGTGGTGGCTAAAATGTGGTCGTTCACGAACCACGAGCATAATTACATCTGTCATGGAAAACAACACAGATTCATCAGGCCAATTAAATATTGAAGCAGGGACCTCTGGTCTGACCATTTATAAGAAACACACATTTCAGTAGTGACGGCAGTGCCTGTGGCAAAGCCTGGCGGATGGTAAATGTTTCCAGTAAACTTTCATATCCAGTGAATTATGAAACACTAAGGTTTCTTATGTGCCTCAAGACCTTAACTGCTTCAGGATATGCTTTTTATTTAAATGCAAAAAAAAATAAAAAAAAAAATAATAATAATAATAATAATAATAATAATAATAAGAAGAAGAAGAAGAAGAATAAATAAATCAATAATAAGAATAATAAAAAAAAATCAGAGTGGCACCAATACAATATGATGATGACGATGATGATGATGATGATGATGAACAAATTTCCCAAATGTTCAGTTTCTCTGAAGAATCACGCAGGATTTAGCAACTGCTCGGAGATATATTTATATCAGGAAGACAAAAATACAACCTATTGGATAGACAATTAATTTTACTTGTTCAGATCTGTTTGGCTTTGTGTTTCCAGAGAGAAAATGTAAGCCTCTGTAAATGGTGAGCATCAATAAGCTGTCAGTAGGGTAGAATAACGCTCTCCGACACCTCTTCATCATGACACAGATGGGATTGACTCATCAGCATCCACTAAGCCATCCCGGCTTGTGGATTTATTGCCCCTGGATGATGTGTTTTTTTGAAGAAAGAAACATGTCTGCTTGACAAAGCATCTTAAGGCAGAAAAAAAAAAAAAAAAAAAACATTAGCTCATTAGGCATAACTGTGCTCTGGATGCAGTCCTTTCTCACAGTAGACACACATTAATAGAAACTTCAACTTCTTTTTAAAAGGTTGACCAAATTCGATTATTAGGATTTAACCTTTGTAAGCACAAGGATTCCCAGCAGTCCGAAACGTGGATGCCTGAGTTTGCATATTCTCTCCATGTTCCATTGCATTTCCACCAGCTTTTAGATTGAGTCCAAGCTCGGAACACCCCCCAAGCAGGTGACCTGGCCAAATAACAATGATGTACTGAAGGCTGAAGATGAGTAACCTCAGGCGAATAATAGTTATAATAATAATTTAGTACAGGGATCCCTCACTTTCTGCGGTTAATTGGGACCGAGACTCTCCCATCCCCCCAAGACCACCGATTTTCAAGTAGGATTGACCCCCCTGACCGACGTATGTGTACATGTACTAGTATGTGTATATATAATATCAACAAATACATATGCAATGCTATAAATGCTAATTATAATGAAATATTCAAAAATAACACATAACGTAAATAAAATATAAATACACACACTCAGATGTGCACCTCACTTTAAAATGTGAGTAGTTTTGTTGGGGGGTTTTGGGTTAGTTTTTTGGTTTTGTTTGTTTGATTTTATTTTTTTGTTAGTTTTTTTTTTTTTTTTTTTTTTTTTTTTTGCATAATTGGCTGTATTTTGCAGCATTTTCCTTAACTTTTTCCCATACTCTTCCTTAACTTCCTTATTTTTCTTTTAATTCGATGAATATTAAAAAAAAAAAAAAAAAAAAAAAAAAAAAAACATTAAAAAAAAACAAATAAAAAAAAACAAACAAACAAACAAAAAAAAAAACGTGATGCACTGAAGCCACATGAATTGGAGCGCGAAGTAGCGAGGTATTCCTGTACAGACTCTCCCCGCTTTACGTTCATTCATTTCACATATTTTTTGATTTTACATTTTTAAAAAATGATGTCAAATTTTGAGTTTAGCGTGCTCTCTGTAGTACAAGACGTATCTACGTAGCACGCTGACATAATAGGCTACTTACGCATGACGCTGCGTCCATTGTTTACAAACAACAGGTTGAACGTGCCCCTCCTTCCTCCCAGTTCACAGCATGTCACCCTTGTGTTATGACATAGTCTCTGTGATCTTTGTGTTTACACTGTTTTGCGAACTTTTGTAACCCTAAGCAAATATGGTTGGTCAGAAGCGTAAGCCTACTAGTGATCACGGTAATCAGAAAAAGCGGCAAGCCATCTCGTTAGAAACAAAGATGGCTATTATCAAGAAAATTGATGTTGGGGAAAAACATGTTAATGTTGCATATTTCTTCCAAATGGCTCCGTCGGACATCGGAACCATTTACAAGCAGAAAGATCGCATCATAGAGAATGTTAAAGGTTATATTTGATGCTGTATTTTATATTTGATGAATGAATTTGATTAAAATGTATTTATTTGAAATTATTTTGTTTGAATTTAATTTATTTGAAATTAATGTTGATATTATTTTATATATTTGATATTATTTTACAATTTTATGTTTTTAAATTAATTGATTTAGGGGCGTTTTATGAGATACGGTAATGGTATTTATGGATGTATCGTACAGTATGAATGTCACTGGAACATACAGTAACAACTAACATTTTTTTTTTTTTTTTTCACCTTACGTTCGGCCGTAAGAGGGCAGTGGTGGTCTAGTGGTATAGGGTGCTGGATCGCTGATCCAAAGGTTGGGGGTTCGAGTCCCACTCTCCACAAGGTTGTCACTGTCCTTCCCAGTGCAGCTAACTGAGTTATCAAAGGCCGGCCATGTCCCTCACTGTCTATGGTGTGAGGCATGTAAAAGAACCATTGCTGACTTTCGACAAGAGTAGCTGCAAAGCCGTCGGCGTGTTTCCGCCCTGCGATGGCCTGGCGAGCTGTCCAGGGTGTATTCTGCCCTCGCCCGAAGTTGGCTGGGATGGGCGCCAGCCTCCCCGTGACCCTAATTAGGATTAAGCGGTTACAGAAAATGAACCGAACGTTCATAAAACGTAAGTCGGGGAGCGTCTGTATATACTAACTGAGAACACAAGAAAAGCAATTTTTTTTTTTTACCTCTTTGTGTGGATTCAAACACTATACCGATTTTGGATGGTAAATAATAAACAACTCTTGAATGAGGGAAAGTGTGATTTGGAGAATGATTTGATCGAGGGGCTGTTATCCCTCTCTGAAATCCGAATAATCCTTCATATCATACATAGGCTGAAGTTCGTGAGTGTCTTATTGCTCATTCATAATATATTCAAACTGAACAGACAAATTACTGTTCTCGCTGCGAGTGAGTTGTCAGTGAGGTATGGCTTAATGAGGGTGTCCAGATGAAAGCGCATTGTTGCTTTTGTGAGCAAGCAGGAAATGATTTATATATAGCATGAGCTTCTGACAATGCTCTGTTTGACTGTTTCTCAACAAATTCCACATACAGCAGCAAAATATGAAATTAAAGTACTTGATGGCGAGAACATATTTGTTTATTTCTTATTGTAAGAACAAAATTTATATTTATTTTTCCCCCCTAACAAGCATGTCTTTATTGGTTTGTTACGAGAAGCAGGCCTCCAGCCTGCAACTTAAAATGTTATTCCAGTAACAGTATTTCTAATTCATTCTCGATAAATTCTTCTTTTTTTTTTTTTTTTTCCCCCAGGGATTAGACTTTGTTCCGAAAAACACATCTTTATCGGCTTGCTTCAAGTCTTGAAACCACACACCATTTTCGTGCTATCTTTCTCTGGGAAAGGGGGGGAGAGTGAAGGATATTCGCCCATGACTTTCAACTTATTCAATGTCAATGATGGAATTAACCAGCCCATAAAAGATCAAGAATTAAGGTGACGGTTTCCTACCAGTCCGAACCAAGAAAATTATGTAATAAAAAGATTTGCATAGTAAAATGTATTCTATAATTCAGTCGTTGTGGGAATGAATAATAATCATCGCCAGGTATGTACAACTGTGTGAGTGATACATATTCCAGGTATATTTTATGCCTGGAATTCAGTCTTCTTGAAATAGGAGCTTGGCCTACGATAGGTCTGCCCAGGATAAAATAATTGCTGGAGATGAATGGATCGCAAAAAGTTAAACTTCGCTAACCAGTGGCTTGCCGCAGCCTCAGAAATTGGAAAAAGAGATAGAGGGTATAGCTGTATTGTACAGTAAAATCCATCCAAAATGTAAGGGCTGTCGGTGATTAAAAAAAGATTCATTTTCTGAAAAATTTCCCTTGAAATAAGGAGGGTTGTGTGAAGATCTGTGAAAAGATCAGGCCAGAGGGAAGAAAAGGAAAAATTAATCAGAGCTCGATGTATTGTATTGGTTTTGCAAATTCAATGTTGTATATTAGATGTTTAAAGAATGGGTGAGTGACCCTGGCCAATCCTCAGTGGCTCCTTAGACCAGTGCTGTCAAAGCCTTGCAAGAAAAATGTAGAGACAAGTGCATTTGTTGGCAAAGCACATCAAAGCACCGCTGTATGTCTCAGTGAGCCACAGCAACGAAGCACGAACCAAACCTTTGATCATCCCCAGCTTTCTGATCATTAAAATATCGGATGAATAATTGATTAAAAACAGCAGGGCTTATTGTGTTGTGTCTCTAGATCCCAATTTATTTCAACCTTGAGAAGGACTTTTTTTTTTTTTTTTCTCCTTCAGATAAATAAATGCAGAATAAAGATATAAAGCTGTATTTTGAATAGTGTTCTTGGTGCATCGTATGGCAATGTTTGGTGTTTTGCACGATATTGCATTAACCTTACACATTTAGAGCCTATTAAAAGTGTGAGGAAGGGTGGACTCATTTGCATTTTAAAATGATAATGATTTTTTTTTTTTAATAATCACAAAGAACAGGGAGGAGGCGTCTACCAGGGTCATTCTTTACTAAAGGGTTATATGCAGAAAATGTTTTATACACACAAATATACAAATATATGCTATGTTTTATTTTTCCTGGATGCTGGGGTTAGCTTCTAAGGGTCAAAACAAGCTCCTGAGATGTCATGTCATATTATATTAAAAGTAAAAGCAGATATATCATACCAAATAGGAGTCATTGAGAAGGAACAAATCATTTCAACTACATTATGTGCTTTTATACTGTATTACAATGATGTAAAATGGGCACAACCCATTGGTCTGGGGCAGCCTGTGCTGTATTATTTTCACAAAGGTGTTGTGTGCAGGGTTCACATATCAACTTCAGATGAGCAAAAGTCCCGGGAAGAAGAAATACTGTTGTTGTTTTGTTTTTTTTTTTCTATTTAAAGAGGCTTAACTGGCTCAGTTAGATTTGGTTTAAAAATAAAAATGTACATCGTTTAATATGATCTTTGTTTTACAGTTATTTATTTTACAATATTGTGTTTACTGCATTCTTAATATCATCATGCTCCATATTTCCGAACTGATATAAAAATACTAGAAAGCACAGCAGCATGTTCATGTTGGGTGTTGGAAGTTGTAACAATTTCTTCGTACATTAGTACATTAGTACTCCCTGAAGCTTTTTTTAAATCCTCTGCATTTAAAATTCAGCAGGACAATAAAACTATTATTATTAAATTAAATTTGTATACAGGGATCCCTCACTTTCCACGGTTAACTGGGACTGAGATCCCCACACGACCACCGAATTCCGCAACGTAGGATCACCCCCCCTCCCCCTAACCCTCCCCTGAATGATGTACACGTACATGTATATGTGTATATAATATCAATACATACATATTCAATGCTATAAATGCTTATAATACCAAGATACCAAGTAAGCATTCAAAAATAAGATGTAAATAAAATACAAACACAAACACATACAGACGAGCGTGTGCACGCACTCAGATGCGCAACTCACACAAATGTAACTACTTTTGATGGGAGGTTTTGGATTGTTTTTTGTTTGTTTAGGTTTTTTTTTTTTTTTTTCATATAATTGGCCTTGTTTGATGATATTTTTCTTCACTTTTCCCATATTCTTTCTTAATTTCATAATTTTTTTAATTTGACAAATATTAAAAAAAAAAAATAATAATAATAATAATACACTGAAGTCACATGAATTGAAGAGTGAAGTAGTGAGAGATCCCTGTATATTCATTTTTTCATAACAACGATAACTTATGGACTCCATACAAATACATTCCAAAATATTACAAAAATAAACAATGCGGAAAAGCATGCACTGTGGTAGGTAACACTGGGCTTGGTTTCCTGAGCTGTGAATTCATCTACTGACCAACATACAGACTTATCCACTCACTGTTTCACTGACAATTTATTAGAAACACCTGTGCAACTGTCTATTGATGTAATTATCAATTAAGCCAATAATGTGACAGAAGTGCAATGCATAAAATCAAGCATATACAGGACAACACACCAAAATAATAATGGAAATCTCAGAAGTTCAACTAGATTGACAGTCTGACGGGAGGAGTATTTAAGAAACTGCTGACATCCTTGTATGTTCAAACATGACTGTCTAGAGATGTAACACCGAACTATATGAAAGACAATAAAAGGCTAGTGAACAGTAAGTTTTTACACCCCCCCCCACCCCACCCATCAGCCATGGACTGAAATCTGATAATACAGACAGCACTGAAACTGGAGAGTTGAAGATGGACCAGGTGAAATTTATCTGGAGTCATGTGTACAACGAAGTCTATGATTTGTTAGATATCATTGTGGATTGTGCTGAGAGATATAGAAAATACAACCTTTTAACCACACACACACACACACACACACACACACACACACACACACACACACACACACACACACACACACACACACACACACAAACACATACAGTGGTACCTCACCTTACGAAATACCCAACAAACGAAAAATCCAGGTTACAAAATATATTTACCTAAAATTTCTGTCTCTGAATACGAAAAAAATCACGTTATGAAATGTGCCATCTCAAAAATTCAGCTCCATAATACCCATGATGCTTTTTGTGTGCCTTCGACCCATTGTTCGTCACGGAGTTCTAACACACGTAAAGGACAGAGTTACTGTTGATTCGTGAGTTTTTCAAGTGTACCCATTGCAACTTTATGTATATAGTATATACTATATTGGTATATTATATTTATATTATATATACTGCATAAACATTTGTAAGATTATAATTCTGCTAAGAAGACATGTTCAACACATGCCGCACACACATGCACACACATGCACACACGCACACAAACACATGCACACACGCACGCACATGCACCCACACATACACACACACACACACACACACACATTCCCAGTGAAAGTGATTCCTGGTGCGAGTAAAAAGAAGAAGCAGGCTCGTGGCATGCGGTTGAGTGATATCGCAAAGGAATATGGCCAAACCCGTCTACCATCGGTACGATATTGAAGCAAAAGGAAGACTTAAAAGGTGTTTTTTTTTTTTTTTTTTTCTTTTCCTTTCGGCTTTTTCCCTTTCGAATCATGTGATTCGCATATTTTATTTGGTATGGATTTTTATGTCGGATGCCCTTTCTGTCACAACCCTTTAACAAGGGACAGAATCACGCTGATGGCTTTGCAGCTACTCTTTACGAAAGTCAGCAATGGTTCTTTTACATGCCTCTCACCATAGACAATGAGGGACATGGCCCGCCTTTGATAACCCAGTTCGCTGCACTGGTATACTTGTATAATTTTCAAGAGTTTAGGGGGTAGTATTGGGGGCCTTGGAATGAATCAGGCCTTTTACATGTAAAACGCGGTTCAAGTTACGAAAAAAATCAGGTTACGAAACTACTTCTGGAACGGATTCATTTCGTAAGGTGAGGTACCACTGTGTGTGTGTATTATATATATACACACACACTGACGGCGGTGCAACCTACTCTGGACGAAAGTCAGCAATAGTCCTTTGACATGCCTCTCACCGTAGACAGTGAAAGACATTTGCAGCTTTTCATAACTACTTAATCCTATTATGGAGAGGCTGGTGCCCATCTCAGCCAGAGGTGGTGTACACCCTGGACAGCCCACCAAGCCATCCTAAGGCAAAAACACTCTGACAGCAACTCATCCTTTTAGTTTTAATGTCTTAAATATTAACGAAGGACAGCAATGGTTCTTTAATATTCTTCTCAACACAGATAGTGAGACATGGCTGGCCTTTGATAACCTAATTAGTTTAGTTGCAGGAGTGGGGGGGGGGTGTTGGGCATAGTGACAACTCTGTGATAATGGAGCTCCAAGCCAATATGGTGTCCTGGTTGAACCCCAAATGGAAAAGAACTGTCACTTCATTAAGCATCAGTGTGCTAAAGCACAGACTTCATTGCGAGTTCAAATATACATATAAGTACCAAAATTATATACAGACATTTAATCATTGATTCATTGATTAAACCATTTGTTTAATGCATAATTTAAGAGTTAAATAGCTAGGTTACATATGTGTTTAATCATAATTGATCCATGTAATCCGATCGGTGGTTGAATATGAAGTATACAATTTTGATCTTCATAATTGAAGTAATGCACCACACTCATGTGTTAATTTTCCATCCAATAGGTTTCGTCCTTAATTTGACCCAATGTCTAGTAAACTGAATTTGTTGTATCGTGGTTATACTATAGCACCGTGTACAGTACCAGTCAAAAGTTTTAAAGCACCCCTGTTTTTTTTTTTGTTTTTTTTTTTTTTTTCCCAAGTACAGTCAAACCTCGGCTGACGAACGCTTAAGCTCACGAACTTTTCGCCTCAAGAACTTTAAATTCGCGAAAATATAGTCTCGGCTGAAGAACTACTTTTCGGCGGACGAACCAAACCACGCGGTCGAACAGCGCCACGGTGGCGGCCACGAGAAGCTGACGCACGCTCATGGCGTCACAGTTAAATCACCCCTTTCTTTGAATGCGGAAGTGGTTTGTGTTTGCTAGACATTTTGGACCATATTGAGTGTACTTTTGCTATTATGGGACCGAAAAAGACCCCACCACAGGCGGAGATCATTGAAAAACACGAACGAGGTGTGCGTTTGTGTGACTCAGCGTCCCAGTACCAGTACACTAAGTCTACCACCATCCTTAAGAACAAGGAAGCTATTAAGGGTGCGTGTGTGGCTATGCGTGTTTCCAAACAGTAGGCGTTTCCAAACTCTCCTTCCAAACGGTAAGTCCCTCCCTCCCTCCTCCTCCCACTCCATTCCATCAAGCCAGCAACTACCATCACAAAGGTAAATAAAACGACTTTATTATACAGTACAGTTTATTTCTTTAATTACAATACAATAGACATTTATTATACATAAAATAAGGTATATTTTTGTGTAGTTTTAAGGCTTATTTAGTAGAAAATTATGTTTTATGGGGACCTGGGAACGGATTATTCTCATTTTAATGGTTTCTTATGGGAAATAAATGTTCGGAAGACGAACTTTTCGCCTCACACACACTTTCTGGGAACCAATTATGTTCGTGAGCAGAGGTATCACTGTATTATTAAAATGTAAGCAGTTCAAAACCAATGAATAACTTGAAAATGAATAAAGGTGAGAGGTATATCAGAACTACCCAAGAAGAAAAGAAGAAGGCATTAAAATTAAAATTACCAAATGACCTCAGCACGGTCTCCAGACTACCCCATTGAGTAGATTTGGGATGAAATGAAGAGAAACGATATAAGCAACCAACAATCGTAAAAACATTTCTAGAAGCATCTGCAAGAATGTTGTGAAGAAACATCCACAGGAAAATACTTGATTTCCATCATGGAAAGAATACAGCGTGTGTGTTCAGCTGGAATATCTGCAAACGGCGGTGGCAGCGATGAGTCAAAATTTACAATCAAATTGTTAAACAGAACAAATCCACAACTTTTGTTTACAAAGAAATGCTTTCAGTTCTCTGCTTTTATTTCATATTTCACCGAGACACTAAAATGCATATATTTTATAAAAAACACTGGAACAGTGGAGGTGTTCCAGAAGTTTTGACTTGGAGTGTATATCAGTACGGTTTAATCACATGACTGAAAAGTTAGCTGAATAGCAAAACCACTTTCTTATTCAAAGTTTTAATAGAAAAATATACAATATACACTACAGGGATCCCTCACTTAACACGGTTAATTGGGACCGAGATCTCCCCGCGACCACCGGATTTCACGAAGTAGGATCAATTCCCCCGACTGATGTATTCGTACATGTATACGTGTATATAATAATATCAATGAATACATATTCAACGCTAAAAATGCTTAGAATAACATATTTAAATAAATTATAAATATAAATACACACACATACAGATGCACGTGCGCAGACAGATGAGCTCAGATGAGTATGTCAGAAAAATATAATGAGTTTTGATTGGGGGTTCTGGGTTGTTTTTCGTTTTTTTTTTTTTTTACATAAGTAACCTTATTTTTGCAGCATTTTCCTTAACTTTTTTGACTATTCTTCCTTAATCTCCTTATTTTTTAATCAATGAAAATTAAAAAAAAAAAAAAAAAAAAAAAAAAACGCGATGCACTGCAGCTGCACGAAGTAGCGAAGGATCCCTGTACTAGTGAAAAGTTATGAAAACACACACACACACACACACACACACACACACACACAAACATTCACACACACACAAACATTCACACACACACACACACACACACACACACACACACACACACACAATATTAAATAGAAGTAAAAAAAGGAAGACATGGTAAAGCATTTTGCTGTGAAAAGCTAAACTACACATCAAGCTGAAAACACTACAGCTCCTGCTAAGCTTCTAAAATATAATAAGTTATTATTGTTGTTAATTAACTGTTCCTGACCTCTAGAACTATGACTGATGTATGAGACAGACATGATGTATTATTAGCTCTTCACTTTTCATGTTTTCTTGTATCAGTTCTTTGTGTTTATATAGATCGGTGAATTGATACCTTAAGTTATAGTTGGCTTCTAAACTGACATGAATTTTACCAAGTTATGCCTCAATGTACAGACGCTCCCCGACTTACATTCATCCGTTTTACGTTTTTTTTTTAATTTTCTGCCCCCCCCCAAAAAAAAAAAAAAAAAAAAGTCACATTTTGAGTTTCGACATACCTACGTAGTATGCTAACGTAATGACGCTGCATTCATTATACAAACTACAGACTGGGTAGCAAATCTGATTGGTCAGAAGTGTAAGCCTACTCGCATGGCTGCAAGTCTCATACAGAGATGAATTAACTATCTGCTCAGATCAGCACAATCTTTATATTTATTATCTTTTAGCAGAAATCTAAGAGTGTATACTTATTTTTATATTAATATTCATTAGGATTTGTACTTGTTCTTTGCATGCATCTTTTGAATAAAGTTGACTTACCTACACAAAAGACTGCAACAGTGCAGGCTGTGTTCTAAACGAGTTCAACAGCACCCTCGTGCACTTGAAAGACCGGACGTCGCTATAACCCACAGCAAGTACACTACTTTTGCAAGTACACTACTTTCGGTATTGAGCACTTCACATATTGTAAGCGTTGATTGACTGTTTTAAGCTTCATGTAAAGTAACTCGGTATAAATAAGTGACTTATTTGAAATTAATTTTGATATTATTTGATATATTTGATATAATTTTACAATGTTATGTTTATAATAATTGATTTAGGGGTGTTTTATGAGATACGGTAATGGTATTTATGGATGTATAGGACAGTATGAGCATCATACGTCATACGTCACTATAACAACTTACGTTCACTTTCAACTTACGTTTGGCAGTCCGGAACCAATTAAAAACGTAAGTCGGGGAGCGTCTGTATTGAGAATACACAATATTCCCTCACAAATAGACATTTGAGAAATTCTGCTTATATGATATGACATCTATTATTGTTTTCGGCTATAGTAACCCTTTAGTCACACAAACTTCATTTGATAACACTGTGTAATATAGTATAGTATTAAGCATAAAGTTCTCAGTTTATATTGAATGTGAATATAAACACCTTAATCAAATGCACTGCCTTTACAGCCTGCTGCTCATTGCCTTAATATGATTGTCGATCACTCAGTCCACCATTCTGCCTACAGCAACCGCAAGCATGCAATGTGTTTAGGCATATGGCGAAAAAAATAAATAATGGTAAGTGATGTAGGAAGCTGCAGTTATGGATCAACAATTAATCATCTCGGTGCTGCTCCAAAAATGATATATATATATATATATATATATATATATATATATATATATATATATATATATATACATATATACATATAATACAGTGCAAAAACTTATATATATATATATATATATATATATATATATATATATCAGTGCAAAAAATGATATATTCATTAACTTATATAAATAAGCTTTTGCACTGTATTATGCCTGGAATCCACTCTATAACGAAGAGCCATGGGTGATATTATAAATGTGTTTTTTTTTTACTGATTTCAAAAGTTATGTAGCAACAATCTTTGTCTCTTGGTTTTCAAAAGAAAGAAAGAAAGAAAGAAAGAAAGAAAAAAGGAAAATATTTCACCCACATACAAATGCTACCCTGCACATCGAAGTTTTCTGGCCCCAAACTGCTGGCTTCAAAATCAGGATATTCTAGCATTTCGGCATGGATCTTCATCTGTGAAGGAGGGACCACTAAAATGTGTTCACATCTATCTCCAGGTCCTGAGCTACATTTCTAGCTCAGTGCATTAGTCTGATGAATAGTGCACAGTGAGGTACCTAAGCATCTTTTCTATTCTTTGCCATCTGAAAATCTTTACAACTAGAGACACCTGGTGTTCTCATTTCCTATATTTTATTCCCGTCAACTCACTGTACATTTATTACAGATTACAATTTCCTGCTCTGGTTTTTCAGCACACATGAATAAACATATGCAGTGTGCTCGTTAGGCTAACCATATGGTTGGGGCGTTTGCAGAACTTTTACATGCTTGTGAAACGCTGTTGTATACGATGTCCTTGCCGGTGTCATGGTTCTCTTGCGACATGTGCCATGCAAAAGAATGTTCGCTTTATGTCCTCATGGGACTATTTCTGTAGTATTGTCCTTCAACTTCAACTCACTCCACATCCAAATGGTCTCTTCGGACCGAAAAAAAAAAAAAAAAGTAAACTCAACGGACCAATTCCAACACCCTACTTAGATCTTTCTGTGAGCCTGGATATGGCTGGACTAAGTTCAAACCACTGGGACTCCCAAATCCCAGCTGTGATTTGCAGCTTACACACCCATAAAGCCAAGTGCTTTGGTCAAATGCATTTCTTATTCATCTCAAAGTGGTCGTGAATGTAGGACAAAACCTATAATCAGCCTAACCTTCCTCAATAACAGTCGCCATGGACTGCCTCTACTTGATGAATGATGTTCCACTGTGTTCACCCTTTCAGAGAAAAAAAAAAAAAGGAAAAAGGAAAAAAAAAAAAAAAAACTTGAACAATGTGTTTGTACAGCCATACTCTCATCGAGAATATTTCTTCTTTGTCCTAGTACGCATATATTGATCACATCAGATAAAAGAGACCTGGGAAAAATAGATCAATGCACCAATAGAAAGGAAATTGAAAGAAGCCAAATGAATCAGAAAATTCAATTAATGTGCAATTAAAACAGCTAAAAATCAATTACCAACCAATTATTTTTTTAGATGAAGGGATAAATAAACAAATATAGCCATTTATTTTTCTTATTCCCCCAGTCTTTTTTGAAGCACAATATTATTCAATTGTCTCACCCAAAATTCTAACTCAAGGTCTTTATTCCGAAGACAAGTAAAAAAACAACAGTCTCCTGTTATCGCTGTAACACACGGGTTCAGTTAGGTCTACTTACTACTGCGAGCTCTACGGCAGCAAGAGCAGCAGGGGCTCAGTGTGTTAAAGCAGTGAAATGACGATCTAGCGCAAGCTGTCGTACCAGCTCATCCTTGCAGAAAAGCATAGCAGACCCGGACTTCCACCTCAGCTGTTAAGTGGAGGTGAGAGAATCATGTGGCCTGCTATCAGACAGTTACCCACGAGCTTTGTTTATATGCCTGTATTTTCCTGATGTGAAATACAGGCACCGCTTTCTGAGCGCAGTAACTCGCTGCACCTTGTGCCAAGAAGGCAGGCACAACCGCCCACACACACACAGGCACGGAGAAATGAAGCATATGCACGCACACATGCTCTTCACATTCTAGTATCATAAATAGTCATTTAGAAAATTAAAACTAATATCGAGGGTCATGTCGCCAGAAGGTTTCCCGCCATGTCATCTTATTACTTTGCAATTGTTAGGAATTTTCAGACAAATATGTTGCTAATTTCTCTCTGATAATACACAGGAAGGGTAAAGGTCAATGTTGAGAGGCCATGCTTCATGATTTTCTCATGCAAAATATTCTGCTGGCAGAAACCATTCACTGGATCCATGATGAAGAAGGTGTTTTGTTTTATCTCTCACTTTCCTTCAAGTGATCATTTCTTGTTCACGCTGTGTTTAAGTACTTTTAAAGGTCAACCTTCTTTTGCTGCTCGGTGTATGTTTTGGCATGCAACACTTCACATCATTTGTTAACGCAAGCATGTACAGAAATAGACTTCCACGGCTCTGTACTAAATAGTGAATGGAAATATGAGAGATATAACCGTTTCTCATATATTGAAACGTTATACCCAAAACAAGCCTCTCACACTTCCTACCACCAGATGATGAGCAATTCACAATAAATTAAGTATTCCAAACCACTAAAGGGTTAATCCTATTAGGGCAGTGCTTCTCAAATAGTGGGGCCCAAGGGGCGCGCGGTATGATGCCGGGGGCAGCGCGTATGACATTGGGGAACATGCTTTTCTGGAATAGTGTACGAGAATTAAGTGTAATTGCACCTCCATTCCAGTAGTTGGCAGTGGCGCTCTCATTGCTGCTTTGTGGTATAGCAGTTTTTCGCATGAGCAAACGATCTGAAGTGCAGTAAACAACCCCTCAAGAAACAGCACGGAAAAATTTCGAACAGGAACAAAGAGAAAGGTGGAGGGAAACGGAAATATTAAGACATAAATAAGGTGAATGAGTTTAAATAAGAATGTATTTTTTTATTTTATTTCAGGCACATTGGTGCACTTTAAATCTTTTCTATTACGGATAAAAAAAAAAAAAAAAAAAAAAAAAAAAACAATGTTCATGAAGTTTTTCTTTATTGGTAGTTGAACTATATTTCTATACAATGTTATGCAGAGGTGTACTAATAGACAAATACTATTATTTATAGCAGCTTGTAGGGCGTGGGGGGGGGGGGTGAACTATTTTTGTCTTCCTCGAAGGGGGCCCACAGAAGACAATTGAGAAGCACTGCATTAGTGTAGAGGGGATGCTGGTACCTCCCCCAGCCTACACTGAGCAAAGACAGGATATACCCTGAACAGCTCCCCAGACCATTGCAGGGCTAATGAAAAGCAGTAATATAAGACGAATAAAATAATTGAAACTTTATGACTACTAATCATTAACTGCAAGTATTCAAGTATTCATTCAAAGCTGAACATAAGAAGTGTCTTCTGTAAATTCTTATAAATGCTGAACTGCGCAACCATCACAGCAAATCGAAAATGCTAATTAAATGCTTGAACTATTCAAGAACCCACAGGTGGTGTAATGGTCAGCTGGGTTGAAGCTCCAGGCTTGGGAAAGTCATTTCTGTGTGGAGTTTGCATGTTGTTCCTCGGCTTGTGTGTGGTTTCCTTTGGGCACTCCAGATACTCCCCGCAGTCCCTGTGACCAGACTGGATTAAACAGTTCAGTGAATGACTAAATAAACAAACAATTATTTGAGTAGTAGGAAATAAATGCCCAGTTTTACAAATCTGAGTTCAGACTTTTCATTCGGTTTAGACTCCTGACAAAAAAAAACTGCAATAAATTGACAAAAGTTACATGAAAATATTGCATAATGCAATATGAAAGTACGCTAGTGTTAGAATTTGTAAATATTACAGGTTACTGGTGTGTTGACATGTTGACATATAGAGGGGCAGTGTTGGTCTAGTGGTATAGGGCGCTGGATCGCTGATCCAAAGGTTGGGGGTTCGAGTCCCACTCTCCACAGGGTTGTCACTGTCCCCCCCAGTGCGGCTAACTGGGTTATCAAAGGCGGGCCATGTCTCTCACTGTCTATGGTGTGAGGCATGTAAAAGAACCATTGCTGACTTTCGTAAAGAGTAGCTGCAAAGTCGTCAGCGTGTTTCTGTCCCTTGCTAAAAATGGTTGTGACAGGAAGGGCATCCGACGTAAAAACCTCTGCCAAATCAAACGTGCCAATCAGATGATTCGCTGTGGCGACTCCCGAGTAAAAGGGAAAAAGACGAAAGGAAGACAGACAGACTGGTGTGTTGACATGCTTCTGGTATCACTGGCCATTGCATGTATCCACTGTCTCTTCGCGAGGGCAGAATCCCTCCTGGAAAGCTCACTGGCCATCACAGGGCGGAAACACGTTGACGGCTTTGCAGCCTACTCTTTATGAAAGTCAGCAATGCTTCTTCTATAGCCTTTCACCATAGACAGTGACAGACATGGCCAGCCTTTGATAACCCAGTGAGCTGCACTTTGGGCAATGACAAGCCATGGAGACTGGATCAGTGATCCAGCACCTTTTACCACCAGGCCACTACTGCTCAGTTACATTTTGTAAATATTGTGTACCTTTTTCCATAAGTAATGTTAACACAAACGAACCAAAACTCCAAAACAGATTCAACAAACACTTGTATGTCCTAATTTCTACCTGATATATATATATACACATATATATATATATATATATATATATATGAGCTGTCCAGGGTGTATTCGTCCCTAATTAGGATTAAACAGTTCAGGAAATGAATGAATAAACACACACACACACACACACACACACACATATATGTAAACCTGTGTAAACTTTACCTGTTAAAGGTGGGTTTTTACAATCATTTGAAATTTGAATAAACAGACACAAGATTTTATTTATTTTAATCCTCAGATCGCCAACCAATCCGATTGTGCCATTCCCGTGTAGGGTATTAATGATACGGTACATGGACTAATGATACTATTGGGACTAAAGAAAATTACTTGTATGATATATTGGGAAATAAAATCTCATTATTTTTTTAAACCTGATGAATCTCCTTGGTGCTGGAGAGACTGGTGGGTTTTTATCAAGAAGCAGAGCTGCTGGAAGTGGTATTTTTTAGATCACCAAACAGACAACTGTTTAAACACTACTAAAAATATAATCTTTTTTCTTCTCCAGTGAGTATAACCTTTTTCCCCATCATGTAAGAACATGGCACAACAAGGTGTTCATAGTGTGGAAGTGTGAAAATCTAATCTGCCTGCAAGCTTCAAGATTCTGCTCAGTGCACTGAAGGGATACCTGATTGAACACATTTTGCAGCACCTAGTACACACACGTGTGTGTGTGTGTGTGTGTGTGTGTGTGTGTGTGAGGTGTGTTTGTGAGGTACTGTGCAAAAGTTTTTTTAGTCACCTTTTTTTTTTTTTTTTAGTTTATAATTTGCATATGTGTGAGTTACGACAAAAACACTTTGAATTTCCAAGCATTCATTTTACAGCGCAAATGAAATCTGGAGCCGGTGGCGTGGTGGTTAGGGTGCCGGGCTCATGATTAGGAGGTTGTGTGTTCGAATCCCAGTTAACCCCCCACTGTGCTAAGACCCCTGGGCAAGGTCTCAACCACAAGTGTGCCTCTGTTCACCCAGCAGTATAAATGGGTACCAGTAAAAATATACTGGGAAGGGAACCTGCGATGGACTAGCGTCCCATCCAGGGGGCGTTGAACTCCTGGTTGCTTCACGCTATGGAAACCGGGGATGACCACCAGCCTGATGAGCCGTTATGACTCGGGTGTAAAAAGCCCAAAGCAAATGAAATGTGACCTAAAAAAATGTTAGTACAGTGTGTCAATAAAGAAAGCAGCATATTACGTATAAGAGACCACGTTTTACAGAAAAACTTAAAGAACATAAAGAATCTAGTGAGGCAGGCAACACTTCTAGGAGAACGGTGGCTGGATCTGTGAGACACCTTGCCGATACTGCATTTGTAAAACTACACAAAGTGTACCTGACGCTTTTCGATTTTGAAACAAAGAGTTATTACACATAATTTTCAATTAGTTGTATTTATTATTGTTTGCTTAGCAATCAGTTCAGTTCATTTTCTGTAACCGCTTCATCCTAATTAGGGTCGCGGGGAGGCTGGCACCCATCCCAGCCAACTCCAAGCGAGGGCAGAGTACACCCTGGACGGCTCACCAGGCCATCGCAGGGCGGAAACACGCTGACGGCTTTGCAGCGTACTCTTTTTACGAAAGTCAGCAATGGTTCTTATACATGCCTCTCACCATAGACAGTGAGAGACATGGCCGGCCTTTGATAACCCAGTTAGCTGCACTGGGGGGGGGGAACCCCCAACCGAACCGAACCCCCAACCTTTGGATCAGCGATCCGGCGCCTTATACCACTAGACCACCACTGCTCTGCTTCGCAATCATTTATAAAATTATTACGTAGAGATAGATTTTTTTTTTTTTTTTTTTTTTTTTTTAACAGATTGACAAAATCACTTTACTGCAAATTCAAGTCCAGTCTGGGACAGTGTTCAGAGTACAAAATCTGCATTAAAGAATAACAGCCTTTGACTGGAAGGCTCACTTAATTACAGCCGTCCGAGTACATAGGCTGCTGGTTTGCCTCAATATGTTAGCATACAGCAGTGGCATCTCATTTAACACATGTGAACCTGGTTCATCAGTTTATTACTATTAAGTGGCTGGTATTTCCCTGGATAATTCCTAGCCAGGTCATACTTCACGACCTTTATCGATCCTCATGGCACACGCCATCCTCTCATTTCATTAGACTTGGTGCTGTTAATTACTCCACACTACAAACCTGGGGTGTTTTTTTTTTTTTTTTTTTTTTTTGTTTTTTTTTTTTTTTTTTGTTTTGTTTTGTTTTGTTTGTTTTTTTTTAGAGTTGAAGGGAAAAAAATAGAGAAACAGCAAAAATCCTGACAGTGTAGATCCCTTTACTGGCAGCATCAAATTCCCAGGCGGTATAATAATTAAAAAAGTTCATCAATGTTCCCTTTGCTCATCACATTATGCAGAGGTTGGTCTCGGCTGTAATAGTTCTGAAGAATTCATTGAGGAAATTAAACCAGTTTGATCTGGTTCTTCATCAAGAGAACAGTCCAATGATCCTTTAGAGTTTTCAGTGGATAAATCTTCCCTTTTGCTTTTTGTTTTGTGAAATGAAAACGAGTAAACATAAAACCAATCAACTAGCACACTTTGCTCTGTGGTTTATTAATTATTTTGTTTTCACTCTATGGCTGCCCACTGTCTGATGTTCGACAAAATGGTTTCATGGCATTTTCCACCGGCATGTATTGAGCCATTTGGTGATAATAACCTCATCTGCATTCACTCAGGAGTGTTGACTCAACAGTTGCAGAGGGAAATAGGCACAATTATTACTACATTTAATTAATAAATTCAATTAGATATGCTTTACAATAACTCCAAACTGCTTTTGTCAAGACCTTCCATGAAAGCCGGGATAGTTGAAGGACATTTACAATAATAATAATAATAATAATAATAATAATCATGTGGCATCTCATGTTATCTATAAAGCTCTCTAGAAATCAGTGACATAAGGATTCAATCGGAAATGAAGAAATTCAGACTGAGGTCCGACCAAAAATGTCCTAAATTTTGATATAATATTGACCGCTCATAAATATTATATTTATATTATATTATATTATAATTTCCATTATATTTATTATATTTCCGCGATTAATGGGGGCCGAGACCCTTCCACAACCACCGATTTCCGTGAAATACCACTGAATTTCGAAATTCCACGACCCCCCCCCCCCCACCCCCGACTGATGTAAACGTACATGTATCTTTTTTTTCTTCTTCTTTTCCTTTTGGCTTTTCCCCCCCTTTTTCTCACGGGTCTCCACAGCGAATCATCTGATTTGCATGTTTGGTTTGGCATAGGTTTTTACGTCGGATGCCCTTCCTGACACAACCCTTTAGCAAGGACCCGAAACACACTGACGGCCATGCAGCTACGCTTTAAAAAAGTCAGCAATGGTTCTTTTACATGCCTCTCACCATAGACAGTGAGAGACATGGCCGGCCTTTGATAACCCAGTTAGCTGCACTGGGGGGGGACCGTCACAACCCTGTGGAGAGTGGGACTCAAACCCCCAACCTTAGGATCAGCAATCCAGCATTTTTTTCCCACCAGGCCACCACTGCCCCCACACATACGTTCATGTATATGTGTATATAATATCAATAAATACATATTCAATGCGGGGCAGTGGTGGTCTAGTGGTAGAGGGCACTGGATCGCTGATCCAAAGGTTGGGGGTTCGAGTCCCACTCTCCACAAGGTTGTCATTGCCCCCCAGTGGAGCTAACTGGGTTGTCAAAGGCCGGCCATGTCTCTCACTGTCTATGGTGTGAGGCATGTAAAAGAACCATTGCTGACTTTCGACAATAGTAGGCTGCAAAGTCGTTGGGGTGTTTCCGCCCTGCGATGGCCTGGCGAGCTGTCCAGGGTGTACTCTGCCCTCGCCCGAAGTTGGCTGGGATGGGCGCCAGCCTCCCTGCGACCCAAATTAGGATTAAGCGGGTACAGAAAATGAACTGCACTGAATATATTCAATGCTATAAATGCTTATGAGCTTATAATAACCATTAAACATTCAAAAATAATGCGTAAGATGTAAATACAATACAAATACACACACACACACAGATGCACACAAAAGTAGTTTTGTGTGTTTTTTTTTTAATTAATTAATTAAGTAATTTTATTTCTTTATTTTTTTGCATAACTCGCCTTCTTTTGCAGTATTTTCTGTAACTATATCACCTATTTTTCCTTAATTTCCTTTTCATTTATTTATTTATTTTTGATATTTTGATGAATATTTTTGAAAAGCTCGCAGTGCACTGAAGCCGCAGAAACCGAAGCACGAAGTCGCGAGGGATCACTGTATCACCAAAACTTTCAGTAACAAGCAGGTGGTCCTTAAAGTGAAATATTCAGTTCGGGGTTGAAGGAGCGCAGAGTAAAGCGAACTTATCAGGTTGCTCAGGGCAAAAAAAAGTTATTGCTATTCTTAAGATGACAGGCTGGATCCACTCCAACTCTTCCTTCCTTGCCCTCTATTGTTACTGGAACACCTCATCAAAGCTAAAGCCAGCCCTTGTTTTACATGTGGCACCGATTTATCCCTCTAAACACCTGGTTGGTGTCATTTCAGCATAATAGTGGAGGGGAGAGTGTAGAGGTCATGAACCACAGCAGGTTGACGAGCAGGGAAGGATGATGAGGAAGGAGAGGAGTGCGCTCCTCTCTCAACCTTCAGTGCATGTTGATTCCGCATGACATTTAAATTGTAAATGGGTTTGATCTTCTTCCTATCAAGTGACCTGACAGTTTTGTTCATTGTGAGTGGCAGTGGCATTGTATTCACTTGATAATGTGAAAAGCCCACTGTATTAGGGCTCATGTCGGAACAAGAGGAGGATCACTTATCACTGTCACTTAGGGCTCGTCTGGCAAACAAGCCACCTGATGGGGCGCTGATTAATGATCCTGGATAACTTTGTGAGAGCAGCAAGAGCACCACACAGGTTCTGTCTGATTTTTACTTAAGCATAAGGACACCATATGGTTTCAGATACTTGATGAAATATGGTAGCCAAAATGTCCAATCTCTGTCGTGATTGTTTTCCAGTGATTGTATAAATAAGTAGTACAGGTACCTGCACATTGTCTTCATAAAGGTGGTCACAAGGGATATCTTATATATATATATACAAAAACAAAAATATAAATGATAGTTGAATGAATTATCGTGATAAATGATCACGATAAATGGAGTTTCAATAGAAAGTCTTTGTCCTGTCCTTTTATTTTTGTTTATTTGCTCTATCAAAAAGTATTGAGCACTCTCCTACGGAAGGATCTACTCAGAAAATCCTATATATATATATATATATATATATATATATATATATATATATATATATATATATATATATATATATATATATATATATATATGACAATGTTGAGGTTCTCTTTGGGAGTAACGAGGATGGATAGGATCAGAAACGAGTACATCAGAGGGACAGCACATGTTAGATGTTTTGGAGACAAAGTCAGAGAGGCTAGATTGAGATGGTTTGGACATGTACAGAGGAGGGATAGTGAGTATATTGATAGTAGGATGCTGAGGTTGGAACTACCAGGCAAAAGGCCCAGAGGAAGACCAAAGAGAAGATTTATGGATGTGGTGAAGGCGGACATGAAGGTCGTTGGAGTAAGAGTAGAAGATGCAGAGGATAGGGAGAGATGGAGGCAGATCATTTGCTGTGGCGAACCCTGAAGGGAACAGCTGAAAGGAAAAGAAGAAAGAAGATATATATATATATATATATATATATATATATATATATATATATATATATATATATATATATATATATGCAGTTGTGACCACCTTTATGAAGACGGATTTTTTTCCTTGAAGGTGCTTTTGAAATTGTTCAAAAGCACGGTCACAGAATATCTTGGCCTGCCAGAAGCATACGGAAGTGGAGGAAGACTTGAGGAATAACTACGGAATCACACGGAATGACAGAGAAGATGAAGGAATAATTGCGGAATGTTTGTGGATGACAACATTCTTGCTTCCGTAAGTCTGCCGTTCTCCAGCGAAATGGGGGTATTAGTCTTATGTACATTAATGCGTGACATATGTTGGTGCAGCAGTTTGCACCATTTCCTCAGGGGAAGAAGGTTATGTGTTCATATCCCATAGCCAACTGGGGTCTGCCAGGTATTACACATTCCTCTGAAAAACCAAATAAATGAGGTGCACTGGCTATCTTGAGTTGCTATATGGTGAATAGGGTGTGAAGAATTGTTTGTAGCCGCTTGCAAATAATTGGTCATTTCCCCCACATGTACAGTAGATCCAAACCCAAACATTCCCTTAATGAACTTTTTGTTCACTGCCCTCAAAAAACTCTACAGTCAACATATTTGCAAACAATACTGAATCAACATTTTAAATCAAGCCTTGATCAGATTTTTAGTAAATCTTTGTTTATACAAGGACACTGAGTGCTTCATTTATATCAGCTTGTTTTGACCATGTCAAACTGATATAAACCTCTCAAATGTTTATTTACACTTCTGATACACTTAGAGGTATTGACTGAGCTCTAAGACCTCCAGCATTTATAGCAAGAGTTATTGATTGTTAAAATTGATTTTGAGCTGATGGAAAAAGATGCTTAGTCATGGCGGACATGAGTAATTTACACACAGAGTGAAAACAGGAGGGATCTTAATAAGCTCGGACTAATTAAAGCAATAACAGCCATCCCTGTGCAGCATCGCAAATGACAATGCAGGGTTCTAAACACAAGTTCACAAGTATGTCAGTGTGCTTTTCAGATTTGTACTGCAATTTCCACTGGCATAAGATGTATGGCCATTAAGAAACCATTCAATAGTAATAATGAAGACACGCGTTCCTCAGATTTCAACCTTATAATTATAACTTTACCAGGAAAAAACAAAAGAAAAGAAAATAAAATAGCTAATAAAAAAAACTGGGGGAAAATTGTGCACATGTGCTTTATTTTATTTTATTTTATTTTATTTTTTGCAAACCAAGTGCTGTCCCAAGCTGCCTATGCATAGAGCCTTTTATGAGAATATAACCCTGCCAGCAAAATACCGTGCCGAAAAAGCACCCTCCTGAAAGTGGTGTTTTCAGTTAAAGTACTTCAAAAAGAGTCAAACTAGCCTTTCAGTGTGGATTCTCATTCAGAGAACACAGGGATCAGGGGATAAAATATTTGAAATGTTTTCTGATATTGGGAAAATGCACTATACAGGATTCGAATTCAATAATATTCTGTTTTCTTGGCACTTTAGATTTTTCTTTGTGATGTATTCACAGCTTTGCAGGATATCTCTGTGTCCATGATCCAAGTGGAACAAGCACCCTACAGAGGACAATATGTGTTCAATTGAAAAAAAAAGAAAAAAAAAAAAAAAGAAAGAAAAAAATACATACATCAACTATTACGCTATATGGAAACAAATATATATATATATATATATATATATATATATAAAAAAAAAATCAAATATGTATTGCATGTATTCTAATGTGCTCAGCAGTCCATTAATGACAAGGGGATTGATTTGTTTATGTGAAGCGTTCTAGGTTTATATATTGATTAAGTAGAAAAGCTGATAATGCAGAATATTACAAAAAGGCAAAAAAAAAAGGCAAAAAAAAAAAAAAAAAGTGCATGAGAATTCTTTATTAAAA
>CM045733.1:66642500-66645000 GCA_024760905.1 Plotosus lineatus | reverse complement strand
AGAAACTGAGACTGGTGTCAGCTCATCACATTGCCAATTTATATTGAAGGATGATAACAAAGTACTGCACACAGTAAAGGATCAAAATAAGTTTGTGCTCATAAATGTCATAATTAAAGAAATTGTATTTCTTTGCTGAAAATGAATTCAGGACTCAGAAATGTATAAAAATTCAAATTCGACAGGCCACTCTAATTTAAACTGAACTTCATGGGGAAAATTGCCTGAAGTTTCCTTCCCAAGTTCTTCGGAGAGCATTCAGAACAAAAGTAGATGAGTGAATCATTAAGCTGCACATAAATTCATCTTAATAACCCTTCAGAGCTTCTGCTTTCTCGTGCACTTCCATCAACAATTACTGATTGCCAAGGTAAACCAAGCTTCTCTCACCTCCCACAACAAATTACCTAATAATGGCTCGGAATTAGATTAAGCTTAATGCATTTATGTTATGTCGGGGGTAGTTTGTAGTATCAGGTGACAACAAATGCAATAAGCATGCGATGGCACAGAGTGAAGGATTTAAATCCTAATAGCCAGTGTTCTATGAAATAACACCATAGTTTCTCGGAGTAGAGCTTTCAAAAAATTAAGAGGTTAAGCTGAGCAATCAAGAGGCTAATGCATGGGGAAAAAAGCTTATGGAGCAGGTCTGAGGTAAATTCAGTGAACACAATGACACCCCATTAACAGGATCTAGGACAGTGGGAAAGCCCAACTAAATAAACAGATTTCCAGGTGGCAAACCTCTGTCTCTGGACTACTTGCACTCTGTCTAAGCCTCTCCGTTGACAAATGATTCTATATCAAAGGGCCGCACACTTATTTGTGCTTAATTGATTGGGTAGGAGACATTGAAATCCCTGATTGGTTTAACTAAATAGAGGCTGAAACACGCCATGGCATCAGAGCGAGCGCAGTCGAGTCACTGAGGTGAAATGAGGCTTATGGCTCTAAATCCAACTGATTAATATCTGAGCATTAAAAGTAAGATAAATGACACTAGTTGAAACTGAATGAATTACACAATGGGGCAGGCTTGAGGTTGTAATTTCACAGGTTAGCATTTCTTTAATCTCTTCATCAGTAGGGTCAACCTGAACCAAGACCCTTTGCTGGGTTACTCTATAAATGCACTCAGCAGGCTTTGAGGAAAAAAAAAAAAAAAAAAACACGTTAACACTTTATATGTAATTAATAGAGGTGAAAAAAGCCAAATACAGCCCGAAAAGGTGGTCAGGTGACTGTAATCACATGCTAGAACATGTGCAAAGTCGTATCGAAAAATGGCACAGACATAGATCATCAGCATAAGCTCTGATTTGTAACCTTACTATATGGGACATCTAATTTGCTTATGTTGTCTTGGCTCACTTCAAGCATGTATTTTGGGATTTTTTTTTTTTTTTTTTTCCATTTATAATTTTCTAACGTTGCCACAGAATGTGTGGAACATCTGCAGTTTACATTGTGCTGTTGCAATTTTGGCAGGCATGACAAAGATGGCTGCCAGAGAATATTACCGAGATACCAGGAATATCTCCATGGTGACATGGACCAAGGCTGGAAGGCATTCAGCAAGCTGCTTGTGTAAATAAGACTAATTCTCTGTAAAGCATACCCAAATTAGGGAGAGATCTGCTGCAGAAATCACTCACGTCCATCTAAATCAAAGATAAGTTCTTGTTGATTCATAAGGTTTCACCCAACCTGTGATGTACAATGTTATTTGTTGCCTGCTGGCCTTAAGATATCTTATTTTGACAGCTATGATGTTATCAGGTAATCAGTTCAATTAATTCTTGTGATGAGTCTGCTCTCATTTCATTTTCCAAACTATTACATCTGTTTCAGGGAGTGAAACTCTAGTAGTGAGATTATCTGTGTTGACCATGCACAGTAGTGTGTGATAGTTGGACAGTGGTGGCTTTGTGGATAAGGCAATGGGATGCTAATCTGAAGGTCAACAGTTCAATCCCAACTCTCACCACTGCAGGGCCTTCAAGCAAGACCTTTAACCCTAAATTGTTCAGTTGTACATATTAAAAAAAAAAAAAAAAAAAAAGGCAACTGTAAGTTGCTCTGGATAAGAACATCTGCCCAGTGTAATGTAAATGTGATATCTCTCGCTCTGTGACAATCTTTGGTGTGCACTTGTTTTTTTTTTTTTTTTTTTTTTTTTTAATATTTTCCTGAAGCAGCAACACACGTTAATCATCAAGAATGTGTCTGTTTTTATTAAGCACTCTATGGTGATGTTCATACACAGCGTGCATAGAAAGGATTCACCCTGTAGTGCTCGCCTGACCATCAAAAAAACTAACACACCCACCTTGAAACATACAGTCATTCACACTTTCGTCATCATTTTCTGTAACCACTTAATCCTAATTAGGGTCACGGGGAGGCTGGCGCCCATTCCAGCCGTCTCCGGGCGAGGGCAGAATACACCCTGGACAGCTCGCCAGCCCATCGCAGGGTGGAAACACGCTGATGGCTT
>CM045733.1:66630000-66635000 GCA_024760905.1 Plotosus lineatus | reverse complement strand
GGATCTGGACTTAATGATTCCATGATTAATCATGACAATCAAAACAAAACAGATTGTACAAATATTAAGAAATTCTGCAAAACATGTAACCTTATTAAAAAAAAAATAAAAAAAATAAAATAAATAATAATAATAATAATAAGCAGGATTAGATGTTCTTTGCTACGAACATATGCTTGTGTTGGCAACAATGTCATTAGATGATGTTTGATGAATTGATATTAATAATAATAATAAACATGTTAGACAACTGAATTCATTGAATGGTTGGAGAAAAGTGTCCGGTGTGATGTGTGATAGGAGGGTATCGGCAAAAATGAAAGGAAAAGTGTACAAAACGGTGTTGAGGCCAACGATGCTGTATGGGTTAGAGACAGTGGCCCTGGGGAAAAGACAGGAGGCAGAGTTGGAGGTAGCAGAGATGAAAATGTTGAGGTTCTCTTTGGGAGTAACGAGGATGGATAGGATCAGGAATGAGCACGTCAGAGGGACAGCACATGTAAGACGTTTTGGAGACAAAGTCAGAGAGGCTAGATTGAGATGGTTTGGACATGTACAGAGGAGGGATAGTGAGTATATTGGTAATAGGATGCTGAGGCTGGAACTACCAGGCAAAAGGCCTAGAGGAAGACCAAAGAGAAGATTCATGGATGTGGTAAAGGAGGACATGAAGGTCGTTGGTGTAAGAGAAGAAGATGCAAAGGATAGGGTGAGATGGAGGCAGATGATTCGCTGTGGCGACCCCTGAAGGGAAAAGCCGAAAGGAAAAGAAGAAGAAGAAGAAGAAGAAGAAGAAGAAGAAGACAACTGAATTCATTCATCCATTTTCTGAACTGCTTAATCCTAATTGGGGTCGTGTGGAGACTGGTGCCCATCTCAGCCAGATCGAGGCAAGGGCAAAATACACCCTGGACAGTCTGCCAGGTCATTGCAGGACGGAAGCATGCTGACGGCTATGCAGCCTTCTATTGATGAAAGTCAGCAATGGTTCGCTTACAGCCTTTCACCACAGACAGTGAGAGACATGGTCGGCCATTGATAACCCAGTTAGCTGCACTGGGGGGGTAGCAGTGACAGCACGTTGATAGTAGGGGCTTGAACCCCCAACCTTGAGATCAGTAATCCAGCACCCTACAATCTGAGCATCACCGAATTATAAGAACAACATCAACAACAACAATAAATATGTTTTTAAAAATCTCTGACTTAATATATTGTCCTTTGCTGTTATTTACAAAAGTTTGGTGCAATGAAAATGAAGCAAATATTTAATGCAAACTGAAGAGAAGCACTATTTTACAACCTGATGGATCCTAATGTAGCTAGAAATTCCACTGGCTAGTGTGAAAATCACACACACACACACACACACACACACACACACACACACACACACACACACACACACACAAGTGTTTTTAATCTTAATTTTAATTTAAATAGATCATCAAATAAAATAGTGGGCAGTGGTGGTCTAGTGGTATAGGGCGCTGGATCGCTGATCCAAAGGTTGGGGGTTCGAGTCCCACTCTCCACAAGGTTGTCACTGCCCCCCCCCCCCAGTGCAGCTAACTGGGTTATCAAAGGCGGGCCATGTCTCTCACTGTCTATGGTGAAAGGCATGTAAAAGAACCATTGCTGACATTCGTAAAGAGTAGCTGCAAAGTCGTCAGCGTGTTTCTGTCCCTTGCTAAAAAAGGGTTGTGACAGGAAGGGCATCCGACGTAAAAACCTCTGCCAAATCAAACGTGCGAATCAAATGATTCGCTGTGGCGACTCCCGAGTAAAAGGGAAAAAGCCAAAAGGAAGACAGACAGACAGATCATCAAATAAAATAAATAGTGATAATGATGGTCATGAAGATAATAATAATGTGCCCATATGCAATCTTAAAAAAAAAAAAAAAAAAAAAAATCCTAAAGCAAGATTGCACCTTTGCTGTGTAATATACTGTTCATGTCTTTTTTTTTTTTCTTTTTTTTTAATGATCCATTAATAAAACAGGTTCTTGATTAGGATTATGATTCTCCTCTTAGCTGACATTGAAATCTCTGTAGTGAAATAATACTCTGTAATGGTTTGCGTTTCACTGCACATATATCAAGCTCCCATGGGTAATTACCTAGGTATGTCATGTGCACTTTATTAACTTCTTCTATATTTTTTAAATAATACATGGCCCTGTTAGAAAATAACGCACCCAACACACACTTATACTTACAATCACACCCACAGACACACTCTTACACACATACACACTCACATTCTTCCCGCAGAGGCTTCACTCAGCTGTACACACGGTTATTCGTGCTCTGACCCAGTGTGCGGTGTGCCGTGCCCTCAATCTGATATGCAGTAGAATCATATGCCCGCAGTGAAAAGTTTGGATGATGCAAATTTTAACTAGATGGGTCAAAGCTGACATCTCTATGGCCGTCTGTTATTTTGGAGAGCCGTTATCTCTGTTAACTGAGAATGGAAAATCTGTGTCAAAATGCTGCAACTTTTGTAGGGTAAGGAAGGGAGTGGGGCTTATTTTCCATCCTGTCAACTCACTCCATTATTCATGGAGTGCCTTGTGAACTATTAAAAACTGGCAAGACATCTGAGAGTTTAACAGAAACCAGAAACAAGAGCGCAACAGCATGCTTAGATAGTACTTAGATTTAGTATCTAAACAATTTATTGTTGAATTAAACCCTATTATTATTTAACATGTACAGCATTTAATGGACTTTTAACCAGAGCAACTTAGAATTAGGAAGGAAGAACTCAGGGCCTTGCTCAAGGGCCCAACAGTGGTGGTACTGAGGACTGAACCCCTAACCTTCAGATCACCAACTCATTGCCAAAACCACGGGACCACCACTTCCCATTTCTCCCATAACTACAGAAATCATTTTCGCCCTTAGGCTGCACAGAGTAGGCACATGATATTGTACACACACACACACACACACACACACACACACACACACACACACACACACGTGTCTGTGTTTGTGTGTGTAAAGATGAAGATAAACATACAGAGACCTTTATTGTCAACTGTTGCATGAACGATGCAAATCAGTGTAGCAGGTCTTTGTTTAGCAGCAATTATAAAATAAAATACACAGAACACAACTAAGGAACAATACTGCTCCATACATGTGTGTGTGTGTGTGTATATATATATATATATATATATATATATATATATATATATATATATATATATATATATATAAAATCCTCTCTCTCTCTCTCTCTCTCTATATATATATATATATATATATATATATATATATATATATATATATATATATATATATATATATATATGTATATATACGGTGGTTATTAGACGTAAGATCAAAAACACTTGGGGGACTTCTTGGAACAGAGCACTTATTACATCGAACACGGTATACAGTGGTACCTCTTCTTACAAAATTGATATGTTCCAGAAATTGTTTCGTAACCTGATTTTTTCGTAAATGGGCCTCATTTTACATGTAAAATGCCTGATTCATTCCAAGGCCCCCAATACTACCTATAAACCCTTTAAAAATGATAAAACGGTACCTTTTAAGGCCTCCTTCTGCTTCAATATCATACCGATGGTAGATGGGTTTGGCCATATTCCTTTGCAATATCACTCACCAACCGCATGCCACACGAGCCCGCTTCTTCTTTTCACTCACACCAGGAATCACTTTCACCGGGAATCACACGCATATGTGTGTGTGTGTGTGTGTGTGTGTGTGTGTGTGTGTGTGTGTGTGTGTGTGTGTGTGTGTGTGTGTGTGTGTTTACATACGTGTGCGCACGTGTGTTGACCATGTCTTCTTAGCAGAGTTGTAATCTTACAAATGTTTATGTAAGGTTAAAAGCCTGAGCCAAAAAATAAAGTTGCAATGAGCACACTCGAAAAACTCCCGAAACAACAGTAACTCTGTCCTTTTACGCATGTTAGAACTCCGTGACGAACAATGGGTTGAAGGCACACAAAAAGCATCATGGGTATTCTAGAGATGCAGCTCCCTCCTAGCCAATGGGGTGGAATGTTGGGAGATAGCCAATGGGAGAGCAGCTCGCGCATTGTTTGAAGTTTTAAGATGGCGTGTTTCGTAGAAAGAATTTGTATCGTATCCAGAGACAGGGATTTTAGATAAATGCATTTCGTAACCGGGATTTTTAGTCTGTTGGGTCTTTTGTAAGGTGACATAACACTGTATATATATATATATATATATAGTGCACGATGCAAACCTACGGCCAATTAACCTACTGTGCATGTCTTTGGACTGTGGGAGGAAACCCATGCAAGCACGGGGAGAACATGCAAACTTCACACAGAAACGCCCAGGCCGGGAATCGAACCCAGGCCTTCTTGCTGTGAGGCGGACGTGCTAACCACTACGCCACCGTGCCGCCATATATATATTTATGTGTACAAATCCATGTTACTGAACATCCATTGAGTAATTCATCACTTCCTGTTTCCCTGGGGTGTAAATATGATGTGACACAGAGGGCATTTCTTTCATTCACTCTTCAGCATGGGAAAGACAAAGGAACACACCATTCAAATAAGGCAGATTAGTGTCAATTTTTACAAGTCAGGCAATGACTACAACAAAATATCCCCTCACCAGCACCTATCTATATCTACTGTCAAATGAATCAAGGAAGTGGTAAACAAGCCTGGATGAGGATGCAAGGTTATTTTGCCACCACACACAGTGGGGAGGATGGTCAGAGAAATAAAACGTTGTCTAAAGCTCACTGTTAAAGAATTGCAACAAATGGTAACATGTTGTGGTCACAAAGTCTATCAGACGCTATCTATATGACAACAAGCTGTTTTGGAGGCATACAAAGAAAAAGCCTTTTCTAAGTCACAGTCAAAAATGCAAACATCTAGAGTTCGCTAAGCAGTGTTGAGGCTTCAACTGGTGCCATATGCTTTGGTCAGATGAGACCAAGAAAGAGTTCTTTGGCAACAAACTCTCTAA
>CM045733.1:66580000-66625000 GCA_024760905.1 Plotosus lineatus | reverse complement strand
TTGACAATTTTACCGCAGACCGTGTGTGTGTGTGTGTGTGTGTGTGTGTGTGTGTGTGTGTGTGTGTGTGTGTGTGTGTGTGTGTGTGTGTGTGTCATAGATTGTTTATACAGACGCTCCCCAACTTACGTTTTTAATTGGTTCCGGACAACCGAACATAAGTTGCAAGTGAACATAAGTTGTTTCAGTGACGTATGACGTATGATGTGTGATGTATGACGCTCATATTGTACTATACACCCATAAACACCATTACTGTATCTCATAAAACACCCTTAAATCAATTATTATAAACATAACATTGTAAAATAATATCAAATATATCAAATAAAATCAACATTAATTTCAAATATGTCACTTATTTATACTGAGTCACTTTACATGAAGCTTAAAACAGTCAATCAACGCTTACAATATGTGAGGCGCTCAAAACCGAAAGTATATAGTTATACATATAACTTATAGTGATACGGACTTCCGGTCTTTCAAGTGAGCAAAGGCACGGTTGAACTCGTTTAGAACTCAGCCTGCACTGATGTGAATCACCAGCAGAGCGGAGAGTTCTTTCTTTTCTGGATTTGGGTTTTCAT
This sequence comes from Plotosus lineatus, assembly GCA_024760905.1. Classification (NCBI taxonomy): domain Eukaryota; kingdom Metazoa; phylum Chordata; class Actinopteri; order Siluriformes; family Plotosidae; genus Plotosus; species Plotosus lineatus. Next base: position 66,624,410 of record CM045733.1, on the reverse strand, counting down.
TCATTTTACAACTCTCTTTGCTTAACTGAGTATGCATGGTAGATTACGCTGATCCAGGCAGATAGTTAATTCATCTCTGTGTATGAGACTTGCACCCATGCTAGTAGACTTACGCTTCTGACCAACCACATTTGCTTAGGGTTACAAAAGTCCACAAAACAGTGTAAACACAAAGATCGCAGAAGCGACGTCTTAACACAAGGGTAACATGCAAAATATATATCTGTCTGTCTTCCTTTCGGCTTTTTCCCTTTTACTGGGGAGTCGCCAGAGCGAATCATCTGATTCGCACGTTTGATTTGGCAGAGGTTTTTACGTCGGATGCCCTTCCTGTCACAACCCTTTTTAGCAAGGGACAGAAACACGCTGACGGCTTTGCAGCCTACTCTTTACGAAAGTCAGCAATGGTTCTTTTACATGCTTCACACCATAGACAGTGAGAGACATGGCCCCGCCTTTGATAACCCAGTTAGCTGCACTGGGGGGGGACAGTGACAACCTTGTGGAGAGTGGGACTCGAACCCCCAACCTTTGGATCAGCGATCCAGCACCCTATACCACTAGACCACCACTGCCCCACAACATGCTATATATATATATATATATATATATATATATATATATATATATATATACACAAAAATAAAAGGACAGGACAAAGACTTTCTGTTGAAACTCCATTTATCACTACAGATCTGTTTCGAGGGGTGGTGAAACCATCCTCTCTCTTCAGGTGATTATAGATTCTTCTATAATCACCTGAAGAGAGAGGATGGTTTCACCACCCTAAACAGATCTGTAGTGATAAATGGAGTTTCAATAGAAAGTCTTTGTCCTGTCCTTTATTTTTGTTTATTTGCTCTACCAAAAGTATTGAGCACTCTCCTACGGAAGGATCTACTCAGAAAATCCTCTCTCTCTCTCTCTCTATATATATATATATATATATATATATATATATATATATATATATATATATATATATATATATATATATATATATATATATATATATATAAAACTGAACTGGGAAGAAGGAAGAGACCAATTGCTACACTACCCTACGGGAATAAGATATGATGATGATGAACAGCTTTGTCCATGCTTACACAGGTCTAAGTTCACCTAGTTCTAGCTGTTATTTATTTGTATTTGTTGTATAGCACACTCTATTGTACAAAATCATTTTGGGAAATAAACCATTTTATTTCAACTGGCAAATTCTGAGAATTATTATAACCCCCCTTCCTTGGATCCCCCCCACCATTACCCCCCACACACACTACCACCACACCACCACCACCACCACCTCACCAATGCTGGCCACATCACTAAGCTTCAGGCTAAGAATTGACACAAATGAGCACTACAGTAGCTCTTGGCCCTAAAAGCCGTCTGTGGTAGGAGGTCTGAGCGTGGTTACATTAACTTGTCTTCTTCAATATACACCAGGTGGACCAGATTAAGCACTCTCTTAGATGACCCCCTTTTGGAACCAACAAACAAGTAGCCTATTCAGTAAGGGGTGGAGGGAGTGCGGCACTTTTCTGGCAGGATGGCACTGCTAGGCAGTCTGGCCCAGTAATATTCTCACCACACACTGAGAGGCTTTGTGTGTTTCACTTCCTGGCTAATGCTCAAGAGCACTGAAGAAATTTTTTGTTTCTTTCAAATCACTTGCTCAATGTTTTGTCACCGAGTTTAAATTGCATATAAGTAAGAACGTAAGTAAATAAATAAAGTTGAAGATGTCAGAAAAATAAATGAGTATTGGCCTCTGATGGATTAAAATAATATCTGGAGAATAAACTGCCCCCATGATAATGTTTTTAGATTTTTTTAGATTTTTTTGGCTGAAATGAAAAAAATGAAAGAAAAAACATATAACGCTTTGGCAGTGTTTTTTCAAATGTGTTACCTTTTTGGAAAAAAAAATGTTTTTGTACTACTCCTTCTACTACTACTACTGCTACTACTACTACTACTACTACTACACCTACTACTACTACTACTACTACTACTACTGCTACCACTGCTACTCCTACTACTACTACTCCTACTACTACTACTTAACAATATACTACAACAGCAACTACTAGCAGCAACAGCAACAACAAGCGCTAACACTTAACAGCAACAACGCAGCCAGCAGCAGCATAACTAGCCAGCAAAGCTAGCGGCAACAGCGGCAACAGCAAACCAGCTTAATGTCATACTGCTAACAGCACAACAGCAACCAAACAACAGCCAGCTAACAACCAACCAGCTTAACAGCAAGCAAGCAACAACAGCGGCCAGCAATTTATCAAATCATAACAGCAACAGCAGCTAATGTCATAGCGTGCTAGCAACATGTCGCTGGTTGCGCATAACAGCGCCTTATCGCTTAACAACAATCCTCTTGCGCGCTTAGCTGTCATGCTGAAGCGCGCCAAGCGCAACAACAGCAAGCAGCTGTAACAACATGCTGTCGCAACAACGCTTACAGCAATGCTTGCGCAACCAGACAAGTGGCATAACAGCATAACAGCAGCAAGCGGCAACAGCAACAACAGCGGCCTTAACCAACTGGCATAACAGCGCATAGCTTAACAGCAGCAAACAACTGAGTCTTGATCGCAAATGCGCTTAAGCCCAAGCAACAGCGGCAACAGCAACAGCGGCAACCAGCGGTAGCCTGCGCTGACCAGCGAGCGACAACTATAATCATAAGCAACAGCAACCATGGCAGCCAATCATAGCATGGTAATCGCTAACTAACCAATCATGCTTAGGCGATAACCAGCAGCAATAGCAGTCAGCTGGCAATAGCAGCAGCAATGCGTAACAGGCGTAGCAACCTTGTCGCTCAACCGCATACGCCAGCCAACATTAACTAATGCTAACAACAGTCAATCATAGCAGCAATGTCGCTAACAGCGCCAGCAGCAACAGCGAAGCAAGCAGCAGCAGCGGCAACAGCGGCAGCGCTTAGCGTAGCAACAGCGCAGCAATGTAGCCAGCCAATGCTGCAGCAACAGCAATAGCAACAGCAATAGCAGCGGCGGCAACAGCCAACAGCAGCTGGCAACAACAACTTGGCAACCAGCAGCAGCAACAACAACTAACAACAGCAACCAGCCAATAACTAGCCAGCAACAACAACAGCCTTAACGCTAATAGCCAGCATGCTACTAACTAACTAACCAGCAACAGCGAGCTTAACTAATCATAACATAACAAATAGCATCATAGCATTTACAATAGCAAATATCGCGTTTATACAGCAACCGCTGCGCATTTACAATATGCTGAGCAATAATAGCTGCATATATGGCCTTAGCTAGCAACAGCAAATACTATAGCAGCTGGCTAAGCAATAACTAACATAGCAACTATCATATGCGCGTATAGCAAAGCTCAAATCATATGCTTAGCATTATTAACGCTGCAACCAATCGCAGCATAATCATAACAATCAAGCAACAACAGCAACCGCAACAATATCATAAGCTGCGTAAGCCAGCCAGCAGCGGTAACAGCAATAGCAACGCAGCTGACAACAGCTGGCAACGCGGTAGAACAACACAGCAACAGCGCCAGCAGCAAGCCAGCAATGAAATAGCTTGAAAATAAGCAAATGCTGCGCGGCAATCGATAGCAACAGCGCTGCTTAGCTGCGAGCAGCAATAGCGCAACTGGCGCAGCAGCAGGCAGCAAGCGGCAAGCATGGCGCAGCGGCTTAACCAACTAACCAAGCAGCAATCAATAACCTTAGCTTAACTAGCAACAGCAGCAACAGCAACCAGCAGCAATCATAGCGTGGCGAAGCGGCAGCAATAAGATCATGGCAGTGCAAAAATGTAACCAGCAGCAGCAGCAGCCAGCAACTGGCAGCAACAGCAACCAACAGCAGCAACAACCAGCGCCAAGAATAGCAGCGGCAACAGCAGCAGCGGCAGCAACTAGCAGCTGACATGCCAACGGCAACTAGCAATCAGCAGCAACAGCAACAATCATAACAGCACTTAGCAACAGCAACAACTAGCGGCCAGCAGCAATAAATCATAACAGCAGCGTGACGCAATGTAACATACGCTTAGCAAGCAACAGCAGCAACAACAGCTTAACTGCCAAGCAACGGCAGCAGCTAACCAGCAGCAGCTGGCAACAGCAGCAGCGGCATAGCAGCTGGCCAATCGATAAATATCTGAAGCAGAGCAGCAACAGCGAGCAACAATAGTAGCAGTACGGCAACAACTAGCAACTGGCAACCAGCAATGGCAACAATAGGCAGCTAACGTCGGCAGCAGCAATGCGCCATGGCTAGCGCAACAGCGGCAATTGTCATAGCAGCAGCAGCGCAGCGTAGCAACAACGCTGGCGGCAACAGCAACAGCAGCGCAACAGCAGCAGCGGCAGCAGCAGCAGCGGCAGCAGCAGCAGCAACCAGCAAGCATGATGCCGGCAACAGCAGCTTAACCCAACAACAGCGGCAGCAGCAGCAACAATGCGTCATAACGAGCAGTAGCAGCAGCAATGTGTAACGCTAGCAGCGGCAGCAACAGCAACAACAGCAACGTAAAGCAGTAACAGCTGGGTTAAGCAGCAGCGGCGGCAACAGCAGCAGCGGCAACAGCTGGCAACAGCCAATCAGCGAATAAGCAAGCCATGCCTGCCAATGAGCATAGGCAGCGGCAGCAACTAGCTAACTAGCAAACAGCAGCAGCAGCTGGCCTTAGCAGCTTAGCAGCAGCAGCTTCAGGCTAACAACCGAACTGGCTTAGCAGCAACTAGCAGCAGCAAGCAACAGCGAGCAACCAGCGGCTGACAACGCAGCATAGCAGCAACAGCAACAGCAGCAGCGGCAAATGCATAGCGGCTTGTAAACAGCAGCAGCAAGCAACAGCAACTAACTAGCGCTTAGCAACTAATAGCTGTAGCGGCTTAATAGCAACAGCCAACGAACAAGCAGCAGCAGCCAGCAGCAACTAATAGCAACAACCTCATAGCTAAATGTATCCATAGCACCAATGCATAACTAGCAACCAACTAGCAGCAATGGCTAGCAAGGGCGAACAACGTGTAATGCGCTAACTAGCGCGTAAACAGCGAGCAGCACCAGCAACCGGCGGTTAATAGCAGGCAACAGCAATGTGGCAGCAGCGTAACGGCAGCAGCGGCATCGCAACAGCAGCAGCGGCAGCTTAATTAAGCAGCCAGCAGCAGCAGCAATGCGCCAAGAGTGCGGCGCTTAACCTTGGCGCAGCAGCAACAGCCCAGCAGCGGCAGCAGCAGCAACGGCAGCAGCAAGCAGCAACTAACCCAGCAGCAGCAATGCAGCAGCAACCAGCAAGCAAATGGCAGCAATGGCGCCAACTTAGCAGCGGCAGGCAACAGCAGCAGCTGGCAAAACAGCAGCAACAGCAGCGCAGCAGCAGCAGCGAGCAGCAGCAGCGGCAGCAACAGACGGCGCTGGCAGCAACAGCAATGTAGCTGGCAGCAACCAGCAATGAAACAGCAGCCGGCAGCAGCAATGGAAATCGCTGGCGGCGCAGCAACTGAATAAATCGCCTAACTAGCGCATAACCTTAGCTAATAACGGCAACCAGCATAGCAAAGCAGCAGCAACCCAGCAGCGCCAGCAAGCAACCAGCGGCAGCAGCTGAACTGGCAGCTAACAGCGCTGTAATAACAGCCAGCAAGCAACCATAGCAGCATGTCAGCCGGCAAGCAGCAGCAATCAGCCAACCAGCAGCAGCAACAGCAGCAACCAGCGGGTGCAGCAACAGCAACCAGCAGCAGCAACAGCAACTAGCAGCAACGAACTAGCAGCTGCTGCTAACGGCAGCAGCGGCAAGCAACAGCGGCAACAGCCAACGGCAGCAGCAATGTAAGCAACAGCAAACGGCAATCATAACAACAGCAGCAACAGCAGCGACCAACAGCAGTAGCAACGAGCAATGCGTAACGGCATAACAGCCCAGCAACAAGCAACAGCGTCAGCAACATGCGCTCATAGCGCAGCAACAGCAATCGCTAACGAGTGTACAACAGCTTAGTAGCCAGCAACTTAGCCAGCGACTATTAGCGGCAAGCAGGCAGCCAACATAACTGGCAGCAGCAGCAGCTGCCAGCAACAGCAACAACCGAACAACTGGCAGCGCTTAGCCAACAGCAATGCAATGCATCAACAGCGGCCAACAACAGCAGCTGACAGCAGCTGGCCAGCAGCGCGCAGCAGCAATGCGCCATAAGCAGCAGCAACGCTTAACATATCGTATCATGCTGCGGCGCTTGTCAAACAATATGTCATGCTGCGCCATATATCATAACAGTCTAGCAACTGCTTAACCAGCAACAACGCTTAGCAACAACGCGCGCTGGTTGCGCAGTTAACAGCAGCGAGCAACAACAACAGCCGGCAACAGCGACGCAGTAGCAGCGCGCATAAACGCAGCAATGCAACGCTTAACTAGTAGCAACATGCTAGCAACCAGCCAGTATAAGCGCTAACATAGCAAATCGCCAGCAATCATGTAGCAACCAGCAACAGCAACAAGCAACAGCAACCAACCAGCAGCATGAGTTGCAAACTAACTAACCTTAGCAGCAGCAACAGCAATGGCAGTAACAACGGTAACAGCATAGCAACTAAGCAATCGCCTTAACAGCTGGTGCTTAGCTTATCATACTGATCGCTAAATATCGCCAGCAACAAATGTCGCCAACAAGCAGTGCATAACAGCAGCAGCGGCCAGCAGCTTAGCTAGCAGCAGCTAATGCAATCGCTGGCGCTGGCAGCAACCAGCAGCTGGCAATAAGCAACAGCAGCCAGCGGCAACAGCGGCAGCAGCATAAGCAACAGCAGCAACAGCAGCAGCCAGCAGCGGCAGCCAGGCAGCAGCAGGCTAGCAGCGCCCAGCAGCTTAGCAAGCAACAGCAGCAGCAGCAGCAGCAACAGCAGCGAACCTGCTAAAGCAAGACATGGCGCAGCAGCAATAGCTAACAACTGGCATACAACTTAACCAGCAGGCAACAGCAACAGCGGCAACAGCAGCAGCATAACAGCCAAGCAACAAGTCATGGCAAGCAGCAACAACCAGCAGCAATAATCAGTAACTGCAGTGCGCAACGCAATGCATAAGCTAGCAACAATGTCATAACAATCGCCACTAGCAACAACGCCAGCAACTGCAGCAGCAACCAACAGCGCTGAGTTTGGCAACAGCGGCTTAACGAGCGGCAACAGCGAGCTAGCAGCTATGGCGCCAGCAATCAGCAGCAACAGCAACAGTAATGCATAACCAGGCGCGCAACAACGCAATGCTGTAGTAGCATAGCAATCATAACAATGCAAACAGCAGCAGCAGCAGCAACTAACGCGCGGTTTAACAACAGCAGCGGCAGCAAGCAGCTAACTTAGCGGCAGCAGTAACCAGCGGCGCAGCATAAGCAACAATCAATGCTAGTAACAGGTTTGCTGGGTTAAGCAACAGCTAATCATAACCAACGGCAACAATCGATAGCAGCGTAGCAACAGCGGCAGCAGCAGCAGCAAACAGCAAGCAACAATGTAGCAAGCAAAGTACAAGCGCTTAGCAGCAGCCGGCAGCCAACCAGCTGACAACAGCGGCAGCAGCGCCAGCAACAGCAGCAGCAACAACAGCTTAATAACGTATTAACGCAGCATGCGTAGCATAGCAGCAGCGGCAACAGCAACAGCGTAAGCCAACCAGCAGCGCCATAGCAGCTTTGGCAGCGGCAACAGCAGCAGCAACTAGCAGCAGCAAGCAGCAACAGCGCCAAGCTAATCAACAGCAGCAGCAACCAGCAGCAAGCAACTGGCCAAGCAACAGTATCATAAATCTTAGCGTAAATCGCAGCATTAGCAATCGCTTAACTAGCGTAACCAGCAATAGCAGCAGCAACAACTAAGCAGCAACAACAGCAGCGTAACCAACCTTAGCTGGCAGTACAACCAGCAGCAAGCAGCGACAGCTTAGCGGCAGCTAACCAGCAGCAGGCAGCAAGCAACAACCTGCTTAGCAAACCATCGGCCAAACAGCTAGCTTAACTTGACAGCGGCAGCAGCAGCAGCAACAGCAGCGTAGCAGCAATGACCTTAGCAGCAGCTTAACAGCGCTGTGGCAACAACAGCAGCAGCCAGCTAGCAGCAAGCAGCAACTAGCAACGTCGCCAACAGCAGCGAAGCAACAGCAGGCAATGCAATCGCATAACAATAACAGCAGCGCAACCAATCGCTTAGCGCGTAAACCAGCAACCCAGCAGCAACCTGTATAGCAGCAGCCGCTTAGCAAACGCAGCAGCTAATAGCGCTTAGCAGCTTAGCAATGACAGCAGCCCAGCAGCGGCTTAACTTAGCGGCAGCAACTTATCATAACTAACTAAGCAGCAGCAGCACTAGCCTTAACAGCAGCAGCAGCAGCAACAGCGGCAGCAACAGCAACCGCTTAGCAGCTTAACAACTGGCCAACAGCTAACATAACCCAGCAGCAACCAGCGCGCTTAGCAGCAGCGGCCCAACCTTAGCAGCAACCCAGCGGCAAGCAGCGGCAGCTAGCCAGCTAATCATAGCTAACCAGCCGCAACAACGCAATAAGCTCAGCCAGCAGCAATGCTTAGCAGCAGCAGGCTGACTAGCGAAAGCAACAGCAGGCGCAAAGCGAAAAGCGCCAGCAGCAATAGCCAGCAACTGTAACCAACTGTCATGGCTCGCCAATCAACAGCAACAGCGAGCAGCAATGCATAACAGCATTTATGCGTGCAGCAACAGCGGCCTTAACCTTAGCAACAGCGGCAACAGCAGCGGTAAACAACAGCAACAGCAGCAACAACAGCTTAACTAACTAACAACTAACGAACAGCTTAGGTGCGCTTAATATGTCGCTAACAGCATAACAATAGCAACTGTAGCAAAACAGCAGCAGCGGCTTAACCAGCGGCCAACAGCAAATAGCAACTAAGCAACTGTCGCAACAGCAGCAGCAGCAACGTCAATGCGTAACAGAAGTGCAGCAGCAACAGCAATGTCGCTGCAGCGCTAACATCGCTAACCCAATGCGTAACAACAGCAACAGCAGCAGCAACAGCAGCATGGTTGGCAACCAACAAGGCAGCAGCAGCAAGCCGAGGCAGCAGCGGCCAACAATAACAAGCGAATATGTCACAAACAACTAGCAAGCAATGCGCCAACATCGTACGCAGTGCAGCAATGCTAACATCATAACGCGCTAACGTCATAACGTCAGCAGCAACCAGCTTAGCAGCAACAACAGCAACAACCAGCAGCGCGGTTGGCGCAACAGCAGCAGCGAAGCAGCAGCAACAGCTGGCAACAGCTGGCAGCAGCGCCAACGCAATGCTTGCTGGTTGAGCAAATATCATAGCTGGTTCATTAACTACTCTTACTACAATTACTACTACTACCTGTGCGCAGCCAGCTACGGCAGCAGCAGCATACTACTGCTACTACTACTCGTGTCGTTTACTACTACTCATACTCCTTCTACTACTTCTACTACTACTACTACTCCTACACCTACTACTTCAACTACTACTACTACTACTACTACTACTACTCCTTCTACTACTACTACTACTACTACTAATAATAATAATAATAATAATAATTTAAAGGAATATATTTTCCATCATTGCTACAACACCACAACCACTACAACCATTTTTAGCAAAGGAAAAGAAACAAATTTTTCAGCTTTTCAGCCGACAACAGCAGATCCTCTGCAGGATCCCCAGGCACTGCTAGCAAAGAGCTTCTCCGCAGCGGATCATTAGCAAATTCAGAGCCTTAGGCAACTTTGGGACCCCAGACTGTGCAGTATAATTTAGCGTCTGTCTTGGTCATACAATCAAGAGTCCATACTGTACATTAAATTTATAATAATAATAATAATAATAATAATAATAATAATAATAATAATAATAATAATACTGGAAAGGCCAACAGTTGGTATTTGAATAATACAGTTAACTTACAATGCAATAAACTATAATACATTTTTTTTCATGTTCTGCACAATCATTTCCAATTACTCCAATGAGTTCCATTGTCAAATATAAAGCAGGAGGAAGTCAAACAAGTTTCTATGGCTTGAAGCAGCAGAACTGCATTTCTACACTATCCACCTGAAGTTGTGACATTTATGTGGTTTCAGGCTCAAGTCATCAATGGTTGATTGAATATCTCTTTAATAGCAAAAGAAAAAAAAAAGTCACAGCAGCCATCTGTCACATGGTGAAATGGGTGCTGTCAGTCATATTCAGTCTAAGCTCATAGATTCTGCTTGATGTGGCCTGGAAGGTAAGTTCTATATATACTCTCTGAGCCTTGCCATTTCGTTACAGATATGTTTAAAGATTAAAGCAAACCCAACTTCAGGTCAATAACAACACAATTCACAACTTATAAAAAGTCCAACCACACAGTAAAATAGCATACCATGGTCATAATATACAATTAATGAAAACGAAATATAATTTAGTCGACTGTATTATGTCACTCCTAGGTAGCGAGAGGAGCGATAAAAAAGCAACTGTTGCTAATTCTGTTTTGTGTGTGTGTGATTTTTTTTTTCTTTCTTTTTTTAATTTTGAAACTTGCATCAAGATGACTCCATATACTAGTACTAGCGAACATTTGCCACTTGAATATGTATATCTCGTCAAGGTCGTGAGAAGATCGTGTGAGAGTTTTTGCGACTGATCTGTATTTAATTTGTGGTCGTTTTGCAGCGCTTTGTTGAAAAATGCTATTGGCGTGCACCAAATCCAAATCCAATATGAATGATGACAAAATATATGGAAATCAAACTTTCCACATGAAAGTCTCGAACTTTTCACGTTTTCTCTGTGAATGAAAAATTACTAATTTCTGAACAAAATAACAACTTTTGCAACCCTCTTGCAATGTGAATGGACTATTTGAGAAGAGTTTGAGATTACTCCATGTCAGAACGTCATTTTGTGACATTTGTGGAAATTTGAAACAGGTTTGAATTTTTTTTTTTTTTTTTTTTTTTTTGCATTGAGTTCACAAACCAAACAACCAAAGTGCAATGCTGTGAATGCTGTATAAAAAAAATGAAAATAAAAAGTGACAGTCACATAAGTTGACTATAATGTGAATACACACTTAATAAAATAATACCTTATGATTTTTTTGATTGGACTATTCATGGAATGTTGATTGGACTATTCAGGAGCCTGAGAGAAATAGTTGTTGCCATATATACTACAAAATAACTTAATTTTTACTTTAACATTTTTTATTGATTTAAGTATTCTCACAAGTTTCAGAGTTTTAAAGAGGTAATGCTTATTAGTGCAAACTCCATAGGAACAGTGTGATCTGATGTTTTTCGTTATCTCAAAATTAAAAAGCCATTAAGTAAAAAGTATAGAAATTCACAATATGTCAAGGTGATGAGGAGCGAAGACATATCATTATTTCAAATTTTAAATAAAAAAAGCCATATCTATATCTTCTTTAAGTTTTATTATTATTATTATTATTATTATTATTATTATTATTATTACTATTATTATTATCATTATTGTTGTTCTTGTTGTTGTTATTTATTGTTTCCTGTTCAGTTCAGTTCATTTTCTGTAACCACTTAATCCTAATTAGGGTCGCCGGGAGGCTGGCACCCATCCCAGCTGACTCCGAGCGAGGGCAGAGTGCACCCTGGACAGATCGCCAGGCCATCGCAGGGTGGAAACACACTGACAGCTTTGCAGACTACTCTTGTCAGAAGTCAGAAATGGTTCTTTTACATGAACCTCCCATAATAGACAGTGAGAGACATGTCCGGCCTTTGATAACCCAGTTAGCTGCACTGGGGGGGACAGTGACAACCTTGTGTAGAGTGGGACTCGAATCCCCAACCTTTGGATTAGCGATCCAGTGCCATATATCACTAGGCCACCACTGCCCTTTATTGTTTCCTGTATTGGATATTAAAACATTTTTAAAGAGCATAGTTTCCTTTTGTATTGTTTGCAGAAATTTTGTTTCAGTTTGCATTTCACTGTTTCTGTATTTTAAATATTTAAATTGAAAAAGATTTTAAGAGACACTATAATGAAAGTTAAACAGATACCTGCTTAACATGAACTCAAGCTTGGCTGTGTCCATCATGATTTAAAATCTTTTAAAACTAAACGATTAAAATATTGTTTATGTTTGTTTGTTTGTTTGCTTGCGCACTTGCTTTTGTTTGAGAGCTCGGGAAGTTTCCCCCAATACAATTATTCACCTCAGGCTCAGTGAAAGTTTCTTAATTGAATAGTTGCCTTGCAATCCATATATTGTTGTGAATTATCCTGAGACAGCAAATCAATCAAATCAAGTCTTACCCGTGTAGTAAATACTTAACCTAAATGTTCTGTGTTATGCGGAGTGTTCTGTGGAATATTCAATGGAGTATATCCTTTCAGGTAAGTTCTGATAAATAATAAATAGAATTTGTGGGAAAAAATCCTGAAAATAATAATAAAAAATACAAATATATATATTAGTTGATACGTGTGTATAATGCAGTGCTTTTCAAGTAGTGGGGTGCACCGTATGATACTGGGGGTGGGTGAAACATACTTTTCTGGAATTGTGTACAAAGATGAAGTGTAATTGCACCTCCACTCCACTAGTTGGCAGTGACACTCTCCATTTGTCATGCTATGGTGTAGCGGTTTTTCGCACGAGCAAACGATATGAAGCGCAGTAAACAACCCCTCAAGAAACAACACAGAAAAATATCTAGCAGGAATGTAGAGAAAGGTGGATAGACATGGCGATATTAAGACATAAATACGTTGAATGAGTTTAAATAAAGATGTATATATATTGAAGTTGAGCTATATTTCTTACTTTTTTGTGTTTAATGTTAATAAAGACACAATGTTATGCAGATATGTACTAATAACCACTTTATTGACAAATACTGTAATACTATTTATAATCGCTTGCAGTGGGGTGGGGGTGTTTTTTTTTCCCTTCGGGGGAGGGGGGCACAGAAAGTAATTGAGAAGCACTGGTATAATGCATTGAAACTTAAGCAAATGTAACCGCTCCTAATCAAAGTAAACACCCCTAAAGATAATGACAACTAAACTTGTGAGCTGTTTTATTGAGGACAACAAGCTTGTTGTGGGAAGTATAAATTTGAATACATTTATTGTATCACCACAAAATCTAGTATGTTGTTAGAGTAAACTTTTAGTCTGCTATATTTCCTGGTATTTGGACCCTAATTCTTATGCATATTGGGTCTGAGAAACACTCAGAATTAGATTACCTTTAAAAACAAATTTCTTTCTGTGATCTGATATTATTGAAACCCATCATCCCGACAAATCTTTGATGTTTTATAAGCGGTTTCACTTTTACTCAATATTTTCCATTGCCTGCTGTGTTTAATTTTACTTCAAAAGACTTCAGTGAGATTATGTATATCACTCCTTTACAATACCAATGCATGTACCAACTGGAAAATACACTTGTGTACTCAGCTTGTATAAACTTAGTTTAGATTGCCCATTTGGAGCAGAGGGTCTTTTCTGGCATGAGGCTGTCTGTGGCTCAGACCAATTTGTCATTCCAAACCCAGATTGTGTGCTGCCAGCACTGAGATGATGGCCATGTTCTGATCCTGGTGGCACCCTGGGACAAGGCCAAGTGTTTCACATATACCACACAGGGACAAAAAGCTTGTGCCTGCTGATACATTCTCAGAGGGAAAGGAACAGTGGAACACGCTTTGCAGAACTTCTCTACTATGCAAGCAAAGTACTACATCAATAGAATATGTTTGACAAGATACAGTTATTTAAATGCAGTTCAGACTCCAGTGGGGTTTGGGTCTCTGAAAAGTGCATATTTAACGACACCGCAGTTCAGTATATAAAAGGTATGCTGCCACATCGCTGGGACTCAGTTCATTATACTGTTTTACTTAATCTGTTTTTTGTTGTTGTTTGTTTGTTTGTACTAAAAAATACGGTGACTTTTTTTATTTACTTTGTCCAGTAGTTTGACGACTGGGAAGCTGTCCGGGGTACATTCTGTCCTCACCCACAGTTAGCTGAGATGGGTACTAGCCTCCATGCAGCCCGCATTAGGATGAAGCAGTTCAAAAAACAAACAAAAAAAAAATATATATATATATATATATAGTGATATTACTTCACTATCTTTCTGCGCAACATTGGGGGAATTGGAGATCCTCTACCCATCTTCGCTTCTGAGAGACACTGCCACTCTGAGAAGCTCTTTTTTATACCCAGCCATGTTGCCAATAGACCTAATCAGTGGTAATTGGTCTTCCAGTTGTTCGTATAAGTCCAATTGACTTTTCCCGCCTCTTATTGCAAGCTGTGCCAACTTTCTTTTTTTTTTTTTTTTTTGAGATTTGTTGACACCATAAAATTTAAAATCAACATATTTTTCCCTTGAAATTATATATTTTCTCAGTTTAAATTTTTGGCCTGCCATCTATGTTCTATTCGGAATAAAATATTGAAATTTAGCACTTCCACATCATTGCATTCAGTTTTTATTTACAATTTATACAGTGTTCCAACATTTTTTGGAATCTGGTATATATATATATATATATATATATATATATATATATATATATATATATATATATATATATATATATATATATATATATTAGGTTTTAGGTAGAAGTTATGTGAGTTTGCCAGAAGTTGTGTATATATATATATATATATATATATATATATATATATATATATATATATATATATATATATATATATATATATATATATATATATATATAAACAACTTCTGGCAAACTCACATAACTTCTACCTAATACCTCCTGCCATGGTTAAAATATAACATAGTCATCATGTCTCATTTCAGTAACTGGCTACAGCGCTCTACTCATATCTGCTGGTTCTGCTTTCGGAAATTTTATTTTAGAAAATGAAATGAATGCTGAGTATGTACATAGATATACGTATATGTATTAACAATGTCTATTCAATGAAGACACTTCAAACATAAAGGAGATCAACTACAGAGATATGGAAGGTACAGACAGTTTGCTTCAAAATTATGGTATTTATTTATTCTTAAATTTGTGTTGAAAACAGTGACTATTTTTTATTTAATGGAACCTTGTTGTGGAGCCTGCATTTTAGTCAGTTGAGACATTGATGAGTTGGATAACTCAGGATAGTGGTCACTGTATAATGAATGGAAATGCCAGCTAATGTGGCTAAAAGTTGACTGAAAAGTGACACAATGCACCGCATGAAACATAAAGGAATCATTCCTTGCATCATACAAAATTACTAGACAGAGAGACTACATGTACGTTTACTATTTACGAATTATATTCAGCACAGGAACTGCGTATGAGAATTATGGTTTTCTTCAGATAAATGTTTATGATCCTGTGTAATGTGTAAATATAATGAATGGAATGTTGATAACCAAAATGTACATACATTTGCTCTCCATGTTGTATTTCTTTATACCTAGTGTTAGGCTAGGTGTATCAATTTTAGAGAGAATAGATCAAGATAGACATCGACCAATATATCAGCAAATATGGATTTATTGTTACTACTACTACTACTGTGGGGCCAGTGGTGTAGTGGTTAGGGTGATGCGCTCGTGATCGGGAGGTTGTGAGTTCGAATCCCATTGAGACCCTCACTGTGCTAAGACCCCTGGGCAAGGTCTCAACCACAAGTGTGCCTCTGTTCACCCAGCAGAATAAATGGGTGCCAGTAAAAATATACTGGGAAGGTAACCTGTGATGGACTAGCGTCACATCCAGGGGGAGTTGAACTCCTGGTCGCTTCATGCTACAGAAACCGGGGATAAGCCTGATGAGCCACTGTGGCTTAGGTATAAAAACCCAACAAACTTTACCTTACCTACTACTACTTCTATTATTTTTTTTAAAAGAAGAAGAAGAATAATAAGAAGAAAAGCATTAAAATTATTTAATTATATAAATTACAAATACTGTAGTTTGCAGCAAATGCATAAAGCCATTATAAATACAGTGGTATAATTAGTGTAATTCTTATGTTAACTTACTACACATCGTGCAACATAGAAACTATATAAAATAAATTTGTCTTAAATTATATAAACTCAGCAACTAAAAAGTACACCAAAATAAACAATTTAATTTCATTTTTTTCAAATCTCTTCATCCCTTATAAAAGTCAAGCAGATACTGGCAACTTGCTTATAAACTCGTGTTCACACCTAAGTCAATTGGAAGTCTCAAATTACCCTCGGAAGCACAAGGGAAACATATAAACTCTACAGGGTTCAATTCCAGGACCTTATTGCTGTGAGAAGTGCTAACCACAGGTCTAAGTGAGAAACATGTCTATCTTTATTTAGTAAATGTTTTTATATTTGTTTAATCTTTTATGTACACCACACAATAAAATCCATTAAAAAGCATTGTATTGCTGTCGTTTGTAAAGAGTAGGCCATTGGGTTGTCGTCAGCGTGTTACTGCCCTGCGATGGCCTGGTGATCTGTCCTCATTCAGAGTCAGCTGAGATGGTTATGTCTGTGGCCAATTGTAGCCAATTATTGAAATGAGACATGATGAATATGCCAAACTTTAACCATCTTAGTAGCCGGTATCTTTCCTGAATATCATAACCTCTTTCTGTTTTTAACCAACACAACTTCCTCTTCATGGTAATAAGACTCATTTATTTTTAGCCAGGAGCTCCGGGTCGCATGACAAAATTGTACTTGCTGATCAGTGCAAAGAATATATCATTTTTTGACAGTAACACTGGGTGGTGTTTATTGATACTAAGATATTATGTTTCGCCAACCAAAATATGCGTGTGTTTTATGGCACCATCACTAACCCTGAGTTTACACTGGGACACGATGTTTGTGATTAAAAAAAAAAAAAAAACGTGGAACGCCACAATTTAAAAGCATGCTTGGAGCACAATCAGGGAATAAAATAAAGACAGCTCACTTCCAGGAGATGAAATCAAGATCCCCTACGGTGCCGCATCACAGTTTACTATGCTCTGTTATTGTCCGTTAAGGTCTGTTAAGCGCTGCCGTGAGCCTTCTTACTTCCCACATTCTATCATGACTGGTATCAAATTGTAATCATCACAATTCAATTCATTCTTGTCTTCTTACTCTTGTTTTCAGCAAAATTACCAATGGGACAAATAACACCATGTATCATGGTCTTGCATGTATGATTCAAATCCATTGGCATGTCACAGAGAAGAGTGTCAACCAAGTTTGTCTGAGATCAACCCACTGAATCACCTCTGGATGTAAGTATGAACATCTGATGTCAAAAGTTCACCCCATGCTTCCTGATGTATATCCCAAAGGTTGGGCACTTCTTTCGTTACACACAGTCAAGCTGCTCCCATGACTGCTCAATAGGGTTGAGATCCAGTGAGTGCGCTGGCCACTCCAGAACTGACTGCTTCTATTCAAAATAGTTCTTGCATAGATTGGAGTGCTTTGGGTCATTGATCTGCTGTAGGAGAAAACTGGCTTCAGTCAAGTACCGTCCACAGGGTATGGCGTTAAGGAGTTGCATCAAGGAGTGATATCCTTCCTTGCTTGAGATCCCATTTACACTGTACAATGGTATATGCAGTCTCCCACTTTACCACCACCACCTCTTGATCATTATATTTAACATCGCCGTGATTGACAGTCAAGCACTCCAGCATCTTGAACTTTAGACTGTGCCTTACAAATCTCCTTTATGACCCAGGCATGAAATCTAAAACTTAGATTCATCTATCTACATCTACTTTCCCCCCAATCTTAGAGCCAGTTTGCACTGTACTGTGAATGGAGTGGGAACACATTGGATGACATTTTTAGTCTCTTGCCAGTTTCTCAGATGGAATAGCTGTACAGATGTACAGTGAACTCTCGCTACTTCGTGCTTCAGTTTCTGCGGCTTCAGTGTATTTCAGTGTTTTTCAAAAATATTCATCAAAAAAAAAAAAAAAAAAAAAAAAAAAATTAGGAAATTAAGGAAAAATAGGGAAGAATGAACGAGAATGACACAAAACAGGCCATTTATGCAACAAAAACAAAAACAAACAAACAAAAAAAACCAAACAAAACCAAAACCAAAAAACAACAACCCAAAACCTCCCAAGAAAACAACTTACATTTTTATGTGAGGTGCGTATCTGTGTGTTTCTGCGCACGTCTGTATGTGTGTATTTATATTTTATTTACATCTTAAGCATAATTTTTGAATGTTTAATTGATATTATAAGCATTTATAGCAGTGGTCCCCAAACTACGGCCCACGGGCCGGATACAGCCCGCCTCCACATTTGGCGCGGCCTCCTGAACAATACCAGAGATGCATTATGATTGTTTTATTTTTAGTCTGGCCACTCGATCAAGACTAATACACATCCAGAACATAGCATTCTATTCTACCCTTCTGCCATGTGTGCCCAATCTGAACCCCCCCCCCCCCCCCAAAAAAAAATAAATAAAAATAAATAAATTAAAAAAAAAAAAAATCCTAGACTCTCCCCTGTCAAATTGAACGGAATAATGGGGAAAAGGCTATGGAAGACAAGATTTGATTCAGAATGCAGGGTATTTAACCTGCAGTGGACAAACGATTATTTTTTGTTGTTGTTCAAAGCAAAGAAAAGGTTGTTTGTGTCATCTGTCAAGACACAGTGGCGGAATTCAATGAATACAATCTGTGTAGTCAATCTGAAACCCATCACAAAGACGAGTATGGTCGCTTGCAAGGCCAAATGCAAGTAGACAAACTCTCAAAGCTAATAAGTGGACTGTTGGCTCAGGAGAATACATTTGAACAACAGTATCAGCTGAACCAGTCGTCTGTTCGAGCAGCTTTTGGGTTGCTCAACTGATAGCCACTAGCATTTCCCCATCAGAGAAGGGGAAAGTTATGTGGCCCTCGCAGGAAAAAGTTTGAGGACCCCTGATTTATAGCATTGGATATCTATTTATCGATTATTATATACACATATAGATGTACGTATATGGAAGTCAGGAGGGTCGATCCTACTTTGAGGAAATCGGCGATTGGGGGGGGGCATTCACTGCTGAAAGTGAGGGGTCCATGTATTTTTTGGAAAAAATTCTACCCTGACTCTATAGAAAACTTTCCATAGAAAGGTCTTTTTCTGGCCATTTTGAGTCTCCAATCAAATTCACAAATGGTGATTGTCCATAAATTAAATTAACCTAATGATTAACTTAATGAATGGTATTTTTTTTTTTGTTGTTGTTTTTTTGTTTTTTTTAATAAAAACAGCAGTTTTTGTTTGTGCTGAGAGAATTGCAAAATAGTTTTCTAATGATCAATTCGGCTTTCAACATGACAAACTTAAATAAGCTAATATTGCCAGAAGTAGGCCTCTCTATATCTGAAGATTGGAGAACACTACCATCGTCCCATGGTATGAACCCAGGGTTAGCACACAGTGAAGGGAAGCTTACTTTCAGATCACACTTTTTTGTGCTAAATTCACGATTACAGCAATAGATTATCGATTCCCCCAACAAAGCATAGAAGATCCATGGTTTTAACCAGTTGTGCAGCATCATAAAAAAGATAGAAATCTACTATTATCGTATTACTATTTCAAAAGGGCATCTGAATTGCTAATTGACTAGGTGAGCATTTTTATTTTCTTGTATTGTGATGTTCCCACACTGGTGCTTCCTATAGCCTGTGCTCCCTGTATCCTACAACCCTGAGTTCTGTACGGTGCATAATAATCAGTAGTGGGCTGTCAGGGCCAGCAAAATGTTCTCTGCTGGCCGAAACACGATGAGAAACACTGGCCTGCCCAAGGCCTTCAAAATCAGCATTGTTGACTGATGTCACTTAAACTTTATTTGTAACGAGGCTGTTTCTTTAACAAATCAGATTTCAGATTAACCTCACATGGCCAGCAAGCTAGCCTTCAATAAAGTCATTCATTTTCTGACTTCTGATTGGTTGTTCAGAGAAAAAATTCGGCGAATAGTCTGGAGAGAGCTGCAGACAATACATTTAAGTTAGTATTTTATTTACAAACACAATGGCTGATTGAGGAGGACAGATTGTCTTGGGGTCAGGTATTCTTAAAAATCCTTTTTCAAAGCAGATTTCCAGAAAAGCTGGACATCATACGGAGCGGTCAAGGAAGTGGAGATAAGGTGTATGCTAATGTTTACTTTTGGCAGCAGCATCAATCTGTAAATGCTGGTGAACGTTGTGAAATGCTCAGAGTTACGAGCAGAACTGCACGAAATGTCTCTCTCTCTCTCTCTTCAATGCCATGTCTCGTTATATTGTGTTTTGTTTTATTATTATTATTATTATTATTATTATTATTATTATTATTATTATTATATATATATATATATATATATATATATATATATATATATATATATATATATATATATATATATATATATATATATATATATATATATATATATATATGTATAAATATATATGTTCTTTTCCTTTCGGCTTTTCCCTTCAGGGGTCGCCACAGCGAATCATCTGCCTCCATCTCACCCTATCCTTTGCATCTTCTTCTCTTACACCAATGACCTTCATGTCCTCCTTTACCACATCCATCGTCTTCGACCAACAGTAGTCCAATTTCCATCAGCACCCTGTTGGTTGACGGCACTGATTGCGGTCGTTGGTTAACCCGGGCCTCGACCGATCCGGTATGTGATTCTTTCTTGTGATTCGCATAGTTTATTTGGCATTTGTTTTACGCCGGATGCCCTTCCTGACGCAACCCTCTGCATTTATCCGGGCTTGGGACCGGCGTGAGGGAGAGACACTGGTTTGTGCCCCCTCACGGCTGCATTTATATATATAAAAAAATATATATATATATATATATATATATATATATATATATATATATATATATATATATATATATATAATGCAGCCATGAGGCGGGGGAGGGGGCCCAAACCAGTGTCTCTCCCCTTATGCCTGTCCCAAGCCCGGATAAATGCAGAGGGTTGCGACAGGAAGGGCATCCGCGAAAACTTCTGCCAAAAAAAAAAAAAAAAAATGCAAATGATCAATACAGAATTCATACCGGATCGGTCGAGGCCCGGGTTAACAACGACCGCCATCAGTGCTGTCAACCAACAGGGTGCTGATGGAAATTGGACTACTGTTGGTCGAAGACGTCGAAGATGCAGAGGATAGGGAGAGATGGAGGCAGATCATTTGCTGTGGCGACCCCTGAAGGGAACAGCCGAAAGGAAAAGAAGATATATATATATATATATATATATATATAAATTATTATTATTAATGTTAAAATATTAAGGTATTAAGTGCACCGTTCGGGTGAGAAACAAAGAGAGTGAGAGCTGTCAGCTTAACACTTCACATCTATGAGACAGCAGAGCAGTTACACATCACTGTGTCGTTTTCAAAATATAAATATAAAAAGGTGTGAATATAAAAAGAACACAAATGACACATTCCACATATAAATGAAAAACTCTTTTCCAAAACGAGATATGTACCATTTTCTCAAAAAGCAAGTTAGTGATACTGTAGCTTTGCGTTCAGAGGCTGAATCAAAGTGCTGCATTTGGTTACAATAAAAATGTGATTATCCTCTATTATCAAGCATGCCAATCAAACCTTTCTTTCCGTCTCATGATAAACCCCATACCGTTTTCAGTTCAGTTCAGTTCATTTTCTGTAACCGCTTCATCCTAATTAGGGTCGCGGGGAGGCTGGTGCCCATCCCAGCCAACTCAGGGCGAGGGTAGAGTACACCCTGGACAGCTCGCCAGCCCATCGCAGGGCGGAAACACACTGACGGCTTTGCAGCCTACTCTTGTCGAAAGTCAGCAATGGTTCTTTTACATGCCTCACACCATAGACAGTGAGAGACATGGCCGGCCTTTGATAACCCAGTTAGCTGCACTGGGGGGGGGGGGACAGTGACAACCTTATGGAGAGTGGGACTCGAACCCCCAACCTTTGGATTAGCGATCCGGCGCCTTATACCACTAGACCACCACTGCCCATCCATACCATTTTATTATTATTTTTTTTTTTATCAAACCACGATACATGATCCCTTGCTTCTTCGCGCTTCAATTCATGCGGCTTCAGTGCATTGCGTTTTTGTTGTTGTTGTTTATTTTACTCCTCGAATACTCATCGAACACTCATCGAATTAAAAAAAAATAAGGAAATTAAGGAAGAATAGAGGAAAAGTTAAGGATAATGTCACAAAAACAAGGCCAATTATGCAAAAATAAATAAATAAATAAAATAAATAAATAAATAAACTCCCATCAAATCTAGTTACATTGTTGTGAGCTGCACATCTGAGTGCGCACATCTGTGTCTGTATGTGTGTGTATTTATATTTTATTTACATGTTATGCATTATTTTTAATGTTTAATTGTTATTATAAGCATTTATAGCTTTGAATATGTCTTTATTGATATTATATACACATGTACATGTACATATACGTCAATCAGAGGGGTATTGGGAGGGTTGGGAGGGTGATCCTACTTTGGGGATTTCTGGGGTCGCGCGGAGATCTCGGTCCCAATTAACCGCAGAAAGTGAGGGATCCCTGTGTCACCTCTCAGCCAATCAGTAGGTAAGTAAATTAGAAATGGCTTACCTGGATAAAAATCTGATATTGCCAAAAATGCATCCCTCAAAGCATAATCTTCAACATGACTAAGTTCAAATATCCATAAACACAATCTACACATGTTAACATGTTTAAGAAAGGGTTCCTGTTTAAAGTTGTTGTAAAACAGTGGGAATATTCACTTCTTTTGCTGATTTTGAAACATTTTCACGATTTATCGTGGGATTTCCTTATCATCCGTACTCACGACTGGAATATTCCCCCTACTTACAGAATCACAGAAAAATTCCCAGAATCGTATGATGGCAATCCAATGTGAAACCTCAAAACAGACACTCGGTGTAAACAGAATTCCTCTGGAGCTGATGCTCGTACGACAGCCCTGATTGTCCGAGAGTTGAATTCATTGAGTATATGGATGCGAAATGCAGACATTCAGAAACGGCTTCTGTAACTCTAATGACTATTTTCTCAAAAGTAGAATTTCTTAGCGACATGCAAAGTGATGTAACTCAGTCAATTTCCATGCTATAATCATGTATTGTACCTTATTTTAAAGCATATTAAATCCTCTTTCCAAATATATGAATATCTCAGTCAATCAAATTTTCGACTTAATCCACATTATACTGGAGTGGATCAGATTTATTTGTGGAAGTTTGGGAAGTAGTTCATTTGGTTTCTTTCCTAACAGTAATCATTTTATGGAGGGATTATGTTAATTCCTTGGAAGTTGTAAATGATAGAGACATTGCAGATAGTGATTAAGACTGGGGTCCCATTGAACACCCCACATCCTTGCCTTACTAACTTTGACAGGGAATTGATTTTTGGTTGCAGTGGTGGCCTGCTGACAAGGCGTTGGATCACTCATCCTAAGGTTGGGGGTTCAAGCTCCACTGTCAATGGTCCACCACCCCCCCACCCCCCCGTGCAGCTAGTTACTGCCCTGTGATGGCCTGGTGAGCTGTCCAGGGTGTAATCTGTCCTCGCCCAGAGTAGGCTGAGATGGGCATCAGCCTCCCCGTGACCCTAATTACAATTGAGCAGCTCAGAAAATGAATGAATTATTTTTTTGATCAATTTTACATCCTGTTTTTATTCCGTTTTTTAGAGTATTATAGTCTAAGTTTATGTGTTTATATGCAAAAAGTATCTTCCATGCTGCTTCAATTTTGAGTTGTGTTAATAGATTTATTGAAAATTGAAAAAAATGTGGATATACAGTATTTTTTTTGGGGGGGGGGCATACATGAGTGTTGCTGTTAGTTTTAAATAATTCATTTAAAGGTGTTAAAACCAATTTAAATAAAGTATTAATACAGAGAACAAAAGTGTTGTCAAGACCCTGGGAAGAGGGTAGAAAAAGAAAAATATTGCTTTTCTTGAAACAATTGAAATGGTGTTCTGGAAAAAAGCTCTTCATATATTCAGAATGGATCAGCGTATATATATATATATATATATATATATATATATATATATATATACGGGCGGCACGGTGGTGTAGTGGTTAGCACGTCCACCTCACAGCAATCAGGCCTGGGTTTGATTCCAGGCCTGAGCGTTTCTGTGCGGAGTTTGTATGTTCTCCCCGTGCTCATGTGGGTTTCCTCTGGGTACTCCAGTTTCCTCCCACGATCCAAAAAATGTGCACAGAAGGCTAATTGGCCATTCTAAATTGCCTGTAGCTTCACATCGTGCAGAAGGCAATGGCAAACCACTGCACTATCCTTGCCAAGAAAACCTCCATGAAGATGACAATCGAGGCGTTATCCTTCATGGCAGGTCGCCAAGAGTCGTGCTACAACTCGGAAGGTACCAGACCATATATATATATATATATATATATATATATATATATATATATATATACACATACACACTTATAGTGAGACTTACATTGGGCTGACAGCGCATTCTTAAGAAATACATAAACTTTTCAGAAATTCAAGCTGAGACGGTTATAAAAAAATTTAAATTTAAAAAACTTATCAAGTCATAATTTATCCATATAAAAGAACACAGATGAGAGAAAAAAAATCATTTTTAGTAGATCATTTAAGATTTCTTCAGGACATCGTGTTTGTTTTAACATTATCTTACATGGTATTCATTTATTGCAGTCAGACAATATTTTCTGAAAAAGTATAAAAACGGACAGACTCTGAAATAACAGCTTCTCCACATTGCAAGTGGTCTGAGCTTTCTTTTCTTTTTTTTTATTTTAAATCTATATTTAGACGAGTCAATAAAATAAGCAATTTTGTCTATGGCATCTCTGCCTGGCAGGGTCGTTATTTTAAATTGTCCATCTTCATTAACGCTTAGTAAGTAATACACTGAAACATACATTTAAAAATAAATTATAATTTTGCTTAAAAAAATAATGAATAAAATAACTAAAGCACAATAATAATGATAATAGACATAATGAGTTTATAATATTATTTATATTATAATAGTGAGATAATGAAAAAAAAAACTATTTAGGTTATTTAAGTGTGTGTGTGTGTGTGTGTGTGTGTGTGTGTGTGTGTGTGTGTGTGTGTGTGTATGTGTGTGCGCGCGCACACACGCGTGTGCATGTGTCTGCGTGTCTGTGAAAACAAATTGCCTTAAGGTGTTTCATCTGTACATGTGGATTGCTAGATCAGGCTCCTGACATTGTAAAAAAAAAAAAAAAAATAAAATAAAATAAAATAAATAAATAAATAATTTAGACATCCCTTGCCACTCTTGAGTTGAATTCAGTGGCATAGTGAAGGTTCAAACAAGGTCAGGAGAGTCATGCAGTGTAAAAAGAGGAGTAAGAGTTCGAGAACACCTGAAACAAAGGAAGGCCAATCAACAGCATGAGCAGGGAGAAGAAACAGACATTCCCTTCCACTCAAAGTCACATGCTACATGGACACTCACTGTAAATTTAAATGTTTCTCAACTGGTGTATTGAAGAACAAAACAACAAAAACAAAACAAAACAAAAAAACAGCAACTGCACAATGCTTTAATGTTCTGAATGTTCTGTAAAATTGCTTGTGCCCTATTTGGAAATTAAGATTCAATACCCAGCTCAAGATGTTGTAAATAACAATTCGTCTGCCAATAAAGTGTACGGTAAATAGATTTAAGCAATATTATACTGTGGAAGACGAGTGACTCAGTGTCTGGCTTCTCAGATGACTAGACTTTCACCTAACATAAAGCTCATTCGTAAAGACAACCGCCCATCATCCCCATTCATTCCATTGTCCTTCATGATGATTAGCCTGATTCCTATTGCATAGTTATCCTAATGGTGCTGCTCTGTTCAATTGAACAGAGCAATCACATTACAGCATGGGTTCAATGAAAACAGAGGGCTTTGAGGTGTGAAAACACACACACACACACACACACACACACACACACACACACACACACACACACACATTACCTGTTAGGATCTATCTACCTTTGTTTCCCCCACTATTGTAGGACAGAAAGCTAATTGCTTTGGGCAGGGATGAGGGTGGGCTTTGTGGCCACAATACACTGAAATCAGATCAAATCAAGTTTATAGTTCCAGGACAATTACTCACAGGTCAAATACTCACAACCTTCATTAAAAAAAACAGACATTTGCTCACAACATAAAAAAAAAAAAAAATGTTTTTCCTACGCCTAACCCTAACCCCTAACCCCTAACCCTAACCCTAAACCCTAACACTAAAACCTAAAACCTAACCATAACCCTAACCCTAAATCCTAAACTCGAAACCTAACCCAAACCCTAACCCTAAACCCTAATCCTAATTCTAACCTGTAACCATAACCCCAGACCTTAACACTAAAACCTAAAACCTAACCATAACCCGAACCCTAAATCCTAAACTCGAAACCTAACCCAAACCCTAACCCTAAACCCTAACCCTAATGCTAACCTGTAACCCTAGCCCTAAACCCTAACACTAAAACCTAAACCTAACCATAACTTGAACCTAAATCCTAAACTCGAAACCTAACCCAAACCCTAACCTAAACCTAACCTAACCCTTTAACCTGTAACCCTAACCTAAACCCTAACACTAAAACCTAAAACCTAACCATAACCCTAACCCTAAATCCTAAACTCGAAACCTAACCCAAACCCTAACCCTAAACCCTAACCCTAAACCCTAACCCTAACCTGTAACCCTAACCCTAAACCCTAACACTAAAACCTAAAACCTAACCATAACCCTAACCCTAAATCCTAAACTCGAAACCTAACCCAAACCCTAACCCTAAACCCTAACCCTAAACCCTAACCCTAAACTGTAACCCTAACCCCTAAACTCTAACCCTAACCCTAAACCCTAACCCTAACCCTAAACCCTAAACTTTAAACCTAAACCCTAACCCTAACTCTTAACTCTAACCCTCACCCTAAATCCTAACCCTAACCCTAAACCCTGAACTCTAAACCTAAACCCTAATCCTAACCCTAAACCTTAAACCTAAACCCTAACCCTAACTCTTAACTCTAACCCTCACCCTAAATCCTAACCCTAACCCTAAACCCTAAACTCTAAACCTAAACCCTAACCCTAATCCTAAACCCTAACCCTAATGTATAATGAGTTAATTTAGCATTGTGTATTTATAAGAATAAAGAATGTTTATCACACATTGTGATCTTTTTGAATTATGTATTTATTAGAACAAAGAAAAAAATATGTTGTGAGCAAATGTCTCTCTTTTTTTTTTCCCCATTAAGGTTGTGAGTGTTTGTCCCGTGAGCGCATGTCCGCTCACCAAAGTTTACACCCTGAAAACAAGGCACGCATGGCCAGCGGCAATCCTGCGCTGAGGTCCACTGCAAGCACACTTTATTTTTTTCTTCTTTCTTTTTTCGATGGGGTGCAGTTGAGGAAATTATATTCAATCAAGCAATGCATTTAAAATGGCAAATGCTGTCAAAGGAGGAGAAGATTTATTGATAAACATGGCTCCAGTGGTAACTTCTATCCTGCTTATTTTCTTCTCCTTCTTTCAGGAAAAAATACAACGTCGAATAATTTTGCTGAAGCAGATCAATATATTCATGGACATGCAAACTATCAGCCAAAATTGATGTCTATGTCTGACGTATATTAAGATATACACATATACATATATAATACAGATCCTGAGATGCATTATACGCTAGAAATAAGAAAATATATTCTAATAAACAGTTTGTCCTTCAAAGGGGAAGGACATTCTGCAATAAATTCAACATCCTACTATAGGATAGAACAATTCATTTTCAAAGATTATTCCAAAAAGAACAATAAAGCCTGTGTAATATCAACATGCAGGCATTTATTTGTGTTTTACATCAGCACTCAGTGGAGGACACAAATCCTTAATCCTCAACAAAGATAATAACTATTCAATCCTCTTTCCCAGATGGAGCTGTTTCAGGAAGGATAGAGCAAACCACTGGAGGTTCTTCTTAACATAAATAGAAATGGAAAAAAAAACCAAAAAAAAACCCTGATAATTAGAAAGAGAAATAGTGCACATGTCAGACTATATAACAAAAATACACTTTCACATTTTGCATTTTTATTTATAACTGTATGGTAGAGAGGTGCTAACCTACAACACACTCAAATATCACCTCAGACCTTGTGCAGCGACCCACACGCTCTCCAGCATTAATGACTGTGCTCCCTAAGTCCCCCTGTCCTGATGGGAGAGGTGCTTGGATTGATTCATTTACTTGACATCAGTCTGCATTGTAATCAAGAGCCCTGCAACAACCTTGCACTGATTGCTATCTGCATCTACACAGCTAATATAATCGTGGCAATTGTGCTGCAAATCCATTTCAATAATGAAGATAATCAAAACAGTGCAAGAGAAGGTATTACAGAGTATAATAAAATCAAAGCACTGCACAATCCTTTGACTGATACGCCGAAGCCAAAGTCTATTACGGATCCATCTGAGAGGTAAATAAATTTTCTCTCTCTGCCAAAGCAATACTTCTAGGTCGAGCTCACAACAGTAAGACTTTGGAAACCTTCCTAGATGTTTCAAGAAGGTAAAGACAAGTAAGTGAGAATGAATGATACATTTCTCTCTTTACTTTTTAATCTTTTTTTCTTTTGTAAAGCTCTGCGACTTGCAGTTTTAACTTCTTTTCCAGCAAGCATACTGTCTTTTCCTCCCCCCCCCCCCCCCTGTCTCTCTTTATATCTTCGTTCTTTTGTTCCACCGCACAGACACACTGAACTCCGCGAAGGCTCGACTGCTGGATATGGGCAAAATCTGTTGGCGGCAAAAGAGGTGCATCTCTGTTTGCCAGGTACTCGGTGCCAGCAGCAGGCATTGGGCCATGCCTCCCCAACTTCCCCTAAAACCCTGGGGACACCCCAAGAGGGGAACAGAGAACAACCGGTGCCCACCTACACTCCACTGTCTGTAGGGAGGAAAGATTGGCACCCTTGGATGCGGCATCAGGGCCGCTAGAGTGCTCATTATGGTTCTGTGGGGACTGGAGTCCAGGGCATCCAGTGTGTGGCTCAGCAGCTCATTATAACTGCCTTTGAGTCAGTGGAGCCACAGAGGCAGAGCCTGGAGTGGAGATAGTAGAAAGGAGGGCTGCCAGATTAAACTTAATCAGAGTCATGTGGAGCAGTGAGAGCACAATTCACCTTTTTTCTTCACCGGCGTTAAAGCTTTTGTTTTTGCATCCTAAAGTGTAAAAATACAGTTAGGCTTCCCTGACATTGACAACAGAAAATATGATTTCAATAATATTGTAGGTCCCTCAGGACTATTAGCCAGAGGTGAGTTAAATGTAAAAAGGTTAGATCAATAGTTATGTTGTATTTTTAATGTAGATTACCGCCTTTATAAACAGCCACTCAGCTCGAAGCATGAATAAACTGGCTATAGAAATTATGGCGTACGGGGGCAGTGGTGGTCTAGTGGTATAGGGCGCTGGATCGCTGATCCAAAGGTTGGCGGTCCGAGTCCCACTCTCCATAAGGTTGTCACTGTCCCCCCAGTGCGGCTAACTGGGTTATCAAAGGCGGGCCATGTCTGTCACTGTCTATGGTGAGAGGCATGTAAAAGAACCATTGCTGACTTTCGTAAAGAGTAGCTGCAAAGTCGTCAGCGTGTTTCTGTCCCTTGCTAAAAAGGGTTGTGACAGGAAGGGCATCCGACGTAAAAACCTCTGCCAAATTAAACGTGCCAATCAAAATGATTCGCTGTGGCGACTCCCGAGTAAAAGGGAAAAAGCCGAAAGGAAGACAGACAGAAAATATGGCGTACAGCAGAGGTCCCCAACCTCCAATCCATCCATGGACCGATACTGGTCCGTGGATCATTTGATACCGGTCCGCAAACAAAATCTTTCATGGTACAAATAACATTTTTAAAAAAAAAAATTTATTAGAGCTTCCGGATATTAATTTGAAAAAAAAAAAAAAAAAACGACTGTTTTTGACATTGCCCCAGAAGCACGGATAGCATTTCTTCCGTTTCCAACCACATATCATTGTGAGTCGGGGTTTTCTGTGGTGACACCCACCAAAGCAAGACTACGGAGTAGACTCTACCCGATCCGCAGAAACATTTTCATTCATAAAACCGGTCCCTGGTGCAGAAAATGGTTTGAGAGCACTGGCGGACAGGAGATCTTCCCTCCTGCGATCAAATATGAATTGAGTAAAAAGAAAGAAACTGAAGCCAAACAGACAAAACAAACTAATAACTAAATAAAATTATGATACATAAATGAGAGGATGGCAAACATGAATTATAATAATAGCCCTGCAATGGCCTGGCAATCCATCCAGGGTGTACTCTACCCTTGCACAGAGTTGGCTGAGATAGCGCCAGCCTCCCTGCAACCCTAATTAGGATAAGGTGGTTCAGAAAATGAATGAATGAATGAATAATAATAATAATAATAATAATAATAATAATAATAATAATAATAATAATAATAATAAAGGGCAGTGGTGGCTCAGTGGTATAGGGTGCTGGATCACTGATCATAAGGTTGGAGGTTCGAGTCCCACTCTCCACAAGGTTGGCGCTGTCCATTCCACAAACCCCCCACCCCTCCCCCAGTGGAAGCTAACTGGGCTATCAAAGGCCGGCTGTGTCTCTCACTGTCTGTGGTGTGAGAGATTCATGTAAAAGAACCATTGCTGACTTTCATCAAGATTAGCTGCATAGCCGTCAGTGTGTTTCCGCCCTGCGATGGCCCAACGAGCTGTCCAGGGTGTTCTCTGCCCTTGTCCGGAGTTGGCTGGGATGGGCGCCAGCCTCCCTGCAACCCTAATTAGGGTCAAGCGGTTACAGAAAATGAACCAATGAATGTAAGTACAGTCCGTAATGGTGTCTTTTAAAGTCATTCAGATAGTTAATATATAGAATGTAGACACATAACAAGCTTTCCATTTTGAAAGTGTAAGAATGTAAAATATGTAAAATAAAGTAAAAACGTGAACCATGACAGGGATATATACTTGGAGTTATCCTTATATTTCTGGATGGTGTTTCAATTAATTTCTTGGATTTCATAACAAATGATGAGTTTACGTCTGTCATTTTGATTGAAGCATTATTCACTCAAAATAACATCCATGAACCCTGTGACAGCAAACCAATCAGATCGCAGTATTCCCGTGTAATATGTATTGATGCTACTTACTGGAGCTCATATCGCACAAGGAAAATGGCCTTAAGCCTGAAGATCAGAGTAATACGAGTCTAAGACACGATTCTGTCAATGTAAATAATCCTGAAGTTTCCATCAGTCTGCAGTCGCCGCTGAAGACCGCCGCACGCCGCACGCTGTGCATGATTTCTGTACTAAATTCTTTTAACTCTGAGTATGGCTCTATTTTTGTTTTGGCCAAAACATTTTGAGAGTATTTTCATTTCAAAGAGAGTGGTGAATAAATAAATGATACAGCACTACCTTAATGGGCAGACTGCAGGGAGAAAATATCTTCAGAAGTCTTATGTAATTACAGTTGAATTATAAAATATTCAAAAGTTTAATTTCTTTGAATCAATCAACATATGAAGTGAACTCTTCCGGTGTTTGTATTTAAGAGGATGAATAAAGCGGGTATATCACACGGTTCATCAAAATGACAAAGCTGCTTTTTAGAAGGCTGTCATCATTTTGGCATGTTACAATAGCTGCACAGTGATAGCAAGTGGAACTTTTGAGCAGCTTTTGTTCTTTACTGGTCCTGTGCAGGCAGTTTGTACTGCTCAGAAGGGATTAATGAAAAGTGTGTGATGTGATTTGCATAACTGAATTGCCTCCCTTGCACACCTCCCCTTAGGTAGTGAAACATTCTGAAACATTCTTTGAAACAAACTGTCAAGCGGCTATCTTCTTACCAGGAATACAAAGAGCTCACTAGGCTGCGGTCTGACACACACTAAACGCAGGATATGCTTTACTACAGAATATGCTCTCTGCCTGTAAGCTTAAAATGAAATCAAGCTACTGCAGAATTACCATATGTAAATGTGTGTTTAATGCAGTCCACAGAAAGTTATTTGTTTTGAAATAGGGTAGAAATAAATTGAGAAAAGTTTCTTTAATGGTATCTGAGTACCTAAAGTTGTCAGTAGTTGAAGATGTTCCAAATTCAGAAGCACTGATTCATTAACTTGTTCCCTTTTAAGATTTTATATTAGAAAGAAATCTTTCAAGTTCAGTGAGGAAGCTTGTACTGACATACATTTATTTATTTATTTATTTATTTATTTATTATTTTTTAAAGTTAGTGCATTTACTGCACTTTGATTAAGTTTATTTATTCATTCATTCATTTTCTGTAACCGCTTAATCCTAATTATGGCCGCGGGGAGGCTGGAGCCCAGCCCAGCCAATTTCGGACGAGGGCAGAGTATACCCTGGGCATCGCAGTATTCATGTATTCATTTAAAACTATTTTTTAATTTATTTTAACAAATGGCCATGTTGAGGAGGGAGTGGTGGCCTAGTGGTAAAGGTGCTGGCTCACTGGTCGTAAGATTGGGGGTTCAAGCCCCACTCACCACAGGTTGTCACTGTCCCCCCAGTGCCGCTAACTGTGTTATCAAAGGCCGGTCATGTCTCTCACTGTCTATGGTGTGAGGTTCATGTAAAAAAA
Source organism: Plotosus lineatus (assembly GCA_024760905.1). Classification (NCBI taxonomy): domain Eukaryota; kingdom Metazoa; phylum Chordata; class Actinopteri; order Siluriformes; family Plotosidae; genus Plotosus; species Plotosus lineatus. The sequence continues at coordinate 66,591,572 of CM045733.1, read as the reverse complement.
AAAAAAAAAATATATATATATATATATATATATATATATATATATATATATATATATATATATATATATATATATATATATAATTTGTATTTTTAAAATATATATAATGTGTAAATATATATATATATATATATATATATATATATATATATATATATATATATATATATATATATATATATAGTTGACTTTCAACAAGAGTAGCTGCAAAGCCATCAGCTTGTTTCCACCTTGCGATGGCCTGGCGAGCTGTCCAGGATGTAGACTGCCCTCGCCCAGAGTCGGCTGGGATGGGCACCAGCCTCCCTGTGACCCTAATTAGAATTAAGCGGTTACAGAAAATGAACTGAACGCATTGAGGAAGTTCTGTCAAACCTACAAATGTTGAAAGGGCACTGGTGGCTTAATAGTTCAGGTGATGAGTTACTGAGCCAAAGGCCAGCAGTTCAATCCCCACTATCCCCACTGTTGGGCCCTTGAGCACACCCCTTAACCATCAGCTGCACAGTGGTACAAAAATAATAATTTTAAGTTGCTCTGAATAAGAGTTTCTGCCAAATTTTACCAATATTTTTGAAATTGCATTAACTGCTATTCTCTTTATATTCATTTGATCTGTATTAAACTCAACAAAATTATTTAGAAGATAGAAAGCTTTCTGTGTTACAACCAAAGCACCAGTAGCATTGTTTCACAGGGTGAAGTCACTGGCATGGGATGAACCAAATCAATATACCTATGTTTATATGGTACAGAGGAGGACAAATCCATTAGCTTGCCCAACAGGCATGTGGAACCTCTAGTGTGTTGCCTAGTCTTGTGTATTTCTCTTTTTTCCTTTTCTTTCTTTCTTTTTTTTTTCTCCCCCAGAAATCTAATTGATTATGCTGTGTGGTAGATGATGTAATGTAGTGATGCATTGTGAGGTAGTTTGCTAGACACAAAAATGAGCATCACTGTCTTTAAACAAAGTGTTTAAGTACATTGGGTTCACAGTCTTGACGATAATCCAGTTTGTTTTTGGAGAGTTTGATGAAAGATCAAAATTACAATTTCATAACTCGAGAAAAAAACAATCGATCATAATACAGTGGTACCTCACCTTACAAAATTAATCAGGCCTTTTTCTTCACCTGGTAAGTTGAACCGCATTTTACATGTAAAACGTGTGATTCATTCCAAAGCCCCAATACTACCCCTAAACCCTTTAAAAATGATAAAAGTATACCTTTTAAGAATTCCTTCTGCTTCAACATCGTACTGATGGTAGACGGGTTTAACCATATTCCTTTGTGATATCACTGAACCGCATGCTATGAGCCCAGTTCTTCTTTTCACTCGCACCGGAAATCACATGCGCATGTGTGTTTGCGTTTGTGTTTGTGTGTGTGTGTGTGTGTGTGTGTGTGTGTGTGTGTGTGTGTGTGTGTGTGTGTGTGTGTGTGTGTGTGTGTGTGTGCGTGTGTTGACCATGTCTTGTTAGCAGAGTTATAATCTTACAAATGTTTATGGAAGGTTAAAAGCCTGACTCAAAAAATAAAGTTGCAATGAGCACACTCAAAAAATTCACGAAAAAACAGTAACTCTGTCCTTTACACGAAAAACATTATGGGAGGTGCAGCTCCATAATAGTCAATGGGAGGGAGCTGCATCATCCCTCCTAGCCAATGGGAGGCCAGTGGGGTGGGATGTTGGGAGATAGTCAATGGGAGCGAAACTTTGCATTGTTTGAATGTTTGAATGGCACATTTTAATGTTTGAATGGCACGTTTGAATGTTTGAATGGCACATTTGGCGCGTTTCGGAAGGAGAACTTGTTTCGTATACAGAGACAAAAAATTTTGAAAATGTTGTTCCTAACCTGGATTTTCCGTTCTAAAGGCAAGCTCGTAAGTCAAAATGTTTGTTAGATAAAATAAAAATTTCCATAGGAAATAATACAAAATCAATTAATCCGTTCCAACCCCCTACCAAACTCATATCACCTGATACAAACACATATATTTGACCTAATATATTAAAGATAAACATGTAAAAACAATAAATATTTCATAATAATACATGTACATTAACATTAATAATAATTAATAATAAATTATAAAATAAGAAAAAACAATAAGTCAACTAGCCCTTCCGATCCTCGACTGTGGCAAATATGTCATGTGTGCGCGAATGTGGCACGTGGGCAGGCATGAGGTGATGCGTAACAGAGAAGGAGGAGGAGCAGAATTTTGCGCATGTGCACACTATGAATGCCAGAGAGGAAAGGCTTGTGTTGAGCTCCCACAAGGCCAGTGTGTCTCAAATAGTGGGGGACTCCCCCTCCCACCTTGGGAGGTGTGGTGTGATGCTGGGAGGGCACGTATGACCCTGGGGAACATGTTTTGTTGCTATACTGTACCAGAATTAAGTGTAATTATGCATCCTCGACAGTAGGTGGCAGTGGCACTCTCACTCTGTTCCCTATGGTATAGCACCGAGCAAATGATATGAAGTGTGGTAAACACTATTTATAAAGTGCGCTTGGAGAGCTGGGGGGGGGGGGGGGGTCAAATTTGTTTTTTTGTTTTTTTTCTTCCTATAAGGGGCATCACAGAAAATGATTGAGAAGCACTGCACAGGGCATTCTCGGAGCACGGAGGAATACACGTGGAAGAATATGAGGCGAATTGGCTCGGAAAAGCTATTTCCCCAGCAGAGCTCGTATATCAAAATTTTACTTGTTAAATGGGGCATATTTTTGGTGGGATTGAAGCTCGTATCATGGTAAATTTGTTAGAAAAGTCACTCATAAGCTAAGGTACCGCTGTAATTAAGTTAGTGTTACATGGATCAACCTGCAATGATGATTACAACACAGTGTTGCATGAAAAATATTCAATGCAAATTCACCATGAAATGCAAGTTTACAGAAGACGACACAGGCCCTAGAGTATTTATAACTGTCTGTCTTCCTTTCGGCTTTTTCCCTTTTACTCGGGAGTCGCCACAGTGAATCATCTGATTCGCACGTTTTTGATTTGGCAGAGGTTTTTACGTCGGATGCCCTTCCTGTCACAACCCTTTTTAGCAAGGGACAGAAACACGCTGACGACTTTGCAGCTACTCTTTACGAAAGTCAGAAATGGTTCTTTTACATGAACCTCTCACCATAGACAGTGAGAGACATGGCCCGCCTTTGATAACCCAGTTAGCTGCACTGGGGAGGGACAGTGACAACCTTGTGGAGAGTGGGACTCGAACCCCCAACCTTTGGATCAGTGATTCAGTGCCCTATACCACTAGACCACCACTGCCCCTAGAGTATTTATAACTATTACATCAAATTAACTTTTAAAACTTTTATTTGACAAAAGTATATAAAAAAAAAAAAATAAAAATTAAAAATTAAAAAAAAAAAAAAAAATCAGCAGATTGTTGAACTTTCTTTGTTGAGGAACCAGGCTTAGCCAGGGCACAAAATCTGGTCTGGGGAATTTCTTATTTACCTCTGCCAGCACAGTTGTTGTGTCTACTACAACTGTTATTCCAAAAAAAAAAAAAAAAAAAAAAAAAAAAGCCTTTTAATTCACACTCACCAAAAGTATTTGCTTTTTTTTTTTTGGTTCATAAAATTTGAAACAAATGGTAATATATGTGAGTTTATTATCCAGTGATACTCATAGATTGAATATCGAAACAATCAATGTGTCAGCCTCCATCATGGATGATCTCCCTGCCTTCAAAGCATTCCCTAGATAGGGTTTCAATATGACAGTTTATATAAAATTTCAGGCAGTGATGAGAAAATATTCAAGTGTATGTAAATGTATTCCTCCTTTAGCATTGTTTAACATGTCCTCATTATGTCCTCTTTGAGAATACCCAACACCTGCCCCTGGCACTATGTTCATCTAAACTCAATATTGCGGCTGAACTTCCCAGACCTGAGCATAACAATCAGGACTGCCCGAGCTGTTGAGAACGGAAAACACCTTTATCTACAGGAATTGCAGACCTCTCTCTCTCTCTCTCTCTCTCTCTCTCTCTCTCTCTCTCTCTCTCTCTCTCTCTCTCTCACTCTTTTAACTTTGCATGACAATTTACAGAAACTCATATTTCTGATGTAGATTGTAGTTCAAAATAGAATAAATAAATGAATAAATAAAATAAAATAAAGTATGAGTCATTTCATAGATCCATACATACAAATAAACCCCTTTTAAATATCACTTATCACTTGAAAACATTTTCTGTGCTGACTATGTGCTTGTAATATACATCTTAATTATTATAAATTACTGTCCATGTTAATCATCCCACTTTATTTAATCAAGCCTTCTAGTAAACGAGTCTGAATTCAGGTCGCCCACATAGATTTCGAGCTGAAGAAATCTTAAGAGAAACCCATTCTCCTTTGTCACTGTAGACTGAGGCTGTGGCATGTTGCATATGTGCGAGGAAGAAGTAGGTTCAAAAGAGACCTCATCTTTTTTAGTACTCCTTCTACAACCAGAAAACACAGAGATCAAGATGCATAAACCACAAATGTTACTTCTGCTTCATCTCTCTATTCTCTTTACGCTATGTTCTGCTGGAGTGCTCTGTGTTTTGTTTTGCCTGCAGTGAGAAGGCAAAAGGTGGCATGAAGTGAAGTAAAAAAAAAAAAAAAAAAAAAAAGGCAGATGCTTTTTGACTTGAAAAAAAAAAAAATCATACAGGCAACTTATATTTATGATCATGAATCAAGGGAGATGATTCTGTGGAGACCACATTTGCTTGTTACCTAGTGTCTCTGAGTCTTGAGCCTTGGTGAGGCTTGCACTGCCTTGATCGCCAAACCTTATGAACTTCAAATTCAGAATCTGTGAAGCACAGCCAGATGGACTGATTTTTTTTTTTTTTTTTTTTTTTTTTTTTTTCAATCAGCCATTATCATTATGCTGCTTATAAAATTTTAAGGGGCGACACAGTATCATAGTGGCTAGCACATCTGCCTCACAGCAAGAGAAAGGCTGGGTCTGAAAGTTCGGGCGTTTCTCTGTAGAGTCTGCATGTTCTCCCCGTGTTTGTGTGGATTTCCTCTGAGTACTCCAGCTTCCTCCTTCAGTCCAAAACATGGACAGTAGGCTAATTGGCTGTTCCAAACCTCCCCTGGATGTGAGTGTGAGTGTGAATGGTTGTGTGTGCATTGACCCCGCAATGGCCTGGTGAGCTGTCCACAGTGTACCCCACCTTCGCTCAGAGTCAGATGGTTTTTAGCCTCCCTGTGACCCTGGATTACGATCATGCAGATTTGAAAAAGAATGAATGATAATATTTTTTTAACAAATATTGGCTAATTTTGGTGAAATAAGGTAATTTTTTTTTTTTTTTTTTTTTTTTTTTAATATTATTAAAAACTCAGTAACCTGACTATAAGGACTGTCAGTTGACTTGATTTTAATTCTTTAAGAATAAAAATCTTTCTTCTGACTCCAAAACATATCCAAAATATTATTGAAAATATTTGATTAGCAAGACTTTTATTTTGAAAAAAAATAAATAAATAAATTACAGTATGCTCATGAACAAAATCAGTGCATGGAATTTATTCTGTAGATAATGTGTTTTTTTTTTTTTTAATGTTTTTTTTTTGTTTGTTTGTTTGTTTTCTTTTTTTTTTTCTGGTTCCCATCCTTCAAAGATATTCAGGAAGCAAGTTATTGTAATTGTACAAGTGAGTCGTCGACTTCAACCTATGCGAGTTACATCGGATCGACTTTACGACCGCCAAAGTGGTGAAGCATGATTCATGGCGGTGCAGCGCGAGTGTTGCGTACGACGGTTGTTTGTGCTGCCGGCAGCGCCAGCATCTTAAAAGGCCAACCAGGAGATGATGCAGCTTCACTTTCTAACTGCTCAGAGCAAATCTATTCATCTACTTTCAATGCCACGTCACTGTGGCGCGAAGCGGAGAGCCAATCCTTTCCGTGTGGGCGGGTTCGATAACTTGAAACTCTAATTTTATTGGACTCACACGCTGCAGTGTTTATGTGACAGGAAGCGCGTCCCAAGTTTTGGCAATCAGCTGCTCTGCGGGTTGAAGTTTTTCCATGTCCGTCCATTTGTGTTTGCTTGCCAGCTGTGCTTGGCTTCGTGGAAATGAGCCAATCAAAACGAGAGAAATCAAAAGAATTGATCTCTTTACTCAAACAACACGCACAGTCAGTGGCTGTTGTGATAATCCAATAAAATTGGAATTTGAAGCTATCGGACCCGCCCACACACACACACAAAAAAACACACACACACACACACACACACACACACACACACACACACACACAGTGGAGTACAGAAAGGATTGGCTCTCTGCTGCGTGTCGCAGTGACGTGGAATTGAAAATAGATGTATAGCTCTAAATGCGCGAGATTTATTCATTTGTTTTTGTTTGGCGTGAGTGTATTTGGATGGAAATTCGACATACGACCAGATCGATTTACGACCGGTCGGAAGTCGACGACTCACTGTATTGAACTGTAATACTCATGGAATATCAGAGGGTCTTGAACATCACATCCAGATAGATTTCCGTGCCTTCGTACCTGATGCAAATTGAGTAAGAGGCCAAACAAATGATCAAAACTGCTGCCACAACAGTTTGCATATGCAATGTAGCTAACCCTGCTGTTATTGTAAATCTGGCACCTTTATGCATGATTTTGCATTGCAGCAACAGCAGACATGCAAATATACGAGAGTATTAATACAACATTTTCATCAAAAGGAAAAAAAAAAAAATCCAGGTGATTTGGTGTGTCAAATCTCGAATAGAAAACATGGCCTGACTGGGTATGATAATCCTGGAAATACATATTTTATAATCAAGGTATTGCATGATATTCAGTAATCAGAATGAATAATTCAGTAGCTGCAGAAATAATAATATTATCCATCCATAATTATTATAAAGACTTATATAAGCCGACGCCCGAGTTCTGGGAGTTTAACGCTTTAAATATTATAGTTAGTACATCACAAACTTGTTTACAAGACATTTCTATCAATTTTACTGTAGTTACAAAATAATTCCGAGGAACTAGAGAAAGATTTTCTTTATATTATTTTAACTGAATAATAAAAAAAAAGCATCAGCTTTAATTCTATATTTTTACACAACACAAACTTTACCTCAGCACAAACCACATGGCAAGGTTTGTTTGTGGGGCCAAAAATAATCTGTCCGCTTCCCTCGAAGATGCTACTTGACCTTGGACATTCATCGTAAATCAGTTTAATGAGTTTGATTTGTGCTGGACACTCAGTGGCTACAAATAAACAATCTGTGTTTTAAATAAACACTGACAGCTTTGCCTCAAGATTTTAAAAAATGCTTCACAGATTAAATCCTATTTTAGTCAGGAGCCTCATGAGTGTGTCGAAGATGACATTACCAATCCAATAATTTCATCCAATCTGGCAGATAGTCAGTAACCAATGACAATTAAAATGACTGAATAATGTGTACACTCAAATGCACATTCTCACGCAATCACAAACAGTAAACAAAATAAAGAGAGGAAGAGAAAGGAAAGTGCAAGCTGACATTTTGAGGTTGTAAATAGCTGTGGGATGATCACACTCTGACTCAAAACTCTCTCTCTCTCTCTCTCTCTCTCTCTCTCTCTCTCTCTCTCTCGCTCGCTCGCTCTCTGCCCCCCTCTCTCTCTGTCTCTCTCTCTCTCCCCCTCTCTCTCTGTCCCCATCCCCCTCTCTCTCTCTCTCTCTCTCGCTCTCTCTGCCCCCTCTCTGTCTCTCTCTCTCTCTCTCTCTCTCTCTCTCTCTCTCTCTCTCTCGCTCGCTCGCTCTCTGCCCCCTCTCTCTCTGTCTTTCTCTCTCTCCCCCCTCTCTCTGTCCCCATCCCCCTCTCTCTCTCTCGCTCTCTGCCCCCTCTCTGTTTCTCTCTCTCTCTCTCTCTCTCTCTCTCTCTCTCTTCTCTCTCTCTCTTTCTCTCGCTCTCTGCCCCCTCTCTCTGTCTCTCTCTCTGTCTCTCTCTCTCTCTCTCTCTCTCTCTCTCTCTCTCTCTCTCTCTCTCTCTCTCTCTCTCTCTCTCTCTCTCTCTCTCCCCCTCTCGCTCTGCCCCATCCCCACTCTCTCTCTCTCTCTCTCTCTCTCTCTGCCCCCACCCCCCCTCTCTCTCTGTCTCTTTGTCTCGCTCTCTCTCTCTCTCTCTGTCTCTCTCTCTCTCTGCCCCCACCCGCACTCTCTCTGTCTCTCTCTCTCTCTGTCTCTCTCCCCTCTCCCTCTGCCCCCACCCCCACTCTCTCTGTCTCTCTCTGTCTCTCTCTCTCTCTCACTCTCTCTCTCTCTGTCTCTCTCTCTCTCTGCCCCCACCCCACTCTCTCTGTCTCTCTCTCTCTCTCTCTCTCTCTCTCTCTCTCTCTCTGTCTCTCTCCCCTCTCCCTCTGCCCCCCCATCTCTCTCTGCCCCCTCCCCACTCTCTCTGTCTCTCTCTGTCTGTCTCTCTCTCTCTCTCTCTCTCTCTCTCTCTCTCTCTCTCTCTCTCTCTCTCTCAGAATGAAGAACTCCTCCCTCTGTAGTGGAACTAAACAATGCTGCTGCAATGATAGTCATTATCATTAGCATTTTATTAGAGCTGTGCTCTTACAGCCTTCTTTAGCATTATAGAGAGGGTGGAATAAAATAAAGAGAGATATTTATGCCTTAATTCAGGTCAGCCCCAGACCTGTGTGGGATGGGTGACACAACTCTGCAGGATCAAATTGCAAAAAAAAACAAAACCCTGGATATGTCAGATCAGTATTTCCCCTCAAGTTAATTGGCCTAATTATTCTTGGTACAGAAGGGCCTTGTCAACTCAGAACTGAGAAAACATATACACTTTAAAAAGTACATTAAGGGAGACGGAGACCAACTGTCATGGTGACGTAAAGCTTTAATTGCTTTAAAATGCAAGGACATGTAAAAGCATGAGAAAATGGATTCAAGTTGGACCACTGGGGAAGTCAAACAGGCAGAAAAAACCCACAGACCAATGAGTAAGAGAGACAGGCGCCACAAACTAGGAGCCAAGAAACCTCAACGTGATGGACAAATGTGTTTCTTTCAGCAACAGGAGAAAACAGCCGGCCGTGCACTTCCAGATGAAGAAGAAATGTGCAATCATTAATCAAGTCTGAATTAATGAACTTACAAAAAAGAAAAAGAAAATAAGTTATTTCAGCAAAAATAATCCACCACAGAAGAAATATTGTTTTGCCTTTAATCAGGCAGTAATTGTCATTGTTAAAAACTTTGCCGTTTCTAATAGTACTGAATACTCATGTAGGTCAAGGGTGTTACATTTAGAATGAGGTAGTATTTTTAAATGTGAAGTTCACTTAATGCTTGGATAATAAAATTACAGCCCATTTTATTTAAGTGCAAAGTAGTGGTGTACAATCAATTAATTACTTTCCATAATATATTGTAATTGGACATATTGTTTTTCTTCTGGGAATGTTCCTGATAGGTATAATATATTGGTCAATGAGTCAGTCAGTCAGTTAGTCAATCAGTGAATTAACCAATCAATCAATTAAAATTTATCAAGAAAAAAAAAAAAAAGTAACAGCTGCCAACGTTGCCAGTGTACAGAAACAAATCAGAAGTAAATATGTATCTGTGAAACTCATTTGATCATAGTTATTATTATTATTATTATTATTATTATTATTATTATTATTATTATTATAGTTTTATTCCTGGCTTTGGTGTTTCTGTGTGGAGATTGCATGTTATCCCCGTGCTTGTGTGGCTTTCCTCTGGGTAATATGGTTTCCTCCCACAGTATGGACAGTAGACTAATTGGCTGTCCCAAACCACCCCTAGATGTGAGTGTTAGTGTGAATGGTTGACCCTGCAATGGCCTGGTGAGCTGTCCACAGCATACCCCACCCTCACCCACACTCAGCTGAGACGGGTACCAGCCTCCCCATGATCCGAAGTAGGCATACGAAGCTTAATGTTATCTTTAAATTTTGTCTTAATAGTATCTATCATTTAGAGTGAGTACATACAAGGATCCCGCCTACCAATAAAATATTCATACTTTGTTGTTTTGCAGCCTCAAAAAAAAAATATATAATTTTTTATATATATAAAAAAAATATATATATATATATATATATATATATATATATATATATATATATATATATATATATATATATTCCCAGTATATATTCCCAGACATACATAATGCAAGATATATATATATATATATATATATATATATATATATATATATATATATATATATATATATATATATATATATATATATATATATATATATATATGTATGTATAAAGACAGCAATATAAAATTACTGAGATGGTTAAAGGAACTCATATCAAATATTTAAGCGTTTTTATCAATTCAAAGAAGCACAAAGTGAAAAGTGTTTGGTACTGCTTACACACTTCCTGGATCAACCAAGTGGATCAAACAATCAGAAAACCTACCAGAGGCCTGTTGAAACTTAGCAGTTCGGGAAATTTCTGTCAAAGCATGATAATGGTGAGCATCTAACATATCACATCGATTGTCACAGACCCTCTACAAAGACGACTTTTATGGGAGGCTAGCAAGAAAAAAAAAAAAATTCCAGCTTTGTCAAAGTGCATTCTATAGCTTCTGAGACCAAATGAATAAAGATGTTATGGTCAGATGAAACCAAAGTAGATCTCTATCTGACAGAGATCCAAGATATCTCACCATCCAAATTAGACCAAGCCTCCACTCAAGCATAGAGGTGGTAACATCCTATTAGCGGTGTTTACCAGCAGCAGGGATTGGTGTACTTCTCAAGATATAAAGAAAATTGGATGGGGAAAATACCATCAAATTCATGATGAAACCCTGTCGCCCTCTGCCAGAAAGTTGTTAAGTAAAAGGCAACTCGCCTTCCAACATGTCAATGACTCACAGTTGACCAAACAGTCGCTGAAGAAGAAAATGGTGGATGTCCTTGCACGCACAGCAAAATCCGCAGTGTTGAAATAACACCCAGAAGTTTATATAATTTCGGAAATCTCATATAAACACTCTGGGACTTTTACTGTGAGTCCAGACTGATGCTTTATATGCAGAATGACCTGAAGTTTGCATCCACCAATCGTCACTGAGCTTGGACCATTCTATATAAACAGAGGCTAAACATCGCACAGTCTAGACGTGCAAAAAGGAACTTAAAGGTTCACAAGAAAAACATAACACTAGCAATTCTTTCAACTCATGTAATTTTAGATTGTGGTTATTAACATTTTATTTATTTATTTATTTTTTGTTTGTTCTTTCATTTGTTTGTTTGTTTGATTGATTGATTAGTTAATGCAGGGGTGTCAGATTCAAGCTACAAAGGGCCATGTGGCTGCGGGCTTTTGTTTCATCCAAGCAGCAGCACACCAGATTCGGCTCATTTGAACAAACAACTTTAGTCTTAAGGCAGATGATTGGTCGATCTGTGTGCTCTTTACAGAGACTGGCCAATCAACTGCCTGAAGACTGAGATCAATTATTTAAATGAGCCGAGTCAGGTGTGTTACTG
>CM045733.1:66425000-66575000 GCA_024760905.1 Plotosus lineatus | reverse complement strand
AAAATGAAAAAGACTGAAATCTCTAGGTGTGAAACTTACTTATTTATAAGCCGGATAGAGCTTCTCTTTAGAATGAAGATAGATTAATGTGTGTAATATAGTTCATTCATTTATTCATTCTTTCAATCATTCATTCATCTAAGGTTACACTGAAGTTGTAGCTTATCCCAGGAACGCTGGCCATTGGGAAGCGATACACTGTGGATTGGATGCTAGCCACACACATTCACATTCATACCTCGGGGCAATTCAGTGTAGCCAATCCACCTATTGGCAGGTGTTTGAGTAGGTCGGAGGATATGAGTGATTCTGACGGAAACCCACACAGAAACAGGCATAGCAAGGAACTCCATGCAGCAAGTAGCATACAGCATTTTTCCTCTTTCATTCTAGTTTTATATAAGAAACACTGTAATGTATACATGCTTCAACTCAGACATTTTCCAAATATGTGTTTACAAACCATTGAAACGTTCAACAATGGTGCCAATTTGTGAATTTATCTGACAAGTACAGAGGTACTTTGCTGGGATGCCATACAATCTTTGTTTTGTAAGAAACTTTGTAATGATTGCAACCTTAATTCGTCGTGATTGGCAGTATATAGAGCGCTCGAATTGCACTTAAAACAGCAGTGACAGAATACAAAACACATTCTTCTGAACTCTATGGTGCACATATAACGTTGGTCACACACCAGGAACAATGCCTCAAGGAAGAAAAAGAGACGTGCTTTCCAATCTGTGAGGAATAATGAATGAAAAGATGAATCAAACTTTAATTTTCTACACCATTTTATAAACAAAACCAGGTTGAAAGCCATCAATTAAAACAATATGACAGCTAAAACATGTTTGAGAGGACAAAGATTGGCAGCCTGCTCAGATAACACATAGAAAGGAGTGTCTAAAATCTGTTAGAAAAACACTTAGTCAACAATAAAAGATCCCAGCTGGAACATGGAGTGAAAGCTGTAAAGATGCACTTGTCTTCAGCACAGCTTGAGCTGCAGCCAGACATTTTAGCTGGCGCCATCCGTCTCTCCTCCAGGTAATGCAATTAGGTGCCACTAATATCTCGAGATGCTCTTCAAATTGCAAATGTGTTTTGCTAACCAGCAAACCATAATAACCAATGACAGCCTTTGCAAAAAATCTGACTTTTTTTTTTCTTTTTTTGATGTGACTGCTTCGGATTTGTTTTCAGTTCATTTGGCTTACAAAATAAATAAAGAAAAAAGTTAAATTCCACAAGATAACACAAAGGCCTTACAAGGAGACAGCTGATGTTACTAGGCAACCACCATGACCGCATAGTGCATAAACACACTCTCGAGCTGCCTTGCGGCCAATAACTGCGTGTATGTGATTTCTCAAGCTGCCCAGGTTGTGCATAGTGAGAAAGGCGAGTGAACGTGCGAATTGCGCACATTGAGATTTCAATTAACAGCCAATTGATTAATCATCCTTTATGGAAACACTGCGACTGTGTTAAATACTCTGGGTTTCTTTCATCCACCTTTTTGGCAGAGAGTTTCGGATAAGGTGCTAAAAACAAACAGTGGGCTTAGAATCACAATGAGGATTGCTGCAGTTCATCTGCAGGGCATTCTGAAGGAAGCTGGTGGGGAAGACACCTAGCCATGCAGACCCACTCTGGAAGTAAATGAGACAGCCTTAGGCCAAAAAATGCTATCAAGTCCATGCCAGGCATTTTAATTCAATTAGAAAAAAATATATTTCACAGTAATTAAATACTGCATTTTATATATATATATATATATATATATATATATATATATATATATATATATATATATATATATATATATATATATATATAAGATTTTCTGAGTAGATCCTTCCGTAGGAGAGTGCTCAATACTTTTTGGTAGAGCAAATAAACAAAAATAAAAGGACAGGGCAAGACTTTCTATTGAAACTCCATTTATCACTACAGATCTATTTCGAGGGGTGGTGAAACCATCCTCTCTCTTCAGGTGATTATAGAAGAAATATATATATTCCAGGGGCAGTGGTGGTCTAGTGGTATAGGGCGCTGGATCGCTGATCCAAAGGTTGGGGGTTCGAGTCCCACTCTCCACAAGGTTGTCACTGTCCCCTCCAGTGCAGCTAACTGGGTTATCAAAGGCGGGCCATGTCTGTCACTGTCTATGGTGAGAGGCATGTAAAAGAACCATTGCTGACTTTCGTAAAGAGTAGACTGCAAAGCCGTCAGCGTGTTTCTGTCCCTTGCTAAAAAGGGTTGTGACAGGAAGGGCATCCGACGTAAAAACCTCTGCCAAATCAAATGTGCGAATCAGATGATTCGCTGTGGCGACTCCCGAGTGAAAGGGAAAAAGCTGAAAGGAAGACAGACAGAGAGTGGTATAGGGTGCTGGATTGTTGATCCAAAGGTTGGGGGTTCAAGTCCCACTCTACACAAGGTTGTCACTGTCCCCCCCAGTGCAGCTAACTGGGTTATCAAAGGCGGGCCATGTCTGTCACTGTCTATGGTGAGAGGTTCCTGTAAAAGAACCATTGCTGACTGTCGTAAAGAGTAGCTGCAAAGTCATCAGCGTGTTTCTGTCCCTTACTATAAAGGGTTGTGACAGGAAGGGCATCCGACGTAAAAACCTCTGCCAAATCAAACTTGCGAATCAGATGATTCGCTGTGGCGACTCCCGAGTAAAAGGGAAAAAGCCGAAAGGAAGACAGACACACACACACATATATATATATATATATATATATATATATATATATATATATATATATATATATATATATCCACATACCATATATATTTGTATAGCGGGTGGTTTGGTGATGTAGTGGTTAGCATGTCCACCTCACAGCAAGAGGGTTCTGGGTACAATTCCTAGCTCGTGCATTTCTGTTTGTGTGGGTTTCCTCTGTATATTTCCTCTCAAACTCCAAAAACGTTCACAGTGGTTAAACTGGCTGTTCCAAATTTCTCCTAGGTGTGAATGTTTGTGTGAGTGTTGGCCCTGTGATTTCCTTCCGGGCTGTCCGGGGTGTTCCCCGCTCTCACCCAAAGTTAGCTGTGATGGGCGCTAGCCTCCCCTCGACCCTAATTAGGATTACGCGGTTCAGAAAATGAATGCATGAATGATATTTGCATAGCAGATTTTGTGGAACTGTGCATTCATCTTCACTGTAGCTGGACTTGTGAAACTGCAGTAAGAAGCATCAGGGCTTTGCAAGGTAGTCGGACCCTGAAGTGGATAATCTAGCATTGAGACGGCAAAGGGCTGATGGTGGACATCAATCTTCGCATTTATCCACAGCCAATGAATCTGGCCTATTTTTTAGGACGGTTTATAAAAGATTAATTACAGAGCAATGGTAAATTCTGCTTTGGTCTACTTCACAGGGATGTCTCGCCAATGAGCAATTCATTAAAATAAAATAAAAAAAATAATAATAAATAAATAAAAATAAAACTCTTATTTATTTGTTGTGCTTGTTTAGGTTCATAAGCATGCACAGCACTAATGGGAAATCCAGAACTTCCTCTTCTGACTGCACGACTAAAACTGATGGCATTGCCTTAGGAGCGCATGCTCTCAAGAGTTTGTGAAGCATCATCCTGCATTCGTACAAATGGCGCATAATCTCGTCTCGAATCTTTTCACTTGAAGGATTAACAAGAATTTCAAAGCCCAGAATGCTGTAGTACTAAACAAGAGGACGGGTAAGCCAGATAACTGTTGTGAAGCCAGCCAAAAGGAAGAATCATCCTCCTTGTTCTGTTCTCCCCCCAGGCTAGTGAAGAGTAAGTTGTGCAAAGAATTACTCCGTCGCATAATGCTCTGCTCTCTTTTTTCTCCCTCCAATGAACACGACGTGCCTGTTTAAGCAGCACTGATATATTAGATATTCATGGATGGATGAAAATCTGAGACAGGAAAACATTCCATGTGCCTCGCTTCCTCCTTCAATCTGATAAGCAATATCAAATAAACAATATTCATAAGAAATATATTTGTGTGCCTGCTCCATACAGAGTGCTCTTATAAGCTGTGGGCTGGCTCAGATGGTCGACATGGTTTCCTGTCTGTGAAGTTTAAGCAAAGTGAAAATGGATTGCGCCGCATTTCCATCCAATATTGTACATTTTGCACTGTGTTGTGTGTTATTAGCTGCACATGGCGACTTTGTTCCAGGAATAGGAGAGGTGTCTGTAGTTTGAAACACACCAACTAAATTATGTTTCACAGAGAAATGAGTCAGAAGCTGTTTCCACACCATATACTGTAATTATCTTTCTCTCAGCACACATCTGATTACAGACTTCTACACCAGTTTCAGCATTTTCATTGGTCAGTCCATGCTGACTGTCATAGTTCAACGACACTTAATTGTCTTTATTCAGTCTGAGACACATTCAGACACGTGAATTCTTCAGGTGAACTAATGATCAGGGAGCTGATTGAATTTGACTCATATGGCACACAACAGCTGTGCATTAGTCAGTTTTGTATAGCAGCTCGGATCCCATTGCTCAGTACAATACAAGTGTTTATTTTTTATTTTATTCATATTTTTTTTTTTTTTTTTTTTACTTGTCACCTAATTCGATGGCATTATACTGTGCAATTCCAAGAACGAGAGGGTGGATTTAATTACTGTACTTCTGGGTTACGCCAGCTTTATGGTGTATGTTTATATGTCGGTTTTGATTGTCAAAGCAAAACTTGTACATGCATCAAAGGGAAAAAAAAACAAAAAACGTAAAATAAGTAATTTCCTTATAGCTGATTGTACAGTAACTAGATGAGTTACTGAAAAAAAAAAAAAAAAAAAAAAAAAATCCTGGCTTCCCTTCACCATAGACATGCAATAGGGTAAAACTATATCACAGAAGTGGCATTGTTGTGCATTGATGTTGCAACACAAAGCTTCGTTTATTCATTTTCTGAACCGCTTAATCATAACTATGGTCGCAGGAGGGGCTGGTGCCCATCTCAGCCGACTGTGGATGAGGGAAAAGCAC
Source organism: Plotosus lineatus (assembly GCA_024760905.1). Lineage (NCBI taxonomy): Eukaryota > Metazoa > Chordata > Actinopteri > Siluriformes > Plotosidae > Plotosus > Plotosus lineatus. The sequence continues at coordinate 66,569,981 of CM045733.1, read as the reverse complement.
ATTCTAAACAGCTCACCAGGCCATCGCAGCCCTGGAAACTTGCTGGTAGCAATGCAGCCTTCTCTTTTCAAAAATGTAGCAATGATTCTTTTCTATGCCTCTCACCATAGAACGGGAGAGACATGACTGGTCTTTCATAACCCAGTTAGCTACATGGGAGGAGGGGCAGAGCTCAGGGAGCAGAAATCTTAAGGACGAGAAATTTTAAGCCATCTAATAGACCTTATTTACATTTCTTTGTTATGAATGATGATTACACAAAAAAAAAAAAAAAAAAAGTAAAAAAAAAAAAAATAGCATGCCAGTGGACATAAACAATGTCTTTATTACTTCAAGCTCACTGTGCAGAATGCATTTGTTTCTGTGACTCCATTTTCTGCACAAGTATTGATCTTGCTGATTTTGACATTAGCAGAATGTAGTACAGGAATACCTCACTTTCTGCGGTTAATTGGGACCGAGATCCTCATGCGGCCATCGAAATCCGCAAAGTAGGATCACCCCCCCCCCACACACACACACACACACCCCACTGATGTATACATACATGTATATGTGTACATAATATCAATAAATACATATTCAATGCTATAAATGCTTATAATAACAATTTAACATTAAAAAATAACATAAGATGTAAATAAAATATAAATACAGATGGAACTGCATTAGAAGAAGATGACACACATACATACTCGCACGCGCATGCATGCACACAGCTGCATGCTCACACAGATGCAACAATGCAAATACAGAAGCTCTCCAGCTTACGAACGAGTTCAGTTCCGGCCAGTTAGATGAATTTGTTTGTAAGTCGTTACAGGGTGTTCTTTAGAGGACAACGCATGTTTAAACCTTCTATAAGTAACCTATATGAGTTTGTACTGTATACAGATGATCACACTCTGACTCAAAACTCTCGCTCTCTCTCTCTAATCATCTGTAGATTATCAATATCATTATGTCCTGTGTTTAAACTCCTGGTTCCTCTCAAGCACAGCACAGCAGATCTGATCAGATTTTCAGAGAGTTTCACTCTTATCCAGTTCATTATAAGACTGGAGTCAATTTGTTTCTTTGTTCTGCTTCTCTTCCTGGACCTCCATGTCAGCCACGCCCCTTTGCCGGAGCCTAGTATTAAGTGTACCTCTGGATAATGTTTAATTATATTTCATACTTATATTTATGATATATTTTTAGATAGATTTTATTCCATTTCTATTTCTATTTGTTCTTCAATTTCATTTCGCTTTCACTTTCACTTTCGACCAACAGCCCTGTTCGTATTTCCGGATGGTTTTGATGGGAGATTTTCAGTTGTTTTTTGTTTTGTGTTGGTTTTGGGTGGTTTTTTTTTTTTTTGTTTTGTTTTTTTTTTGCATAATTGGCCTTGTTTTTGTGGCATTTTCCTTAACTGTCCCCTATTCTTTCTTAATTTCTTTATTTTTTTTTATTTGATGAATATTTATTATTATTCTTCTTTTTTAAAAAACCGCGACACACTGAAGCCGCATTAATTAAAGCACGAAGTAACACGGGATCCCTGTAATTTCCTCAAATTGCGGATTTATTATTATTCGAGGTTTCTTGTATAATCTGACATGAACAACACATGTTGTCATCGAATTTGGCCAAAATTTTATTGGGATCATCTTGTACAGTGTGACAAGTAACAATCTGAAAACCACGACTGTAATCACAGCCTTTTGAGACAAAACACAAACTTTGAAACCCCTCAGTTTGCATAGACTAAACTAGTCCTGCACTAAAAATCATGTTGTTTCACCAAACACAATTGTTCAATCATTTCAATTTAGTAAGCTATTATTGACAATTGGCCAAGAGTTCCACCAACAATGCAGATATAGAATATATGATCCATGACTGTGAGAGAGAGAGAGAGAGAGAGAGAGAGAGAGAGAGAGAGAGAGAGAGAGAGAGAGAGAGAGAGAGAGAGAGAGAGAGACTATAGTTTTGAACACTGAAGATGAGAAGTGATGTAGCACCTCTAATTTCTTCAATGACATTGTTTTTAAAACACCAATTTTGGCCAGCAAAATCAAACTGCCTACAATTATATGAAGTGTCATTGCAAGGGCAACATTGATTGCTCACCAAAAAACCCCAAAAAACAAAAAAATGCCACTGAGGTGTCACAAAGCCAGAAGCATGAAATATGTCTATGGGCAATCTTGCTACTTTTGTGTGATAAATGGCGTACGCTTCTTGCTGCCTTTATTTTTCAGCTGTTTGCAAACACTTTTTTTTTTCTTTTTCTTATAGCACAGAAAACATTATCAGGACACTGAGCTAGCAATAGAGTCTGATGAGCAATAATCAGTGCCGAAATGCTACCAGTGAACTGTTGATGCAGGGGCGCAGTGGCATTAATGGAAGACTAAAGCACACATGAAGATAAGTGTCTTAGTCATATATCTGTTTATCCTTATTATCCACGGATAAGACTGCATTATATCTAGCTTCTCATGAGCCAAGAACGTCTTTGAGGTTTAGCCAAATCATTTGCCCTCATGACTGGTTTTATTTCTGGCATTTCCTCGTAGTTATGAGCCTTTGTTTTCAGACAGAGGTGTGCTCTTCCGAATCATATCCAACCAGCCTAATTTACCACGAGGGAAGTTTAATCAGATATCTTCAGTATCATGCGCCTGAGCCTGACATTGGTTGTCATTTCGATGGGTCTTTGCACTTTTTCATGGTTTTATTTCAACACAATATTTTTAAAAACTTAGTATCAAATTAAAAATATATATTATAAAATGTATAAAATTTTCTGTATGTAAAAAGAAGGGGGAAAAAGGGTTTCTGTGCATGTTCAATCCAACTAATAATTCTCTAGTTTCTCAAGTTTTATTTCACTTTCCAGAAACATCCTCAGGAAATTGGAGAAGATAAATTGGCTGTTGTGTGAAAGGTACCCTGGAGGCGACCGCCATCTCACTCAGGGTGTATTCCCAACTCATGCCTGCATGTTATCAACATCCTCCCCAATCCTAGCCAATAATAAAAATGTGACTAAAAGTGATAATATTACACAATTAAACAAGATGTAAAGGGTTTAAATATTTTCTAAATGTTGTATTTTGTTAATCCGAGCATATGTTGTTTTGACTAAAGCAAACAGCCTAAGACGATGTATATCTAGAGTTTTGACCAAACTGGGTTTTGCTGCCAATAACATGGGGCAGAATGGCGGTGTAGTGGTGAGTACATCCACCTCTCAGCAAAAAGATCCTGGGTTTGAGCTCAGGCTTGGGCATTTCTCTGTGGAGTTTGCATGCTCTCCTTGTGGTTGTCTGGGTTTCCTGCAGGTATTTTGGTATCTTTCCCCCCTGGTCCAAAGAAATGCACATTTGAATCCTTGGCTGTTACAAATTGCCCCTAAGTGTGGATGTAAGTGTGAATGGCTGGGTGTGCGTTATTGCCCAATATGCATGTCTTTGGACTGTGGGAGAAAATTGGAGTTCCCAAAGAAAACCCATGCACTCTGGACACTGAGCACAAATCTTAAACCCATGAGTTTCTTCCTCAGAGGCGCCCACCACTACATGACTGTGCCGCCCTTATTTTAAGGAGGATAATAATCTCATCTCATCTCATCTCATCTCATCTCATATCATCTCATCTCATCTCATCTCATCTCATCTCATCTCATATCATCTCATCTCATCTCATCTCATCTCATCTTCTAAGTCCGGGGTTGGGTCGCAAGGGCAGCAACCTAAGCAAAGAGGTCCAGACATCCCCCAACCACTTCCTTCAACCCTTCCAGGGGGACACTGAGGCGTTCCCAGACAAGCCGAGACACATCGTCCTTCCAGCATGTTCTAGGTCAACCCTGAGGTCTCTTCCCGGTTGGACATGCCCAAAACACCACACCAGGGTGGCGTCTGGGAGGCATTCTAACCAGACGCCTGAGCCACCTCAGCTGGCCCCTCTCAATGCGGAGGAGCATTGGATCTACTCCGAGCTCTCCCTGGATGGTCGAGCTTCTCACCTTATCTTTAAGGGAGAACCCCGCCACCTGGCAAAGGAAGCTCATTTCAGCCGCCTGTATCCGCGATCTTGTTCTTTCGGTCACTACCCAAAGCTCGTGACCATAGGTGAGGGTTGGGACGTAGCTCGACTGGTAAATTGAGTACTCAATGTTCAAATGTCACACATTTGTTGATAGAAGCCTGTAAATTACAGTATTGTAGCAACAATATAAGATTCCCAGATAATTAAACTCCACACAGCAGTTACAATTAGTTGTACAAATTAGGAAGCTTCATTTTGATTTAAGATAAATTGCTTTCAATCTGCTTTGACAAATGAAATTGAAAATAAAATGATTTGCAATAAAACTGTTGCCGATTTAAAACTCATCATTCTTCATTCTTCATTCATGCTTAATGCTTAACGATCATCCTCGTTCATACTTCCAAAGGTTCCGCAAGCCGCGTGGAGTTTGTAACTTGCAGGAAAGCCTTGGTTAGAATGGACTGTGTCTTCATAACAACTCCTCATACATATATTCTCGTCCTACATGTCCTCATACCGACAGCGAACTGTGCCTGGTCAAATGACTTAGTTTCGGTCTCGTAGCCTCAAGCGCATAAAAACACAGTTGTCCCTTGATGTTTGAAGTGCGAAATAAAGAAAAATGACCAGAGTGAAAAATCAAATAGATAAAAGGCAGGAGTCCTCCATATATGATGCTTCCTGACATGCTCGGTGTTTGATTTTCTTATGGCTACCCTTTTAAAGATATGTGGCTGAGGGCAGATGATTTGAAGTCTTCAAAATCTGTGTTTGATTATTTTTGAGACACACACGCACACACACACACACACACACACACACACACACACACACACACACACACACACACACACACACACACACACACACATTAGACAAGAAATCAACGCAATAGATACAATTGAGCAGTAAAGCTGCTTTCAGAAAACACTGCACTGTTATGGCTATTTCAAGGCATATACCAAGGGGATAACATTCGTTAGGAGACATTACGACATTTTTGTAAGTCAAACTTTTATTTTTGATCTGCACTCCCCTTTCCCCTACTTTGATTTAACTGTAATGAGAAACAAAAAGCAATAGCATTGTGGCATGCTGGGCAAAAATTGACCATGTAGACCATGAGATAAGGTGTACTTTGCTCAAGATCAGTCATGACTTTCATTTCACGTAGAAAATGATCGAAGAACCTACCACTGTGCTCAAAATTGAAGAGCAGGCACCAAGGGCATTTTTGAGGTCTCCAGCATAAGTGTACCAAATCCATCCATATTACATGCATGCATGAGCAAGTGCTTATAAATAAAGGTTAGCAAAATGAAGCAAAATGTTAGGTTGTTGGTAAAACTGGGATAAGAACCATAGTGCCCTCACAAAGTAAGTTGCAGTCGTTCCAATTCATTCAAGACAGAAATAAAAAAGTAAAGGAATGAAAGATTAGAAAGAGTAAGACTTTGTGTACTACAGTCTCAAGAGTTGGTCATGATCTCGTGTTATTCATGTTTCCCTCTAGCATGAAAGCAATCTTTGGCATGCCAATGAGATACAGACAGCAAGTAGAGGAATCATCCTTTTGACTTGTCTGCTAAATTATTAATTACAATAAGGAGTACCGAGTGAACAGAGTAACACTACCAGGGATGGAATTCTAAAACATTTTTGTATTCGACTTTTAAAGGAGAACATGGTTCAGTCCTAATCATCCAAAAATGTAATTAAACAAAAGCCTGAATCACTATTAATTACAAACAACACATTTCCATCTTGACATTTATGGTTACGTTAGAATGGCTGAAGTGTCAAGGGTGTGCGGCTTACATCATGTAATCTAGACAGCAGTACATTGCCCTGTGGTGTCAGCACCAAGAGAACAATGCCACTGAACGCAAAGCACGGAGATATTGTGCTATAGTCATCAGTTATATTACACCACCCCAGCCAAGCAATGCAGACAGGACACCTGAAAGTTAAAAACACATGACTTTCAAGCTAGATCATAAGCACTGAAAGTGAACTCTGTGCGCAAGAGTCATAAATCTCCCACTGGACATTGTGTTCAGCTGGGAAAGCTCAGCACATGCTGCAAACAGCATGCATTTTTCATCAGCGGCCATCTTACTAATTACTCTACACTTTAGTTTTTGTACAGTATTCATGGCTGAGTCCCTTTCCTTATATAATATATCATATATGATATACATATATATATATATATATATATATATATATATATATATATATATATATGTGTGTGTGTGTGTGTGTGTGTGTGTGTGTGTATGTATATATATATATATATATATATATATATATATATATATATATATATATATATATTTGAACATATATGGGGTATATGTGTACATCTCCCGATCAATGTCCAATTTTGTCTCCATTGTAGACCTGATAGCCCAGTAGTGTCAGATGACAGCCCCTGTAAAATCCTGTCATGGACTGGTTACAAACGGGACATCCCAAAAATACCAACCAATCACGCAGTCAGACACAAAGATGTTGACATCCCATTTCAACTTTCACAGTTCAGTTTTCTCTTGCAGTCGGTGTTGGACTTTGAAGTCCATGTTTCATCATCTAAAATTGCTTAATCTTCCTTTTCAGAAAGTTTAATGGTATTCCATTTGAAACAACTCATTTTATATCGACCTAAAAATGCCATACCATACAAAACATTATGGAAATTGTAGTGTATTGTGCTTTGCCTAAAAGTGAAGTGTTTCAGACACACCCTTTATAATGCTTTACACTTAAGAAAGAGGGATACAATTGCTACAAATTCCAAATCTTTAGATATCAACTACTTTTTTAAATACTCAAGATAGCCACATGATCTCGGAATCTGGGTGTCGTTTTAAAGCTGTTTCAAGCGTTGTGCTTCTGTACTTTCAGAAATAACATCAGGGGTGGTTAAATGTTCTGTCCACACACCTAATATTTGAGGGGAAAAACGTTTGTAGTTTATTTTCAATCTTTTTAAGCATAACAGTTGCAGGTTGGCAGGTGGGCTACATGTGTGTGCATGTGATCGGCTTTCAACAGTATGAGCGGAACAACTCACTGTTGTTTTATAGCCAACAGATAACTTGAAATCTACATACAAAGGTGAACAAATTTATTGAAATAACATCCATGTTTTAAAACTGATTTCATATATTTGGTACTTTATGGAGACTCTCCACAGCAAGATGTTTACATTTGCAAAACCGACGCTCAGTTACTGTTTGTAGCACCATTCTGGATAAACTGTACGGACAGCTGAATACGACAGTCATAGAAAGTATTTTCTTAAATATAACAACAAGACTATATGACAATAACCATACCATGGACAAGATCATTGAGCTCATGCTTGTTTCTTATCGTAATGGTCGATGTGAACATCAGCTGTATCTTTAGATCTGCATCTGCTCAATTTTATGCAACGATTAACAACAAAAACAACAACAACAACAACAACAACGACAACAGCAGCACACCAACACATCCCATATCAACACTCAAATAAATGTGAGGTGCTCCACTGAATGTAGGCGCTTGTCGCAAGTGACGTATGGTGCTTGTGAGACAAAGCGCGGCTTATCTGGAATTCCGATCTTTCAAGTGAACAAGTGCGCATTGAATACTTGTTTAGTACTCAACCTTCACTTGCTCACTTGAAAGATCGGAAGTCCGGATAAGCTGTGCTTTGTCTCACAAGCACCATACGTCACTTGCGACAAGCGCCTACATTCGGTGGAGCGCCTCACAAATGTACATCCATACGATTTAGTGATTCTGGTGGTTTTTGCAACACAATTTGACCAATAGTCCTTAAGGTTCAGTTCATCATCTGTAACCGCTTAATCCTAATTAGGGTCACGGGGAGGCTGGCGCCCATCCCAGCCAACTCCGGGCGAGGGGAGACTACACCCTGGACAACTCGCCAGGCCACTGCAGGGCATAAAGACGCTGGTGGCTTTCCAGCCCACTCGTAATGAAAGTCAGCAATGGTTCTTTTTCCATGAACCTCACACCATAGACGGTGAGAGACATCGCCAACCTTTGATAACCCAGTTAGCGGCATTGGGGGGGACAGTGACAACCTTGTGGAGAGTGGGACTCGGACCCCCAACCTTTGCCTCAGCAATCCAGTGCCCTGTACCACTAGGCCACCACTGCCCGGTCTTTAAGGCGAATAGGCTAAAAAGTGAACAATGGACCAATGGTCTTGATCCTAATAAGCGGATCGCACCTGAAAAGGCGATTTGATCAGTTCTGACGAATAAAATTCAAAATAAAGGCCAATTTATACCAGCTATAAACTGCAAGTTGTGCTACTAATTAAGGATAAATATTTTGAGGGAAGCACCATGGCATAGAGGTCGCCACACCCACATCACAGAAAACAGTTCTGGATTTGAGTTTTGGGCTTGTGTGAATTTCCGTCAGGTACCACCCACTTTCAGAATGATTACCATTATTCATGCTATTTTTATGTGGCTGTGAATCTATACGTCTCATTATTCCTTGTTTATGTTATGTAATAATAAATAATGATAACATCATGAGGTAATTATTAATATATTACATATTTTCAGCCCTTTGAGCAACCATACTATCTGTATTTTGAAACCTCCCATGGCGCCGATATCCTGAAGCCTGTGGCATGCTGGTAGTGTTTGACGTTTGCAGTGTGTCAAGGGCGACAAAAGACCCCTCTCCGAACTGAGTCTGTGGTTGATGTAAGCATGAGGTCAAGCAAATGTGCAGTGTCAGTAAGACCTTAATCACTTTTGGGTGAAGGCCGGCTCCAGTTTCACTTTGTGGGGCATTATTTCAGGTCACTGACTCAAAGTCACAGAAGGGTGCAGTCATTATCTGAGGTAGGAGAACCCAATCAGCCACACAATGAAATGAGCTTTGTTCCCATAACACACTTCACTGTTACCTCTTCAGACTGAACACATGCAGTCTCTCTCTTGCATGCTTTCTCTCTTTGTCTCCCACTTGCACTCCTGTCATGTGCTGGTCTATGGAAAGAATAATCCAAGACAAATGTGGTAGTTATGACCGGAGACTGTTTTGGCCCAACATAGAATCAAGCCCCTATTGAAAATGAGATCAGTCAGGCATGCTGGTGGCACAAAGACATCGTAATTATGTCGAGCATCATCCTGTGTAAAGTGTGTGGTCGCCAATAGCCTTTAAAAAAGAAGAAAAAAGAAATGTAGATAATCACTATGTCTTTGTATCTGTCTAGTGCATACATAACATCAATCGCTCTGTCTACGTCTACATCCAATCACAAGGAATGGACGTCCATCCCAGAATCTTCAATGACGCTCATACAAGGATTGTCATGGCGGTGATCACAATGATCTACCATATGGATCGCCAGGCCACATACGGACTCACTCACGCATACGGGCAATTTGGAAAAGCCAATGAACCTACCGTGCATGTTTTTGGACTGTGGGAGGAAACCCACGCAAGCACGAGGAGAACATGCAGACTCCACACAGAAATGCCCAGGCTGGGAATCGAACCCAGGCCTTCTTGCTGTGAGGCGGACGTGCTAATCACTACGCCACCGCGCCATCACATAACATTAATACTACAAGATAAACCCTCCAAGATTACCCAGACATGGTTTTCTTGGGATTTATATACATTCTGTTCAGGTGCTTGTATGTAAAACAAGTAAATTTGAGCAGCTTCCCATTTGTGACCACATTGTACATCTGATTGGCCCGAAGAGTGTTGACTTAGAATTAGCAGTCTCTAAATCAAGTTAGACAAAGCTGACAGTCCGCCAGCTCAGTGGCCCATCCTTTTTAATTAGCACAGATTGGCTCTAAACTCACTCATTGGTAACGCATGCCTCACTACCAAAGGACCATATATGCAGCTCTGTGTTCTCCATTGACTGCACATGCATTCCAATAAGCTATTTTCCCATGCATTTATTTTTGTCACCCGCTCTTATATTTACTCCTTTTCATTGCTGAATGATGAAAAATACACACAGAAAATCCTGTACGGAGAAAAACTAGACAGCATTACATTGACACATCAAACTGAGACTGAAGCAAAGTGACAAACAGGCCAGCAAAACCTGAGATGAATGCATATCACCTTATAATGAACATCTAAGCAGTCGAGCAGTAGCACTGTTTTCAACTGCCTCAAATGTGGCATGTCAGAATCTATGAGACTGATCTGAAGAATATGTGCACCTCTCGAGACAGATTTCACTGCCTTTGTGCATTAATCATTCATGACTATGAGTGACTTGTCCCTAACAATTGTTTGACAGTGCTCACAACAGTCTCAAACAATTTAATTGCCAGACTTGTTCAGCTCACTCAGTCTTGAGACTGTAAGCAATTGTACGAAGGAAGAAATGAAATTAGCTGTGAATGTGCTTGGCATCTTACTCACTGAGATGCACCATAGCCACCACCTATGACACTCCAAAGACTTGGGCCCATGCAGGCAGATTGCTGAACAGCCAAAGCCCATTTGCATCTAAGCCTCTTAAAAACATGGCAGGATTAATATGTGGAAACACAGAGGGAGAGCTCGAGATAGAGGAGGAGAGTGAGCAATACAAAGTATGTGGAGAAGCGCAGAATTGTTAACACACACACATACAGAACACAAACAAATCAAATTAATAATTACCCCATGAAACAAACACACACACACACACACACACACACACACACACACACACACACACACACTTAACATTGAGATATTTTACAAAATACAGTAAAACCTCCGCTGACGAACGCTTAAGCTCACGAACTTTTCGCCTCAAGAACATTAAATTTGTGAGCATATAGTCTCTGCTGACGAACTAGTTTTCGGCGGACGAATCAAACCACGCGGTCGAACAGCGCCACGGTGGCGGCCACGAGAAGCTGACGCACGCTCACGGCGTCACAGTTCGTCACCCCCTTTCTTTGAGTGCGGACGTGGTTTGTGTTTGATAGACATTTTGGACCATATTGAGTGTACTTTTGCTATTATGGGACCGAACAAGACCCCACCACAGGCGGAGATCATTGAAAAACACGAACGAGGTGTGCGTTCGTGTGACTCAGCGTCCCAGTACCAGTACGCTAAGTCTACCATTGCTACCATCCTTAAGAACAAGGAAGCTATTAAGGGTGCGTGTGTGGCTAAGGGTATTTCCAAACAGTAGGCGTTTCCAAACACTCCTTCCAAACAGTAAGTCCCTCCCTCCCTCCCTCCCTCCCTCCTCCTCCCACTGCATTCCATCAAGCCGTCAACTACCATCACAAAGGTAAATAAAACCACTTTATTATACAGTACAGTTTATTTCTTTAATTACAATACAATAGCACATTTATTATACATAAAATAAGGTATATTTTTGTGTAGTTTTAAGGCTTATTTAGTAGAAAATTATGTTTTATGGGGACCTGGGAACGGATTATTCTCATTTTAATGGTTTCTTATGGGAAATAAATGTTCGGAAGACGAACTTTTCGCCTCACACACTTTCTGGGAACCAATTATGTTCGTGAGCTGAGGTATCACTGTATAATAAAATCCAAAATGTATGATTTGCTATTTCATATGAACCTTTGACGAACTAATCACAAATACAGGGATCCCTCGCTACTTCGCGCTTTAATTCATGCGGCTTCAGTGTATCGCTTTTTTTTTTCTTTCTTTTTAATGTTTATCGAATTTAAAAATCAGGAAATTAAGGAACAATGGGTGGTGGTGGTGGTGGGGGTTTAAGAAAAATACCACCAAACAAGAAGGCAGTGGTGGTTTAGTGGTATAGGGCGCTGGATCGCTGATGCTAAGGTTGGGGGTTCAAGTCCCACTCTCCAAAAGGTTGTCACTGCCCCACCCCCCCAGTGCAGCTAACTGGGTTGTCAAAGTCATGTCTCTCACTGTCTATGGCGGGAGATTCATGTAAAAGAACCATTGCTGACTTTCAACAAGAGTAGCTGCAAAGCCGTTAGCGTGTTTCTGCCCTGCGATGACCTGGCGAGCTGTCCAGGGTGTACTCCTCCTCGCCCGGAGTTGGCTGGGATGGGCGCCAGCCTCCACGCGACCCTAATTAGGATTAAGCGGTTACAGAAAAATGAACTGAACCAGCAAACAAGGTCAGTTATGCAAACAAACAAAATAAAACAAAAAACCCGAAATAAACACAAAACTAAAAACAACCCAAAACCTCCCATCAAAACTCGTGACATTTTTGTGAGGTGCGCATCTCAGTACATGCACGTGCATTTGCATGCACGCCTGTATGTATGTCTTCTTCTTCTCATGCAATACCATCTGTATGTTTGTGTATTTATACAGTATTTTATTTACATCTTATGCAATATTTTTGAATGTTTAATTGTTTTTATAAGCATTTAAAGCATTGAATATTGATATTACATACACATATACATGTACGTATGCATCAGTCGGGGGGGGGGGGGGGGGGGGTTGATCTACTTCGCGGAATTTGGTGGTCGCGTGGGGATCTCGGTCCCAATTAACCGTGGAAAGTGAGGGATCCCTGTAATAAAGTTATACTTTAAACGAACATTATTCTTCTTTTGGTCTTTTCCATGTTTGATTTGGAATAGGTTTTTACATCGGATGCCCTTCCTGACACAAGGGGCAGAAACACACTGACGGCTATGCAGTTGCTCTTTATGAAAGTCAGCAATGGTTCTTTTACACCTTTCACCATAGACAGTGAGAGACATGGCCAGCCTTTGATAACGCAGCGACAACCTTGTGGAAAGTGGGACTCGAACCCCCAACCTTAGGATCAGCAATCGATCGCCCTTTACCGCCTGGCCACGACTGTCCCTGAACAACTTTACTTCTTCTTCTTCTTCTTTTCCTTTCGGCTTTTCCCTTCAGGGGTCGCCCCAGCGAATCATCTGCCTCCATCTCACCCTGTCCTCTGCATCTTCTTCTCTTACACCAACGACCTTCATGTCCTCCTTCACCACATCCATGAATCGTCTCTTTGGTCTTCCTCTAGGCCTTTTACCTGGTAGTTCCAGCCTCAGCATCCTATTACCAATATACTCACTATCCTTCCTCTGTACATGTCCAAACCATCTCAATCTAGCCTCTCTGACTTTGTCTCCAAAGCGTCTTACATGTGCTGTCCCTCTGATGTGCTCATTCCTAATCCTATCCATACCTGAACAACTTTACTGTATTTGGTAAATATAAACAATGTTAAAAATAAAAACAGCATCAGTATCGTGAAATAAATGCAACAGTCATTGCAAGCGAGGCTGGATCGTGGCGCAATCTTCTGTGCAAATATTTGTGAGAAACTTTGTAGAGAACTTAGATCTTTCAAAAAAAAAACAACAACAAAAAAAAAAAAAACAGTGTATAATATTGTAAGATTCTGGGACACTGTGCAGATTTCAACGTTTAAAAGGGAAGGTGAAAACTACTGTTGGATGTGTTTGACCTTCAAGCCCTTGGGGAGCACTGCCATTCTATTGTAACAAATAAAGCCGCATGGGCTCAGAAGTACTTCGGAGGGGATTGTCACTTAACGCAGTCCACCACTGTATCCAGAAATGCCACTTAAAACTGTACGATGCAAGTTCGAAGTCATATATCAAGCTCTTTCAAAATCTACCAACAACAGTGGAGTTGTGAGTTGTGGTAAGATGACACCGTATGCCAGTTTGTTTTCAAGACAAAACGAACGCTGAGTGTTTCTCATGCGAAAGATGAATCAGATTTTAATGATGAATTCTGATTTTTTTATCAGCGAAAGTTACAAAAGCTGGCATGTGTGACGGTAGAGGGATGTATTCATGTTGTGTAAGTTTACTCCAGGTATCCGCCGTGAGACTTTTCGGATTAACTGGTTTGAAGAATGAATGATGAAATGAATGAATAAATATTTTGTTTTATACCTCTTACCTAACTAAATACACATAACGCTAGAGACGATGTGAAGTTTTCCACACAAAAGTCAGATGTTCAATAGAGATTGAATTTCCTGAAGCTCATGGGAAGTGGAAAGGTACAGAAACTAAATCTTATTCATGCTGGAATGATCAATATTTTCATTTTTATTGTATTATTGGATAACAAGATCAATTTGACCGTGCAGCTAGGAAATTCTTTATTTATAAATTCATTAAAATTATTATGACTTTTTTTTTTTTTTTTTTTTTTAAGAAAATTAATATTTAACTGGTAATTATTAGTTTTTAAAATGGGAAAACACGATGTGCCCGTTTACTTTGTTAGGTTCGCCGATGATCATCACTATCATGGACTCACCTCGTCTTTATTTTCATACTTGTGTTCATGTTTGTTGTTTATCTGCAATGGTAATATGATTCAAGCTTCACCCTTCATCATTCTGTAGGATATATATTTTTTAATTAAATATTGGTTAGTTTCCATTCTGCCACAGTTCTGGGACTAAACATTAATTATTTTAGTTTCTGAGACACACCAACGTTGTGCACTGAGTTTGATGTGACTTTATATGATATTAATTTTATAAATACATCTGATGGTTCGCACCCATCAAATGTGACTAGAGACACTGCTGTAGAATAAAGGAAAGTGGCAGCAGGGCACTTAAACATTAGCTTTAGAAAGTGATTACTAGGCAAGATGAAGCCATGCAAAGGCATTCGGGGTCTTGCAGGGCAACTCTCTAGGGTTGACAATCTGGAGAACAGTATGCCTCCACCTGCTGTTCTTCATTCTTTCCCAAACAGCCTTGAGCTTATTCTAAGATTGTGAACATATAATGCGTTAGTTCGTGCTTCAGTTTCTGCGGCTGCAGTGCATCGGGGGTTTTTTCAAAAATATTTATCGAAAAATTAAAAAAAAATAAGGAAATTAAGGAAAAATGGGAGGAAAAGTTAAGGAAAATGCCGCAAAACATGGCCAATTATGCAAAAAAAAAAAAAAAAAAAAAAAAAAAGGAACAAACACTAACAAAACAACATCCCATCGAAACTACTTAGATTTTTATGTGAGGTGCGAATCTGTGTGTGCGCGCGTGGATGGACTGTATGTTCAGTTAATTTCTGTAACTGCTTAATCCTAATTAGGGTTGCGGGGAGGCTGACGCCCGTCCCAACCAACTCCGGACAAGGGCGAGTGCAGTGTATACCCTGGACAGCTCGCCAGGCCATCGCAGGGCGGATACACGCTGACAGCTTTGCAGCTACTCTTGTCGAAAGTCAGCAATGGTTCTTTTACATCAACCTCACACCATAGACAGTGAGAGACATGACTGGCCTTTGATAACCCAGTTCGATGCACTGGGGGGGACGGGGACGGGGACGGGGACGGGGGGGACGATGAAAATCTTGTGGAGCGTGGGACTCAAACCCCCAACCTTAGGATCAGTTATGCAGTTCCCCATACCACTTGGCCACCACTGCCCAACAACTATATGTGTGTGTATTTCTATTTTATTTACATCTTATGCATTATTTTTGAATGTTTAATTGCTATTATAAATATTTATAGTGTTGAATATGTATTAATTGATATTATATACACATATTCATGTATGTATATGTCAGTCAGCGGGGTCGATCCTACTTCGCGGAAATCGGCGGTTGCAGGGGGGGTCTCAGTCCCCATTTTACACGAAAAGTGAGGAATCCCTGTTGTATTTGGTTTTGTAATAAAATACCATGCAACTGCTTTTTTAACAATACATTTAAATTGGTCAGCACTTTATTGCAAGTCTTATAGATAGGGTACAAATGTTTAATTGTGTGAGTAATTTATTGTTGTACTTGGTTAAAAGTAGAAAAAAGTATAATTCCAGCATACTGTATTCATAGGTGAAAAAAAATAAATAAATAAAAAAAAAATATATATATATATATATTTTATATTTTATAATTTTATATATATATATATATTTTTTTTTATATTTTATAATTATATATATATATATATATATATATATATATATATATATATATATATATATATATTTTTTTTTTTTTTTTTTTTTTTTTTTTTTAATAAAAAAAGGCGGGGGGCATTTGGATACATCTTTTTCCTTCAGTTCGGCAAGATAAGTTTTGAAAGTGTTCATTCGTTAATTCATTCAGTGAACTGCTTTATCATATTATGGTCGTAGGGTCAACTCTGGGTGAAGGCGGGGCTTACCTGGAACAGCTCGCCAATCCATCACAGGGCAAGACATACACATTTACCATTAACCCTCACTCTCACACCTAGAAGCAATTTAGAACAGTCAATTAGCGTAGTGTGCATATCTTTGGAATGTGGGAGGAAACCGGAGTACCCAAAGGAAACCCATGCACAAGCATGGAGAAAACATGCAAATCCACACAGCACACAGAAACCGTGGACTTTGTTACCATAACTGGTCAGTTTGGAGAGCAGATTAAACTTATTTCGCAAGTAATCACAAATCAAACTGACATGGTTGATTGAGCCAAGGAGTTTTCTATTAACTTAGTAAACTGAGTAGTAAACGTGTAGTTAGTTTAAAGTTTCAGTCAAACTTAAATCCTTCGACATAAATTTTCTGATAGTTTAATGGCCGTGGGGACTATTAATTAGAATATACAAATACTGTATTATACAAACATTTAAAATCCTGTCATCTTAGGCCACACCCACTTCAGTGATATATTCAAACACAGATAGCCTACAAGATAAGGATGCCTGAAACAATAAACTGGTATGAGGGCAGCAGAGTGGCGAAGTGGTGTGCCACCTCACAGCAAGAAGATTTAGGGGTTCGAGTCCAATGTTCGAGGTGTGAACTCCATGTGGAGTTCGCAATGCTGTCCCTGTGCTTGTGTGGGCTTCCTCCAGGGAGTCTGGTTTCCTCCTACAGTCCAACGACATGCACAAAAAATTCATGTGTTAAGTGCAGTGCGGCCTGTTTCAGTTGCTCCCGCCATTCCCATACTTTCTCTTTTCTTTTTTTTTTTCTTTCTTTCATGTTTCTTCACACAATTTCCTTTGGGATCAATAAAGTATCCTGATTCTGATTAGGTTAACTGGATGTTCTAAATCGTCCCTAGGTGAGAGTGTGAATGGTTGTGCGTGCGATGGCCCTGCAACGAGTAAGCTGTTCAGGGTGCACCCTGCCTTCGCACAGAAACAACTGAGCTAAGCTTAAGCCTCCCCGTGACCCTACAATAGGACAAAGCACTGTGAAAATAACCACAGTACTAACACATGATTCAGGATCATCACTACGTAATTCAAAATAAAATCTGATATCGCTGAGCTGATCTGTCAGTGCAGCTTAATTTTGTGCCTTTTTAAAAATGTATTTATTTATTTTTTTTAGACAAACCATTCAGTAAACAAAAGGCATCCTTAAAAATAAAATACAGAAAAGTAGTACAAAAATATGCACTCGCTCGCCTGGCTAAGACTTACAGAGTCTAGTCTGGTCATTCAGTCCCTAATCACACATCCTTCAATATTAAAGGATCAGTTAATTCAATTAAATGAGATTTTACAAATAATGTAGCTTTATTATGATGAGATTCACCTTCCGAGATGCGTATAATTATTGCCTTCTGGCTATATGACGAGCAAACATCCTTCACACAGACCCATTTTTTGCTGCTCTAAGCCCCAATTAGTCAATGCACTGGGATAATTAGGCAAAATGTCTTTGTTGCAGCTGTCTTCTCCCAAAGAGAAGAGCCCACCGAAGGATAAAGGTTAGAATAAAGGGACTTAAAACTAGGATCTGGAGATTTATGCATAGACTATACACCATTGTATTCTGGAATGTAAAGCTCGACAGGTAGTTGATTTTGTTGCACACAACATGGGTTCAGTGAGGATTTTTTTTTTTTGACTGGTTAATTGCTCTAGAACTAAACGTGCTCTACTAGGAACTGCTTGTGAATGGGAAACCCTCTACTGTAGGATTTCCTCTTCTTCTTCTTCTTTTCCTTTCGGCTGTTCCCTTCAGGGGTCGCCACAGCGAATTATCTGCTTTCATCTCACCGTATCCTCTGAATCTTCTTCTCTTACACCAATTACCTTCATGTCCGCCTTCACCACATGCATAAATCGTCTCTTTGGTCTTCCTCTAGGCCTTCTGCCTGGTAGTTCCAATCTCAGCATCCTACTACCAATGTACTCACTATCCCTCCTCTGTACATGTCCAAACCATCTCAATCTAGCCTCTCTGACTTTGTCTCCAAAACCTCGTACATGTGCTGTCCCTCTGATAAATTCACTATCCCTCCTCTGTACATGTCCAAACCATCTCAATCTAGCCTCACTGACTTTGTCTCCAAAACCTCGTACATGTCCTTTCCCTCTGATAAATTCACTATCCCTCCTCTGTACATGTCCAAACCATCTCAATCTAGCCTCACTGACTTTGTCTCCAAAACCTTGTACATGTGCTGTCCCTCTGATAAATCCACTATCCCTCCTCTGTACATGTCCAAACCATCTCAATCTAGCCTCACTGACTTTGTCTCCAAAACCTCGTACATGTGCTGTCCCTCTGATAAATTCACTATCCCTCCTCTGTACATGTCCAAACCATCTCAATCTAGCCTCACTGACTTTGTCTCCAAAACATCGTACATGTGCTGTCCCTCTGATAAATTCACTATCCCTCCTCTGTACATGTCCAAACCATCTCAATCTAGCCTCTCTGACTTTGTCTCCAAAACCTCGTACATGTGCTGTCCCTCTGATGTACTCATTCCTGATCCTACCCATCCTCGTTACGTCCCAAAGAGAACCTCAACATTTTCATCTCTGCTACCTCCAGCTCTGCCTCCTGTCTTTTCCTCAGCGCCACTGTTTCTAAGTCATACAACATCGCTGGCCTCATCACCGGCTTCTACACTCTTCCTCTCTTTCTTCCTCCACATTTCCTTTTTTCCTGACTGTAGGATTTCCTCAAATGTACAAAGTAAGAAACTCTTTAATGTGTTGGTTTAACTTCTTTTTTTTAATTTTTCATATGCATATCAAATACAACATGTGACTTTTAAAGAACACACCACAAAATGACAAAGCTACATAATGAAATGTTTTCATAAAACTACCTCAAGAGTTGACGTCACAGAGTGTACAAGTGCTGACCAGCACTGATGAGTGCTTCTTCATTAAGTAATTGTAAACACAGTCATCATAGTATTCAATTTATTTTTGTGTAAAAGCAAAAGTTGTGTTTAACATAGCGTCGTCCATGTTTTATTTGTATAACTGGCACATTTCATCAATTATCAGCAAGTAAAAACCGGCTGTACCCGCCTTCTGACAGCACATCGGCCCAATTACTGAACAAAGACTCAAAAAAGTGTGATGGTTTCTGACGGCTCGCACAGTTTCACATTGATCGGATTCGCTGTGAAACACTAACAGAGGGCTGGATCATTTCTTCTGCTACATTTTCATATAAATATTCTGCCCATCACTTGGCCAAAAGTGGTTAAAATACTGGTTTAAGTTTTCATTCGTCTTATACAATGCGTAAAAATACACGAAAAATCATGTAATTTTCATATAAAAAGAAAATGTATATTGTTTAATTAAAAAAAATAAGAATAATAGTACAGTATAAGATAAAATAATTTTATGTGAAACTGTGCTGATTGGGTGTTTAGACCCAAATCTACTCGCCCACCCGTGGTTGTTTAGTTCAAGTCTACTTGCCCTCCGAGGACAACCCCGGAAAAGCAGCAAGGCAGCGTCAGTTTACACGGAGGTGACACAAACACAGAAAGACGTTTGTGATCAAATATACAAAGAATGCTATATGAACATGTTTCTAAATAACTTAATTGTTTATCTTGTATGAATCTTACGGCTTAGAGCTGCATGAATATGGAAATTATTATGGGGTATATTATTATATAACGTTTTATTATTATTATTATTATTATTATTATTATTATTATTATTATTATTATTATTATTATTATATTGTAATTTCACTTAAAATAACACTTGTCATTTATAAAAACTAACCAGAGCCCCATTCGAACATGTTTGGCGAAGTATTTTGCCTCCGAATTACCTTTTTTTTTTTTTTTTTATGTTTTAAAATCCTGATAAAATGCAGTTAAATTTAAAACTTAAATATTTTATTCAATAGAAGACTTCAAAGCTGTAACAAACTTTATGTATAGACTTGGTTGCCAAAACATTTCTTTTTGAGTAGTAGGAAGTAGATTGTCTGTTGGGCTTTTTATACCCGAGCGTAATGGCTCATCAGGTCGGTGCTTATCTTTGGTTTCCGTAGCGTGGAGCTACCAGGATTTCAGCTAATGGATGGGACACTAGTCCATCACAGGTTACCTTCCCAGTATATTTTACTGGTACCCATGTATACTCCTGGGTGAACAGAGGCACACGTGTGGTTAAGCCCTGGTCCAGGAGTCTAAGCACACTGGGGGTCTAAGTGGGATTTGAACACACAACCTCCTGATCATGAGCCCAGCACCATAACTACTACACCACTGCCCCACATTTTTCATTTGATGAGTAGAAGTCAGGAAATAAATTATAAATATTGTAAATTCATTACATTTCATTGATAAAAAGTAAGTGTTTTAAACTCCATAACAGTTCAGACTTGATGTTAATGGCACCATATTTCAAGAAATTGTGGCTGATTTACTTATGTCAATGGATTTGCCGACTGACGATTTACAAGTGGATTTTTTTTCAATTTTTTGGAGTAAAATTTTTTAATTTATCATGCACATAATAACTGCAAAAATTACAGATAACTGTGTACACAATGATGTAAGAAACGTAGCGCAATAAGCATTTAAACTTCATTCATTTTCTATAATCGCTTAATTCTAAGTAGGCTCGCTGGGAGGCTGGCACCCATCCCAGTCATCCCAGTACACCCTGGACAACTCGCCAGGCCATTGCAGAGCATTTAAACATTTTTAATTTAATACCCCCGTTTCACTGGACTACAGCATGCAAGGATCGTAGCGGAAAGGCGCGGAACGCAGTCTACGGAAGAGCTTCGGTATTTTTACATGGAAAATGGGTGAAAATCCTACGGAAAAGTGGAAATTCTTATACCCCCATTTCGATGTACTACGGTATGCAAGGATCGTGTAGCGGAAAGTCGCGGAACACAGTCTACGGAAGAGTTTCAGCATTTTTACACGAAAAATGGTTGAAAATCCTACAAAAAAGTTGAAATTCTTACACTTTCGGAACGTTCACAGCATGCGCGGAACAGGTACGCCAAAGTACGCCAAAGTGACCCCACGGAATACTCAGAGATTTTTTTTTTTTTTTTTTCCCCGTGAACGTGCTTTTAAACATGTTCAAAAGCACGTTCACAAAATATTTTGTCCTGCCAGAAGCATACGGAAGTGGAGGAAGACTTGAGGAATAAGTACGGAATCACACGGAATGACACGGAAGATAAGGGAATAATTGCGGAACGTTTGCGGATGACAACATTTTTGCTTCTATAAGTCTGCCGTGCTCCAGTGAAATGGGGGTATTAACGATGTATAAAAAGTAATTTGGCATTTTGGCCATCTGCGTGTAAAATGGACCACAAAGCGATGTAATCCTGAAGATTATTATTTTTTGAATCAATAGAGATTTATATATATATATATATATATATAATTTTTTTTTTTTTTTTTTTTTTCAAATACATTGCTATGATCCTGAAACATGTATTAGTCATATGTACTGTAGTTATTAAATCCATAACCTAATGACTATCTGTCTCTCTATCCATACCAGTTTCTTCATCCTACTACAGTTTCTTTATCCACTTCGAACCACTTTATCTTAACATTATCCATAACTCAGGATGTACCCAGGACCTTCCTGCTGCAGGGTGGAAGTGTTATCCACTGTGACATCATTTTTCCCTGTTTCATGCGTTTCATGAACGGAATTTTTAGGGTCAATAAGGTACAGCAGTAATTGCAGCAGTAGTTGCATTACACTTTTTACAGATTATATTTTCGCAAAGCAGTTTTATATGGCAAAAAAATAATAAAAAATAAATAAATAAAAGCTGTTAAGAATTTAATGGTGTGACATAATGCAGAAGGTGGTACTATGGTTATCGCTGCCATCTCACTCTACACCGTACAGGCCTATTTGTACACTAGGTATAATATATTGTTTGATGCCTCAGCCGTGTATACAAACTCGAGAGAACTTTTAGGAGTTCCTTTTCACAACTGACTGTTTATGCTTTGTATTTAAATTGATTTTATGAACAAACTTTGTGAAACTTGTAAAACTGTGACGAGTCCTTGGTTTACTTATGAGATTGGACTTCTGTTTTTTTTTTGAGTTTCCTGATTTTACAAGAAAATAGGTAAATAGATGGATGGGCTATGCTATATTGTCTTGACAAATAAATGATTACATGAACATCTCTCTCTCTCTCTCTCTCTCTCTCTCTCTCTCTCTCTCTCTCTCCCGGTGTGTGTGTGTGTGTGTGTGTGCGCAGTACTCAAGAATGGACTGGCAATCAAACAAATATTGCTTCTGCTTAACTCCTTGCATTCAAAGTATGAAAGTATAGATTTATTACAACCCTGACCAGGAAAGACCAGCACGTCACTCATCCTGTGTATTCAAATGCTATTCAGATCAGATAAAAACAAAACAAAACATTTTTTTTTTTTCTCATGTGTGGCATCCAGAAGTCAACAAAGTCAGTCTGGCTATATCTGAGGTGTGGTGATTAGCACCCTCCCAGTTAATTTTAGCAGGTTTAGGATCAGGACTAATTGGGAATTAAGAGTCTGTGTGCACCCTTACGCATTTATGGGTTTGATGTGTTCTGGATGCATAAGAGGCAATTGTCCGGTGCTTCCGATTATCCCCAGGAAAGCCTATAATCTGACTGTAAGTACTTAAGTAGCGAAGCGGTAAAATAAACAACTCTGATTATCAGTCAATGTTCTTTGGTTTTTCTTCACCCACCAGCTAGTTGAGAAAATTGGGTAGCTCTGACCCCCCTTGCTGCCATCTGCTTCAGCAAATGTTAAGGCTGGATAAACCCTCTTGGGTCTTGTATCCAAACCAGATTACCAACTATTCTAAGATGGGCTCGGACTCTGATTGTCACCCAATTTTCCTGAGCAAATTCAAATCAAGTGCACTGTACTGGATTACCCAGATTACAGTGGCCAATGTCATGGCTTTTATGTGTATCATGTAACCTGCCTTTATCCAAGCCCATGCTCATACATTTGACCAAGCTTTTGTGTGAATGTTCTCACACACCCAGCTGGCTATCACTTCCTGAAAAAGCACAGAGACACTGTGTGCCTTCTCTCGAGGAGCTGAGAGAGAACACTTGAATTTTTAAAAGCAAAGCAGCTAAACATAGCTTTATATTAAAGCTGTTTGCAGTGTACCGTATCTGTGACATGAATAACTCAGTTAAAATTCTACAGATGATGGAAGCTCAGCTACAGGGGCATTTCAGACAGCGATTCAATAAATATTAATTTTTGTCATGTCCTTGTGTGCAACATTATATTATTTTATTTTGGTTGAAACATTTTTTTTTCTCTTTATTTATTTATTTATTTTGCTTTTTTAACAGATATGAACTCATGTCGTATCGATTTGCTCACCTTCATAAATCTTATACAACTGTGAAGCAGTGTACCGACTGTGCAATTTGGGCTCTATAGAGCGATCATTGCACCAACTGCTCACAAATTGGATACGAAATAAATGATAATTAAGGCGCATTGTGGCAGGAATCAAGCTGCCCTTTGCTTGGGAGGTGCAACAATCAGGCTGACAGGGTTGTTAAACACTAGTGCAAAAATTCTGGTTTATAGCAAATAATCAAAATAAAATTAAATGTCTTTCTGCAAACTAAACAACACTTACAAATTAATGTGAAAAAGGTATACACTGTGTATAGTATGACTAGAAATACATGGAATGGAGGGACCGCACATGTAAGAGGTTTTGGAGACAAAGTCAGAGAGGCTAGATTGATATGGTTTGGACATGTTCGGAGGATGGATAGTGAGTATATTGATAGTAGGATGCTGAGGTTGGAACTACCAGGTAGAAGGCCTAGAGGAAGACCAAAGAGAAGATTTATGCATGTGGTGAAGGAGGACATGAAGGTAGTTGGTGGAAGAGAAGAAGATGATTCAGAGGATAGGGTGAGATGGAGGCAGATGATTTGCTGTGGCAACCCCTGAAGGGAATGGCCGAAAGGAAAAGAAGTAGATGAAGAAGAAATACATAGAATGGCAATGCATATAAGCTTCTGAACTGCGTTATCTTTTATTATGGTTGTCGAATGTCTGACGCCTGTTCCAGCCAAATGCGAAACATGTATTCGTCCTGTGTGCTGTAGTAACCAAATGCATAACTTAATGCCACTATGTGTGTCCGTCTCTATACCAGTGTATTCATACATTACTTTTCCAAACTGCTTTATCCAATAAGAGTTGCAGG
The DNA here is from genome assembly GCA_024760905.1 of Plotosus lineatus. Taxonomy (NCBI): domain Eukaryota; kingdom Metazoa; phylum Chordata; class Actinopteri; order Siluriformes; family Plotosidae; genus Plotosus; species Plotosus lineatus. Next base: position 66,545,468 of record CM045733.1, on the reverse strand, counting down.
GAAGTTAAAGCCTATCGGGGCAATCAAGAATATTCAATGAGCCTAATGTGTGGAGGTCCTAATTGGATTGTGGAAGGAACCAGGAGTTCCCAGAGGAAACCCATGTAAGTACTGGGTGAACATGGCAACTTCACAGAGAAATGCCCTCACAAGAGGCAGGGCTTAAACTCAGGACCTTCTTGCTATGGGGAGGGAGTGCCAAGCACTTTATTGTATGATATATTGCAAAGATTGGAAAAGAGAAAGGGGATAATGGAGCAGATCTTGTCTGTTCATCAGAGATGTGTGTGCACCGGTGACCTTGTTTCCCGCAAAAAGTCTGATAAAAGGAAAAAAAAAATCTGTCTCCGTTTCTCAGTGACCAAAATTCTTGGTCTAATTTCAAATCTTTTGTTTATTTTTGAGATTTACTTGGGCTTGAAATTTTGCTGGCAAGTCTTTTTATTGGAGAGAGAGAGAGAGAGAGAGAGAGAGAGAGAGAGAGAGAGAGAGAGAGAGAGAGAGAGAGAGAGTAATGTTTTCCGATTGTTACCTGATGTAATTCTGATGTATAATTGTAAATAATTTCAATGCACATTTACGAACTATACCAGTGTCCCTTGGCTATTTTTTTTTTTCCTCTTCCCTCCTTTCCCATCATTATTTCTAGTTAGTATGTGAACTAGTTAAACTGTGAATTAGTTAAACTCTTTGCAAAATCTGTAACTTTCTATACTGTCGGTAGTCTCTGTGAGCAATGAAATTTTGTGCAATGTCTTTGCTGAGTCAGTGGCATGGGTGACGTTCAGTTCAGTTCATTTTCTGTAAAATGTCCTAATTAGGGTCGCGGGGAGGCTGGCGCCCATCCCAGTTGACTCTGGACAAAGGCAGAGTACACCCTGAGTTGCTCACCAGACCATCGCAGGGCGGAAACATGCTGACGGCTATGCAGCTACTCTTGCCAAAAGTCAACAGTGGTTCTTTTACATGAACCTCACACCATAGACAGTGAGAGACATGGCCGGCCTTTGAGAACCCACTTAGCTGCATTGGTGTGTGTGTGTGTGTGTGAGACAACCTGTTGAGAGTGGGGCTTGAACCGCCAACCTTAGGATCAGCAATCCAGCACCTTTACCACTAGGCCACCACTGCCTCTGCATAGGTGACATGACTCACGCTAACTTTGTAGAACTTTGCGTAAACATTGGAGAAGTTCAGGAAAGGGAGCTAATTGGCCGAGCTCTCACAGGAGTGATGGACGGCACAAGCTCACTTCCATGTCAGTCACAGTGATCGATGAGCTCATTCACGGCATGTCAGTTCATTCGAACGATGGGGTGAATAGCGTGTTTCCTCCAAGTGTGTTAGACCACCCACAAATGCGCATACACTGCAGTTCAAAAAGAGGTGGGTTTCTAGCATTGCATGTCACGGAGGAGGCATGGGCATGTTTTTGCCTCTCCCTGGTCGGTGGTGGTCATGTGATTGGGAAGGCAATACCTTATGGGTAGGAATTGGATACTGCTAAAATTAGGAAGGAAAGGGGGTGGGCGGGGGTTACTAATCTAAAAAAAACAAGTCAAAACAAATTAATTTAATTTTGATCCCTTGTTTGAGTGGAATGTATTTCATCAGTGGTTTCTGCACAATAATACACTCTCCCAGTTCCATTTATGAGTTTGTCATCCAAAGAAGGTCTGTCTTTTAGAGAACAGAATACGTCTGCAACCTCTTGATCCATAATCTACATGAGTGACAATCATATTCAAAAGCAATTTCTCTAAAGCAAAATCTCTGGTGTTCACGAACAGCCAAAGCGAGGATTTTGTGTTCTTTAATGTCACCCCGGAGGTGAAACTAGAGCAAGAGTTTTTGGCTGCAGAAAATTTTTTGTTCTTATATCCAAAGTAAGTGTTTTGTAATAGCACAACGGTAGCGCGCATATGTCAAGTGACTATATATTATATCCATATTTATGAAGAACTGTTGATTTATTATATTCTTCGGTACCATTTGTATATTTTTATGTATTCTATCGCAGAGCAATTGTATGGAAATCAATGTAGCCTAAAATAGTTTTCACATTGTGTTGTAAATGAAATTTTATATTGTTGCATTATTTCACCAATATCCCACATTGCAACCTGGTTTTGAGAAGCACATGCTGATTGTTCTGCAGACAAAGGTGCACTACAGCGGCAGAGAAATGATTGAATTATTCAGTTTGGCAGAGATTTGGCAGCAGTAGTTTGCAGCATTGCCCTGAGTGCCAGAAAAAAAAAAAAAAAAGAAAAAAAAAAAAAAAAAAAAAAAAAGGGAGTGAGATTCTTCCTGCTTCCTGCACTGCTACACACAGCATGCATAAATAGCACTACCCCAACCATCAACAAAGCTTTGAGGTTTGAGCCCATTACTCTCAGTCCGCAGTAACTGCTCTGTTAATTCCCCAATGCATCTGATAATTTATAACAATGAACAGCTTTGCCCTGATCTACAAAACCCCTGGCCCTGTTCCGCCACATTTGTGTTGTGTAACACAGAGGATACAGGATTGGATCAATATGAATTATGTATATAATCTCAGGACATGTGTTTTGATGCATTTTTTCGGCATCTGGATAGTGTATGGCCTGCTGAAAGAATTATTTTTTTTTTTTGTCATTCTGAGGCCCAAACAATTTATTAATTCATGAGTTCACTGTGTTTATACTGCAATGTCCACCTGCTTGAGAGGAAGCTTTCTAAAGCCTTCAAGACACGAGGTCATTAATGCAATTCCTTGCGAGAGTTCACCGTTATTTTACTTTCTATTTCTTTGCAGTTATTTATTCTTATTTGTTTCTTAGGCATTAATTGGTGCACATCTATTTCAAGCTAACCTAAATAATTGTTGAGCCAGCTTTACAGTAAAGTAGGAATAACCACTAGAGATTATTTTACTAGGTATGTTAAGTCGTACTTTAAGTATTAGGATTTATTCTGATATTAAATTTATGTGCGTCCTTTTTACACGCAAATCTACATTTATTTTAAAAGTGGATTTCAATTGACTGCTGCTGCAATCATTTGAGTGCACACATTAACATTTTCAAGGTTGCATAGTGTGGCTAAGCGGTCATGGCTAAGCAGCCTCCTCCATTATCCAAGCCATTACATTATTGGCTTCATTAATCAGTCTCCTTATCAGCAATCGCATATTATGAGTGCATGTACAAAGATTCAGCAGATCTGGGCTCTGCATATTACATGCACACCATCTGATGATGAAAGCTTGTACATGAAGCTCATAAATAATGTAATGGCATGTCAACGATGGGGCATTCAAATAGCTGTAAGACTATGGCACCACGGCAACTGTTGGATTGCCTCGAAAAGTCACCTTACAGCAGACAAAGCTCTGATCATCCACTTTGTTCTTGTAATGCAATATTCAGAATGAGGATGAATAATAATTTTCAAATTCCATATCTTAAGGAAACTTTTAGAACTGAGAGAGAGTGAAAGCGAGGTAGAGAGGGAAAGACAGAGACAGACAGACAGACGGCTTTGGCCCTAATAAAATTCACAAAAGAATCAGACTACAAATATATATATATATATATATATATATATATATATATATATATATATATATATATATATATATATATATATATATAGACGCTCCCCAACTTAAGTTACTAATTGGTTCCGGACGGCCAAACGTTGAAAGTGAACGTAAGTTGTTACAATGACGAATGACGTGTGACGTATGACGCTTATACTGTACTATACATCCATAAATACTATTACCGTATCTCATAAAACACCCCTAAATCAATTATTATAAACATAACATTGTAAAATAATATCAAATATATCAAATAATATCAACATTAATTTCAAATAAGTCACTTATTTATACCGAGTCACTTTACATGAAGCTTAAAACAGCCAATCAACGCTTACAATATGTGAAGTGCTCAATACCGAACGTAGTGTACTTGCAAAAGTAGTGTACTTGCTGTAGGTTATACAGACTTCTGAGCTTTCAAGTGCACAAGGGTGCCATTGAACTCGTTTAGAACACAGCCTGCACTGATGCAGTCTCCCTGCAAAGTGGAGAGTTCTTTCTTTTGTGTAAGTCAGGAAGTAAACTTTATTCAAGAGATGCATACAAAGAACAATTCCAAATCATAATGAATATGAATATAAAAATAAGTATACACTCTTAGGATTCTGCTAAAAGACAATAAATATCTGTAATTGTTCTGTAATTTGTGCATTTGGGTTTTCATTCATATTACAACTCTCTTTGCTTAACTGAGTATGATTTTATTAGATTTAAATTTATATTTTATTTAAATTAAATTTATTCTATTATTTATATTAATATAAATTTATATTTATACACATTAGATTGTGCCAATCTGAGCAGATAGTTAATTCATCTCTGTGCATGAGACTTGCACCCATGCTAGTACGCGTACACTTCTGACCAACCATATTTGCTTAGGGTTACAAAAGTCCGCAAAACAGTGTAAACACAAAGATCACAGAGACGACGTCTTAACACAAGGGTAACACGCATACACACACACACATACATATATATATATATATATATATATATATATATATATATATAAATATATATATATATATATATATATATATATATATATATATATATACACACAAAAATAAAAGGACAGGACAAAGACTTTCTATTGAAACTCCATTTATCACTACAGATCTGTTTCGAGGGGTGGTGAAACCATCCTCTCTCTTCAGGTGATTATAGAAGAATATATATATATATGTATATATCAGTCTGTAGTTTGTAAACAATGAATGAATGCAGCATCATTGCGTCATTATGTCAGCATATGTCTGAACGCAAAATTTGACTTTTTTATTGAAAAAGAAAATACGTAAAATAAAAAAAAAGTAAAACGGATGAACGTAAGTTGAGGAGCGACTGTGCACACACACACACACACGAGATACGGTAATGGTATTTATGGATGTATAGTACAGTATGAATGTCATACGTCACTGGAATATACAGTAACAAATGACTTTTTTTTCACCTTCCGTTCGGCCGTTTGGCACCTAACTAAAACATAAGTTAGGGAGCATTTATATTCATCGATTTAAAAAAAAAAATAGAATAAGTAAATTAAGGAATAATAGGTGAAAAGGTTAAGGAAAATGCCACAAAAACAAGGCTAATTATGAAAAAAATTAATAAAATAAAAAAAAACCAAACCTCCCAACAAAACTAGTTACATCTTTGTGAGGTGCGCATCTGAGTGTGTGCGTGCACGTCTGTACGTGTGTGTATTTATATTTTATTTACATCTCATGCATTATTTTTTTTTGTTTTATTTTTATTATAAGTATTTATAACATTGAATATGTATTTATTGATATTATATACACATATACATGTACGTATACAGTGCAGATAACTGGGTTATCAATGGCCGGCCATGTCTCTCACCGTCTCTGGTGAGAGGTTCATGTAAAAGAACCATTGCTGACTTTCGTCAAGAGGAGCTGCAAAGCCGTCAGTTTGTTTTCACCCCTTGTTAAGGGTTATGTAAGGAAGAGCATCCGACGGTAAAACCTATGATAAATGGAATATGTGAATCATTAACAAGACTTCCATGAAGACGGAGGCAAATGATTTGCTGTGGAAACCCCTGGAAAAAAAAAAGGAACAGCTGAAAGGAAAAGAAGAAGATATTTATATATGTAAATAAGTCTTGGTTTTGTTTTTTTTTTTTACGCATGGGTTGATGGAATTCCAGTGAGAAATGACACGCTCAATTCATGAACTTATCATGCATATTTGATATAATGAAGCCAGCTTCTGCTACCAGGTCCAGAGATGGGGATATCGGGACAAACATATGTACTGGACAGAGCAACACAGGTTTAAAAAAAAAAAAAAAAAAAAAAAAAAAAGATTGTGCTCCAATATGGACAGTCACTGATGTGTGATCTGTTGATCGAAAGAATTTGACTCAGTGAAGATATTGTGTATGACAGAAATAGGAGGCTTTTCAGAATTAGATATATTTAAAAACTGATGAAGTCCAGTGCAAATTGACCAATTCTCCTGCTGCATTTGGGCACTGAAGGCTCAGTGGTTAGCAGTGTTCCAATTAAGGAGAACTGAGCTTGCGCCAATACTGTATTCAGACGATTCGAACGCTGGAGGCATTGGCTGCTTTGCACCCAATTGCACCCATTGCTGACTTTCGTAAAGAGTAGGCTGCAAAGACATCAGCGTGTTTCTATCCCTTGCTAAAGGGTTTTCAGGAAGGACATCCGACGTAAAAACCTATGCCAAATCAAACGTGTGAATCATTTACTGGGGCAACCCCTGATAAAAAAGGAAAAAAAGCCGAAGGAAATCTCATACATGTATGTATACGTCAGTTGGGGGTTAGGGGGTGATCCTACTTTGAGAAATTTGGTGGCCACGGGGGGGATCCCGGTCCCAATTAACTGCAGAGAGTGAGGTATCCTTGTATACCTTGTAGACCATCTCTGTGCCAATACATACACAAAACCATTCACACTCTTATTCGAACCAGGGACAATTTGAAATGCCCTAATAGTCTTTGATAGATTTGCAATAACATTAACGGGTGGAACGCTGAATCAATAACACCCTGTATATCTACTACTACTACAATTACTACTACAATTACTACTACTACTACTACTACTACTCAATATAATAATAACAAAAGTTGTGTATTATATGTTCGCTCACATAACGCAAAAATAGTGATGAGCAAGTTGATGAGAGACAATTTCAGGATTACATTCAGCTATTAAAAGCAGGTTGACATTTGCACACTCCTTTGCAAAAAATATGTGCATACACAATGTCGACCATGTGCACTACTTTTCCCCTAATCACCAAGGACACATTTCCCTCAAGGGAAATGATTAGCTTTCCAGTCCTGCATTATAGAGTAACTTTGATAAGCAATTAAATTGTTTCCCACTGCTCCTTATCCATGCCATACCAACCACTGAAGAGCAGTTATATCAGGACAATGCACTTGTTCTGAGAATTACTGATAAATGCAGGACGCAGATGTCACTAAATTGTAGCTTACAAGCCACTTTTGTAAAGTTGCTGTACCAACCAAATTGAGCCATACAATAGCAGAAATACAGAATAGTAGAGCAGAGGTAAAGTATGTGATTCTAAAATGAATGACTCTGGCTAATGACAGCAAGACTGTATCGGCGAACAAATGCAGAACATTATTCTATGATTGTGGTAATTCATATTATCAGTAAGTTTATATGAAATAAAATATGTTAGATTTACCACTGCTAATATCTTGTGACGTACTTTCCAGGAAAGTATTATTATTGTTATTATTATTATTATTATTATTATTATTATTATTATTATTATTATTATTATTACGTATGCATTCATTAATTCATTTTCTGAAACATTTAATCCTAATTAGTGTTGTGGGGAGGCTGGCGCCCATCTCAGCCAACTGCGTGTGAGGACGGAGTACACCCTGGGCAGCTCACCATGCCATCGCAGGGCAGAAACATGCTGACGGCTTTACAGCCTTCTCTTGATAAAAGTTAGCAATGGTTCTTTTCCAGCCTCTCACCGCAGAAAGTGAACGACATGGTCAACCTTTGATATCCCAGTTAACTGCACTGAGGGGACAGCAGTAACAACCATTGACAGAGGGGCTTGAAGCCCCAACCATGGGATTGGTAATCTAGCACCTTACCACTGGGTCACCACTGCCTTTATCATCATCATCATCATCATCATTATTATTAATGGCGGGAGTAATAGTAGTAGTAGTAGTAGTAGAAGTAGTAGTAGTAATAATAATAATAATAATAATAATAATCATAATAATAATGATACCGTATTTGACGTAATAAGCGCCCTGCTCCAATACCCCCCCCCCACCAGTGTTTTTTAATCTTATGTCTAATAACTGCCCATGTGCTAAAGTTGACCTTTGTGTTGATTGGTTAAAAGCCATGTGCTAAAGTTGACATTCATGTTGATTGGCTCAATTTTACATTGGGGGAAATTATTTAAAGGCACAGCACCGGAAGAAAAATTAAAGGGTCCTTTTTTTTTTTTTTTTTTTTTTTTAAATTTTGCTGTTTTCTGTTTATTTTCAGCTTTCATGTAAGTAATTTTGTTGATACCAAAAAATTAATAGTACAAATACCAGTAAAACTTTTATTGTTCCGTTATTATTCATGTTTTCCACCTCTATGGTAATAAGCACTTACCATTCCACTCCGCTGGTGACATTTTAATAAGCGCCCACCCACTCCATTTTTTTAAGTGCCCTGGGCGCTGATCACGTCACATACAGTAATAATAATAATAATAATAATAATAGTAATAATAATAAAATTGTTTATTCTATTACAGGAATATAATCAACAACAAACTGTACTCATTTCCTCTAGCATCACATCTCAAAGTCAGTTACTGGTTTTGCAACACAGCACTTTTCTACGGAGCCCATACAGGGACACAGAAGAGGGGAATAAAAAAAAAAAAATTATATATATATATATATATATATATATATATATATATATATATATATATATATATATATATATATATACATATATACATACATATACATATATAAATATACATATATACATATACATATATACATATACATATATACATATATATATATACATATATATATATATATATATATATATATATATATATATATACATATATATATATACATATACATATATATATATATATATATATACATATATATATATATATATATATATATATATATATATATATATATATATATATACATATAGAGGTTCCTTGTGCACACCACATAGTTTCTTGGGTGCACATGAAACATTCTGGTGTGTACAAGACAAACCATTCCATGCATTCCAGTCAGCTCTGTGTGTAAATCAAAAAATGTGTCTTAATTGAGCTGTATTATAACCTTGGAATCAGCTATAAAAACATGCCTTAAAAATAAAAGCTTTACTCGAACGACGTCACTGTTATGGTACGAACTACACATAAAACGAGTTTTGAAGACTCGTGGTCTGGTTCGGTGCGGTGGATACACCAGCTTTGTTCAGTCACCTGATCACACGATGACGCCAGATAAGCAAAGCTGCAATCTCCTTATAAGGAAGCTCAAGGATAAAATACCTGTCATTAAACGCTACGTAAAATCTACACTTATACCATTAGTACCTTAGTACACCTTTACTAGACCACCACCCTTGACATTATTTGCATTCTGAAGAACTTGTCACGGTGGATAACAGAGCTGCAGTTTTAGCCTTGCCTAAAATAAACTGATGACCTTAAAGGTTCCTTCCAAAAATGAGAGGTAAACATTTCTTTGTGAAAAAAGTTATCATGCACATGCATAAATCAGAACTACAATCAACGTTACAATGTTATAGAGAATAACTTAAGGTAGACCTTTAATAATAACACGTATTGAAAGGAAAACTTAATTTAAACGCATAAAGAAAACACATCCTAAAGTTAATCACACTTAGTTTACAGCAATAACTAAATTTCCCCACAGTGTGGCAACATTCATAAAATTACATTCTAATGTTGAATATCAAAATATTAAATGTTATTTACTGAAATTCCAGAGCAAAACAATGCCTGCAATCAGTGATTACTGTTAGGAATATTGTGACTAAGATTCTGAGTTGTGTGAAAATGATGCACTGCACACTGCACTCTATTGACAATTTAATGCTTTCATAAAAGTTCACATGAATTCTAATAGTGGAGAGTTATTTATTCATTGTAATATGCATTAAGTTGCTCTAATAAGACTGAATTGGTAAAAAAAATACAACTAAAGTGTTGCAAAAGAAGTATGATGCAAAACACTTTAATAAAATCTGAAAGGCCAAACATATATAAACATAACATTTATATACAGTGAACACATTGGCAAATTAGAATACAAGGAAAAAAATGTAAGGTGCATATTGTACTTTACATTTGACAATTGATAATGTCCATCTCAAGTGATAATATCCACAGAAATAACAGCTCTTGGTTTTTTATTTTTTTCTCTCTCATAAATTTAGGTGAATCTTATATTGTTTTTACACAGTGCTACTGTTATGAGGCATACTGTTTTCTACATCATAGAAACATATTTAATATCTTTAAGACATCTGACACCTTTGCCATGGAAAACGGTCAACATGTTGTGCTCAAAAGCTTCTCTACTTAATATCAAGGTAATCTATTATGTCCTAGAAAATGATTCATTACACAGCATAAAGGTGCCCTTATATCAACGTAGCTGTGTTGTAAAAAGTTGTACTAATCTAATACAGACTTTAAGTGTTACAGAAAAAAGAAAACTAATCACAGATCACAGATGGTCCTGGTTTTACATTATTGCTTTTTTTATATAAAGCTTGAATAGAATAGTTCATCCTATTATTTTTGTATGTCATAATGTAATGACAGTTTTCTTTCTTCTTTCTTATGCAGAATAAATAGCATGTCAGATTCAAAATAGCATGACACATTTCAGAGTACATGCTCAACCTAAAGCACAGCAAGTCATATTATAGTTTGCCTGAGGTTTTTCTATATAACTGCAAATAAATATATATCAGGCGTTATATTGACTCTGCCATAGCATTTCTGAATATGACAGATACACAAATCGGATTTTTTTTCCTAGTGTATATGTGTGTGTGTGTATATATATATATATATATATATATATATATATATATATATATATATATATATATATATATATATATATATATATACATATATATATATATATATATATATATATATATACATACACACACATACATACATACATACATACATACACACATATATATATATATATATATATATATATATATATATATATATATATATATATATATATATATATATATATATATATATATATAATTATTATTCTCGAAACGTGGCAAATTTTGGACAATCCACATAGCTGTCGAATCCTGTCTTACAGCAATACCTCAGTAATATCAGAGTCATGCGTTTACCACTGACTTGCACTGGGATGCCAACGAGAGTTGAAAATGCTGGGGCGAGTAAAGTAAAGCGGGTATAATTACCATAGAGGTCATGTGGGGGGGTGGACTGAATGAAGCACCAGTAAGCACTTTGCGAGCAAAAATTAGGCAGGAAGAGGTGGCTAACCAAATAAATAAATGTTGGTGAATTATGGAATTTATAAAACTTTGGCAACTAAATCAATAAATATCCAGAGAACAAAGACCGTACTGCATTTAATAGTACATGAACACATAGTGAATTAAACATCCTGTACATGATATTTTACTTTTTTTTTTAGAACGTTTGAACCCTATAATGGTACTTCCTTTGCCCCGCTGGGAATCCTTAAAGCTAAAGCCCCACAAAAGAGTTAGTCCTTTAAATGGTTTTCATTAAGAAACACTGTAGGATAAAAATGAAAAGAAAATAAAAGCCCTTCCATCACCTTAAAAACTCTTTTTTTTTTTTTTTTTTGAAGAATGTGTGAACGCTGGTGTTATTTTATACACCTCAATTTTGGATAATAAATTATAAAGTTTAAATATTACATTATAGTGAGTCAAGTCTTCAGACCATCAGACCATCATCAGAACTATAGAACTGACTGTAAGACAACACGAAAGCTTTACACATATCCACTTGCAGCTAAAGGATTTCATTATCAGCTGGACCATTAGCCAATACCTACAAATGCCTCTGTTTAGCTGAGAACATTACCTGGTAAACTATTAAATAAATTGCCCCCCAAAAAAAAAACAAAAAAAAACAAACAAAAAAGACATTGCCTCGAAGCATTAAGGGAGATGGTATTTGGTACAAGCTATATTTTAAACGTTCCAGGTACTAAGAAAATAAATAAACAAATCCAAATACAGTCATAAGAAAAAGAAAAAAAAAAAAAACAATGAAAACATACACTCGCAGGGAAACAGATAATTTAGATATGACAGGTTCATAGCTTCTAAAAACAGGGTTCTGCTTATAAACGCATTGTTAAAGGGCAGAAATATAAATGTATTTCAAGGTGATGGGGAATGTTATAGGTTATACATTATTGTTTTAATGTATACATGCCATTTGGATGAACAGACTATTCCATAGAGTAGTCTTGTGCCTTTAGATAGGGAGGCTTAGTAAGTGAACACAAAGTGATTTAACAAAGCATATCCTACAAATTCACTAATAGATATTCAGGCAAGCTTCAAGCAGGAAACAAGGTGTCTCTCAGTAAAAATAGCCTGATCGTCCTCTCTTTTCCTCTCCCCTCCTCTCATCTCTAGGTCCTGTTTCAGGCTGCAGAACGTGTACATTATGCGACTGTTTTCCCTTCTTCAGTCAGTGCCTTCCTCTCCCTCCCTCTCTCCCTCTCTTTCTCACTCTCTTTAGGATATGGCACCTAGAGATTGATTTTTATCCTGTGGGATCGAGTTGTACCTGTGCCACAGAGCGTGCCATAGAGTGGTGCTTTCAGTGCCGTCTCCTGTAATATAGAGAGACAGACAGATATAGGAAGAATTGTAGTTACAATAGCATCTGGGTAGCTGATCTGCAGCATGAACTGTTTAAGATGAGATATATATATAAAACTCTCTCTGGATATATGCATTATTTTGCATATATAAAGAGAGAAAAAGCATTCTTCAAGGTGGAATTAATGAAGAGACAGTTTTAATGTATGTTTTGACATTTCTGTCATTTACATAGCTTTACCTTGAAGAATGCTGGACAGTGCAATCAGCCTGAATATTGCGTGCATGCAGCTATTACATGTCCAATTAATCCAATATGTATTTAGTTTATTTATTAATTTTTATTTATTTATTTAAAAAAAAAATACACCACTACAGCATCGCTCATTCTTTGACATCAGGTCCACTGTAAATTTGGTTTTATTTTTCTTCTTCCACAAGATAATAAGAGACTTCGATCAGTAGTTCATAAAGTTCTTATAAGTGGACTGTGAGGGCAGTGATGGCCTGGTGGTAAGGTGCTGGATTACCACTTCTAAGGTTGGGGGTTCAAGCCCTACTGTCAATGGTTGTCACAACTTTACCCCCAGTGCAAGTAACTGGGTTATCAAAGGCCGGCTATGTCTCTCACTGTCTATGGTGTGACGTTCATGTAAAAGAACCATTGCTGACTTTCGTCAAGCGTAGCTGCATAGCCATCAGCGTGTTTCTGGCCTGCGATGGCCTGGCAAGCTGTCCAGGGTATACACTGCCCTCAGCCAGAGTAGGCTGAGATGGGTGCCAGCCTCCCCCCCCCCCCCCAACCCTAATTAGGGTTAAGTGGTTTTAAAAATGAATGAATGGAGGACTGTGGCAACAGATACAGTTTTTTGTTGTTGTTGTTGTTTATCTTTTATTTTTACATATTTATGACTACATATTTGCTCGTTAATCTAGTTCTACGCCTGATGAGGGGATCGCCAGTTTTGTTTCACATGCTACTTCATCACTGGTTGTAACTCTTCAAGTATATATTATATATTACAACTGCGATCTCAAATTGACAGATATTTAAGTAAAAGGGTGTCAGGTATTTGTTTTACTGCTCATGTCAAAAATATCAACTCGTCCCTTCAGGCAAGATTTCCTAATGGAGAGTAGGTGTGGTTTTGTAAGAAACAATCGCTCTCTGAGAGAACAAGAAGCAGTTCACTTAGGGAATGTCATTCATTCCAAATGATTTGGTAAATATTTCATCCGTCATTCAGCAGAAAGTGGATCGCCATCACAATGCTTGCTAGACCCATATAATTTGCTTTCCGTGTGAAAATGGTTCTGTCGGAGCTGTATCTTGCAATATTTACGACAGAAAAATTGCTTCTGAGATAGAAGACCGTCTTGAGATGGACTGGTGAAGCATATAAACTGCTATACAAAGACCAATATCCAAAGTATTCAGTCTCTTACTCTCATTAGTGAAACTTGTGATGCTCCCACTGGTGACGGGGATTTTTAGGCTACAGACCACTACAGAATGGTGTAGGCAGAACAGACCCATGATGGATTTCATGCAGTGTGATAAGGAATATGCGTGGGCACAGATCCCAGATGACTTCTTGCTTTTCCTTTGTCTCAAATGCATCTCTCTGAGTTGGATGTTGAGTACAAATCATTATTGTGAGGCCGAGACACAAAGGCAAGCCTCTCATCTCAAAAAAAAAAAAAAAAAGAAAAGAAAAGAAAAAAAAGAAAAGATAAATAAATAGATTTAAAAACAATCTAGTGTTGAACTGCTGCATTCATTGGCCGGTAGCATGGCATCTAACTGTTGCTGATGCTGTGAAGTCAAGAAGCTGAATAAATTGTTGCACAATACAACAGACAGCCGAGAAGGTCACTAGTTAAAGTACTATTCTATACCCATGCAGGGTTACATGGAAGATTGTGGTAAAAGAAAAAAGAAAAAAAAAAGTAATGGAAAAACAAATTCTCAATAAGACAAATCTTAGTAGTTTACTACTTCCAGGAATACAGGTTTCTACAATAAATATAACAAAAATGAGTAAGATTATTTAAAAAAATGCATCCATTATTATTATTATTATTATTATTATTATTATTATTATTATTATTATTATTATTATTATAAAATGGCTGTTTATCTGAATTAATGAGGTACTTCAGAAAATAAACTTGCGTTTCCTTCTTGCAAGCTCGACTGGAAGCAGGCTTGAAGATATTTAAATCGCCATGCAAAATTAAACTAATAGCATATGAGGACTCCACTCGCAAACCTGCAAGTTGGTCAGATTTTAAGAAAAAAAATTAAGATTTTTATAGGCATACAAATTATCTGACAGTTTCATCACTTCTGCTACAATTTATAGCACGAGTTAGCAGATTTTAAAAATGCAGTTAGCAGTGGGATATGTGCAGGTGCCTGAAAAAGAGGCTAAAGAAATAACTTTTTATTTATTTATTTGTTTGTCTTTACAAAATTTGACTGGTGGCCCAAGTTGGGCGTTTACGCCCCACTAGCGAACTGGGTATCAAATGCTGGCCATGTCTCTCAAAGAACCATTGCTGACTTTCATCATGTAGTAGGTATGTTTTTGCCCTACAATGGTCTGGCAAGCTGTCCAGTAAAACAGAGATTTTTCTACTGTATTGATTGCGTACGGAAAATTATTGCCCCTGTATTTAACCCATCCAAAACAAGCACACACACATGCAAACAGTGACCACGCACACTCAATGGAGCAATGGGCTGCCACGTACATTGTGGGCGCCCGGAGAGCAGTTGGGGTTTAGGTGCCTTGTTCAAGGGTACTTCAGCCATGTGAAGGTGCAGCTCACTCCCCATTGCCACACATTTCCCCTGCTGGTTCAGGAACTGAATCAGGAACCCTTCGGTTCCTAAATCTGCTTCTCTCACCATTAGACTATGGTTGAAATATGGTTCTAATTAACGTGACCTAAATTCTGTACAATTCAACTAAAAAAAAAAAAAAAAAAAAAAAAAAAAAAAAAAATTTTTTTTTCAGTTTGAAAAAGGAGATATAGAAAATAAATGTGATTGCATAAGTGTGCACTTATGGTTGGGCATGTGGCTATGTTCATAATCACATTTAAAATTACAAATTTGGTGCATTCCACAGATCTCCAAAAATTGGCAAGTCGGAAGAAATGGCTGAAAAGCAAAAAAAAAGTTAAAAAAAAAAAGATTCAGCTGGGAGGACATCTATAAACTAACTTAAGGTAACTGATATCAGGTCTGTAACATGATTATCCATAAAAGGGATGTGTCTGAGAAGCAGTCTGTCAGAAGTAAACATGGGCAGAGACTCTTCAATCTGTTAAGGAGTGTATAAAAAGATTGTGAAATACTTTACAAACAACCTTCCTCATCATCAAATTGCAAAGGCTTTACAAATCTCATCATCTGCAGTGCAAAACATCATCAGAAGATTCAGAGAAACTGGAGATATCTGTGTGTGTAAGGGTCAAGACTGAAGATCTTAATTGGATGCCCTTGTCTTCAGGCTCTCTGGCGAAACTACATCACTTGGTATGATTGTGCCAATGACATCACCAAATTGTCTCAGGAATACTTCCAGAAACTTCTGTTGGTAAATACAATTTGCAATGCTATCTGCAAATGCCAACTAAAGCTCTATCATGCAAAAAAGCGAGCCACATTTGAACATGGTCCAGAAGTGCCTTCATGTCCCGTGGGCAGAAACTCATTTGAAATGGACTGTTTCAAAGTGGGAAAGTGTTCTATGATCAAACATGTCCAAATGTGACATTCTTGTTGGTAATCACGTACGCCGTATCGTCTGGGTAAAAGAAGAGGGGGACCTTCCAGAATGTTATCAGTGTTTAGTTCAAAAGCCAGCATCTCTGATTGTATGAGGTTGTATAAGTGCACAGGGTATGGACAGCTGGCATATTTTGAAAGGAAGTATGAATGCTGAAAGATATATTAAGGTTCTAAATCAACATGTGCTCCCCTTTAGCCTTCAGGTGGCTTTCAGGGAAGGCCTAGTATATTTCAGCAGGGAAATTCAAAACCACATACTGAAGATATTACAACATGGCTTCGTCAGAAATTAATCTGGGTGCTGAACTGGCCTCCCTGAAGTCCAGATTGTTCACCCATGGAGAGCATTTAGCGCATCATTAAAGTAAAAATATATCAAAGACAACCACAAAGTGTTCAGCAGCTAGAGACCTCTATTAAGCAAGCATGGGACCAAATTCCATCACTCAAACTCCAGAAATTCATAATCTCGATGCCAAGATGTTTACAAACTGTTTTGATAATAACAGGATCTGCAACACCATGATAAACATGCTCCTGTCTCAACTATATTGAGACCTGTCGTAAGCATCAAATTTAAAATTAACTATTTTTGTGCATAAAATTGTACAATTTCTCAGTTCAAATATCTGTTATCGATGTTCTATTGTGAATGAGATAATGGTTCATGTGATTTGAAAGTGTTTTAGTTTTTATTTAATTCAAATTTTAAAAATGTCCCGACTTTTCTGGAATTCAGGTTGTATAAGTATACATAGGTTTGTGAATGAGGGTAAGTATATAGGAAATGTAGCCTACAGAAGTTTTTTTTTTTTCTTTTAAATGACCAGTGAACACATCAATTTGAGGCCCACATGGGTCTCAATTGGGCTAATTGGGCTTCAGCTGGGCATGGGCTCAGGGTGGGCTTTAATGTTACGACCCACATGGGCAACCCACGTGGGCAGCAGATGGGCAAAGCTAAACATTGGAAATACATGGACTAAGGCTGGGCTACATTTTGAAACACAGATAGACTCTTGCCAGTAACTCTGATTAATGTTGACATGCCATGGATACAATTGATATATTGAAAAGATGACACTAACTGTTAAACTAGGCCAATCACTAATTACAGGTCCTTCTAAAAAAATTAGCATATTGTGATAAAGTTCATTATTTTCTGTAATGTACTGATAAACATTAGACTTTCATATATTTTAGATTCATTACACACAACTGAAGTAGTTCAAGCCTTTTATTGTTTTAATATTGATAATTTGGGCAAAAACGTAAAGAAAAACCAAAAATCCCTATCTCAAAAAATTAGCATATTTCATCCGACCAATAAAAAAGTGTTTTTAATACAAAAAAGTCAACCTTCAAATAATTATGTTCAGTTATGCACTCAGTACTTGGTCGGGAATCCTTTTGCAGAAATGACTGCTTCAATGCGGCGTGGCATGGAGCCAATCAGCCTGTGGCACTGCTGAGGTGTTACAGAGGCCCAGGATGCTTCGATCGCGGCCTTAAGCTCATCCACAGTGTTGGGTCTGGTGTCTCTCAACTTTCTCTTCACAATATCCCACAGATTCTGTATGGGCTTCAGGTCAGGAGAGTTGGCAGACCAATAGAGCCCAGTAATACCATGGTCAGGAAACCATTTAGCAGTGGTTTTGGCACTGTGAGCAGGTGCCAGGTCTTGCTGAAAAATGAAATCTTCATCTCCATAAAGCTTTTCAGCAGATGGAAGCATGAAGTGCTCAAAAATCTCCTGACCGCTAGCTGCATTGACCCTGCCCTTGATAAAACACAGTGGACCAACACCAGCAGCTGACACGGCACCCCAGACCATCACTGACTGTGGGTACTTGACACTGGACTTCAGGAATTTTGGCATTTCCTTCTCCCCAGTCTTCCTCCAGACTCTGGCACCTTGATTTCCGAATGACATGCAAAATTAGCTTTCATCCGAAAAAAGTACTTTGGACCACTGAGCAACAGTCCAGTGCTGCTTCTCTGTGGCCCAGGTCAGCCGCTTCTGCCGCTGTTTCGGGTTCAAAAGTGGCTTGACCTGGGGAATGCAGCACCTGTAGCCCAGTCCACTGCTTCCACAGGTCCCCCACGGTCTGGAATCGGCCCTTCTCCACAATCTTCCTCAGGGTCCGGTCACCACTTCTGGTTGTGCGTTTTCTGCCACACTTTTTCCTTCCCACAGACGTCCCACTGAGGTGGCTTGATACGGCACTCTGGGAACAGCCTATTCGCTCAGAGATTTCTTTCTGTGTCTTACCCTCTTGCTTGAGGGTGTCAATGATGGCCTTCTGGACAGCAGTCAGGTCGGCAGTCTTACCCATGATTGCGGTTTTGAGTAATGAACCAGGCTGGGAGTTTTTAAAAGCCTCAGGAATCTTTTGCAGGTGTTTAGAGTTAATTGGTTGATTCAGATGATTAGGTTAATAGCTCGTTTAGACTACCTGAACATGATATGCTAATTTTTTGAGATCGGAATTTCGGGTTTTCATGAGCTGTATGCCAAAATCATCAGTATTAAAACAATAAAAGAGCTGAAATATTTCAGTTGGTGTGCGATGAATCTAAAATATATGAAAGTTTAATTTTTATCAGTACATCAAAGAAAATAATGAACTTTGTCATATATGCAAATTTTTTGAGAAGGACCTGTACAATTCCATTTTGTATCAGACAACATATTCAGTTGGAACTCACATGGGCCGCACTTGGGCTAGGGGACTTCATGGGCTCAGAGTGGGCTTTGCAGTTGGAACCAACATGAGCACAATGGGCTTCGCAGCCTCGCCAAGCTTGACCCCCAATTTCCACATGCTCCATTTGCACCGTGCACATGGAGCAAATGCCATTCAGTCAATAGTTGCATTTCCACAGTGCATGCCATGAAGCGTCCCAGGCACAGCATGTGTTGTGGAAATGCAACTATTGACTAGAATGGAAACTATTTGCTGCACAGTGCTCGGTGCAGATGGCGCATGTAGTCTCCTTCCTCAACCCTCTTATATTAGGGTCTGATATGTGGCACTGAAAACATGGCTGTGATTGGCTGGTGCCTCAAAGACCTGTTTCATTGGCTGAACATTCTGGCAGCAGGCCAGGTACGAGGAACCAAGGTGGTTATAAATTTAATGTGGCTAAATGAAATTTCCCTTGCACTTGTGTACATTAAGGAAGCAAGCCCCACCCCATTGATCCCATGAAAAGTGTTAGTCCTCAAATGTCAATCTCCGCTCGGTCAAGTTGAGCTAAGTGGCAGTCTGTTGTTTCCTGATTTCCAGGTAAGAACTGCTCTGATATTATTGTAAGAAATTATATGAACTCTGCTTATTTTTCGAATGGTCTACCTTCATACACTCTCGTAGCAGCCAGCTAGTTAGACTAGTTTTAGCTAAGCTGGTTAGGTACAACTAACGTTAGCTGATCCCATTTTGAACATGTGACACATATGTATGTGTATACATATGTATTTGTAAACACACACACACACACACAAAAAAAAAAAAAAAATATATATATATATATATATATATATATATATATATATATATATATATATATATATATATATATATATATATATATATATAGGCCGCTGGATCGCTGGATTCATCTTCATCTCCAACGACAGTGTATCCCTTTTTTTGGTAGAATTGCCATCTGATGAATCGGACTTCCTCTTGGGAGCCATGGTAACAGTGTACAGTAAATGAATGTAAAATTGTACTGTAAAAGAGATGTTACTGCGATGGTATCTAGTACACTGTGTGTAGTGGTAGAATGCTGTGAGTGTGAGATGCTCCGATGCTGTGCTGCCACCACTATCTTATGCGCTGCGCTGCCAGAAATATACAGTAAACTCATAACAGGCATCTGCTAGACGTGGTCTTAAGTACGGGTGGTCGTAACTCGCGTACGTTGTAACTTGGATAGTGAGTGTACATATAAAAATGGACAAGGGCATTTGCCAGAGTACATGAAAAGTGACCCTCATTGCGCCTCTAGTGATGAATTGCTTATGATGGATGTTAGCTGCTGGTCAAGGGCATTAGCAAAAGATAATCTCATTGTCAACTGACTGTCCGCTAACTAACCAACTTGCAAATTTGGGCACAAAGCAATACATATTAAAATTATCTGCCTGAAAAGACAATTAGTAGTAACACCAGCAGCTATATTAGTGGAGATATATGTTCAATTATATGAATAGATCAATTTAGACCATTGCAGTTGCGATTGTTTGAAATGGCTACTCTGTGAAAGAATATCTCTGTGTGTGTGTGTGTGTGTGTGTGTGTGTGTGTGTGTGTGTGTGTGTGTGTGTGTGCAGTGTCTGGAAATGTGTAATTGGCGAGCAGGAGCATGCACGTTGAGACAAGAGAGTAGGCTCTCAAAATTTTTCAATGCAGACCACGGAAAAGAAACCCGTAGCACATATACATATTTATAGGAACAGATTGCACCAAATATTAGTTCGTATCCACTACTGCTTAATATGGGTTAATATAGGTTGATAGGTATTTTGACAGGTCAGTAAGGCTTGGTATGGGTTTCCATGAATCAAGGAGCCTGATGCTTGGGTCAGGTGGTAACTGAGCTGAAGTTATAATTTTAATCAAGTTATAGGTCTTTCAAAACCATTCCCGATCCAGGAAAGTGTGACAGGGACTTAAGACTGCTAAATTTAGAGGGTCATTTTAGAGGGTACCTGTGCAGAATAGGAATCATATTGTCACTACACCCCAACTACTTTGGGTTTTAAAACTGGGTGTGTAAACGCTGATGGACTTGAAGGAAGAAGCAGATTTTATTTTGTATTGCTTCCACAGGGTCAGGTGTTGTGTATGTAGACTGGTTGTTTCCTTATTTTGAGTTCCCTGACATGTTGACTTAAGCTGCCTTACCAAAACATCATGAACTGCCTGTTGTAGTTTGTTTAACCCTTTCATGCATGAAGTTTACATTTGAGATGCAGAAACACCTTCATTCATTTTCTAAACCGCTTAATGCTGATTAGGGTCGCGGGGAGGCTGGTGACCATCCCAGCCAACTCCAGGCAAGGGCAAAGTACACCCTGGACAGCTCATAATGCCATCACAGGGCAGAAACACACTGACAGCTATGCAGCCTACTCTTGTCAAAAGTCAGCAATGGTCCTTTTACATGCCTCACACCATAGACAATGAGAGACATGACTGGCCTTTGATAGCCCAGTTAGTTGCACTGGGGGGGACAGTGACAACACGTTGAGACTCGGGCTTGAAACCCCAACCTTAGAATCAGTGATCCAGCACCTTTACCACCAGGCCACCACTGCCCTGCAGAATACCTGTGATGTGTTATTTTTATTTTTTTTATTTATTTATTTTTACAGTGTAGGTACACTTTAATAAAATAAATACCTTGATGAAAAGAAAGAAATTGCATTACTTTGTCACCTCATTTATGTAGATTGTTGACTGCAAATTAAGAACACAGCCAACAAATACGGGAGAGATTTCCTTTCGACTTTTTCCCTTTATCAGGTGTCGCCACAGTGAATGATTCGCTCGTTTGATTTGGCAGAGGTTTTTACATCGGATGCCCTTAGTGACACGACCCTTTAGCAAAGGACAGAAACACGCTGACGGCTTTGCAGCTACACTTTACGAAAGTCAGCAATGGTTCTTTTACATGAACCTCTCACCATAGGCAATGAGAGACATGGTTGGCCTTTGATAACCCAGTTAGCTGCACCGGGGGGACAGGGACAACCTTGTGGAGAGTGGGACTCGAACCCCCAACCTTAGGATCAGCAAACCAGCGCCCTATGCCTCCAGACTACCACTGCCCCTCATTCTATGAGAATAATAATAATGATAATAATAATAATAATAATAATAATCATAATAATAATAATAATAATAATAGTACAGTGGTACCTCGGGACTCGAATGCTTCATAGGTCGAACAAATCAGAATTCGACCAAAAAATCCGGGATTTTTTTTTTGTCCCGGAAGGCGACCAAAATCCCAAAGTCGAACACTAAACGTGCGCAAGAAGAAACAAGAGAGAAGGAGGGGAAATGCACACTTTCTAAAACTCCAGAAGTTGTTGATACTATGTACCACCCTGATAAAGTTAGCGCTTCTCTGGGGAAGTCCGGAAGTTGTTTGTACTATGTACCGCTGTGAACACCTTTAACGATGAGCTCATGTTTCACTTCCATAAGGTTTTGAAAAGAAGGCAGAAACAAGCCACGTTATAAATGTTCTTCAAGAAAAGAAAGGGACATCCTGAAGGAGAGTCATCCATGCCAAAGCGAGTAGCAAGTGAAAAAAACATTTTTGGCTGATTCACCTGAGGCTTTTATGGAAGGGGATCCTCTTCCTCTCGCCCCCTCTAACATTTACGTATCCCAACTGTTCACCACCACAAGGTTAAAATTCTTATCTTTATTGTTGTTATGCTTTAACTGTACTGTGTTTTTTATTTTAATGTGTTATGGTCTGTATTGTGAGAGATTGTGGTTTTGGCAGCTCTCTCTCTCTCTCTCTCTCTCACACACACACACACACCAGGAGCCTACTAAAATACTGGTTGCAAGTTGTGACCCTAAAGGATAAAAGCTAAGACCTTGTTGGGTCCACTGTTCAGCTCATATGATGCCCACATTGTGTGGGCCCCAGATGGGAGAAACCTGGATTTCCCACATGGGCTTCAACTATAACCCATGTTCAGCCCATGTGAGCATGCCCATATGGGGCCACTATGGAACCCCCGAACAAAATTATCTGGCGCCCAACTGGGCATCCCAGATGGGGCCCACTTACTAGCCCATTTCTAACCCACATTAGTCCCACATGAGTGTGTTAACAGGGTGGGGTCAAACGTCAACCTGAAGGTCAAAGCTTCATTGGTATGCGATACTTCCCATGGCTTGGGCAAGCTTTTTCTTTTCATCAGGTCAGGTTCACAGATAAATGTTTGTACACAACATGCCACTTTCCATAGATGTGTAACTATGCCTAGCTTGGTATATGTGGCACTAAACCTACAGAAACCATGACCTTTCTGAAATACCTTTTCTTTTAAGTGGGTCACAGGTTAAGGCTACAGTGACCTAATACTAATACCTAATACCTAATAATGTTACATGCTGCCTTGCCCCATACACATAGCCATCAAGTTTGAGGTAGGTGTCCCCCATACAGCTGAAGTTACCAGTTGTTCATGTGACAACTCAGCAATTCCAGAGAAGTGAATAAATATATGTTATGGATAAATATGTTATGGTTTGATGAGAACAAGATTGAACTTCATGGCCATCATCCCCCATGGTGTGTTTGGTATAAACTGAACACCACCAAAAGAAGGCCATATCCAAGGCAAATATACACTGTAAAAAAAAATCTGTTGTTTTTATGGTAAAATACTTGTTTACAATTATGGTACATGAGTATTCGTATTGCTTACTCTATAGTTAAGAATGTCGTTTGAGTTCACATTTTACTGTAAAAAAAAATGTTTTTATCATAGTAAAATATCTGTTTTAAAATTAACATGAAAATACTACATAAAATAAAGTCTACAATATATTACTGTAAAATTCTCAACCAGTATGCACATTTAACAGTTAGAGACTGTCGTACATTTACAACCTTTTGGCAAGCACTCTTCTCCAGAGCGATTTTACAACTGTCATTTTTATCACACTGAGCAATTGAGAGTAAAGGGCCTTCCTCAAGGGCCCAACAGTGGGGATTGAACTTCTAATATTCGGATCAGAAACCTGTCCCCTTAACCACTACAGCATTCCTTCCTACTTTCGTAAAGTAGTCTTTACAAGAAAGTGATACTCTCATTGCACTATTGGCCATTCAGACCCTGAAGGTATATTTTTTGTTATCCCTACAAGCATATGTGCATTTAAAAGTTAAAAGCTGTATTCTTTGCTCAAATAAAATGCTTTAATTGCAGTGTTGGCTGCTCAGAAAGACAGCATATTTCCGTTATTGCTACAACAGTATGTACATTCATCAGCTACAAACTGTATGCTTTACTAGAATTAAATGTGAAAATGATGGTATGTTGTGCGAAAAAAGTTACAGTACAGTATATTTCTGTTAAAAGCAGAACAAGAATTTTATTACAACATACCATTGTCCCTGATAAACTATTTTAAGGCGATTCCATGTTTCAAGAAAAAGTTTAAAACTTATTTATAGTTTGCATTTTTTTTTTTTTTTAACTGTCATCATTTGCATTTTTTGACTGTAAAATGTACTGACATTTTTTACAGTGTATGTTTGTCCATGGTGGAACCAGCAACATGTTTAGTGGTTATTTTTCCTTCAGCTTTAGTCAATGTAAATATTTAGATGTAAATAAAATTGTGGGGCCGGTGGAATAGTGGTTAGGGTGCTGCGCTCATGATCGGGAGGTTGTGAGTTCGAATCCCACTGAGACCCTCACTGTGCAAAGACCCCTGGGCAAGGTCTCAACCACAAGTGTGCCTCTGTTCACCCAGCAGTATAAATGGGTACCAGTAAAAATATACTGGGAAGGTAACCTGCGATGGACTAGCGTCACCTCCAGGGGGAGTTGAACTCCTAATCGCTTCATGCTATGGAAACCGGGGATAAGCACCGGCCTGATGAGCCACGAGGCTCGGGTGTAAAAACCCAACAGACTTACCTTTAGTCAACATGGGGGATTATTAACAGTTCCAAATACCAGTCAACTTTGGCACAAAACATTCAGATGTCTGCTTAAAAAACAATCTGCAAATGAATTTCAGCTTTCAGCATGACAATCACCCTAATCATGACTTTAAATTCATGAACGAATGATTTCACCAAAGAGCATTAACATTTTGGGATGGCTCAACCAGAACCCAGATGTGACTCCAACTGAACATCTGTGGGGTGACCTGGAGAATGCTGTGCATAGAGAATACCTTTGCAATCCGACAGATTTGATTCGACTTTTGCAAGGAAGAGTAGGTAAAGAGTGCAAGGCAAGGTGGGCAATGCTGATAGAAAAGACTGAAATGTTGTCATAAGAATCAAAAGGAACTTCAAATGTTAGTTACCTGGTACACATATTTATTTATTTATTTATTATTATTTATTTATTTTTTTTTTTACTTCTCCATCGGGTGGCACGGTGGCGTATAAGAAGACCTCGGTTCGATTCCCAGCCTGGGCTTTTCTGTGTGGAGTTTGCATGTTTTCCCTGTGCTTGCTACCCGTCCGTTTCTTCCATGTACTCCGGTTTCCTCCCACAGTCCAAAAACATGCACAGTAGGTTAATTGGCTGTTCCAAATCCCCCCAAGTGTGAATGGTTGTGTGAGTGTTGGCCCTGCAATGGCCTGGTGAGCTCTCTAGGGGGTACCCTGCACTCGCTCGGAGTCAGCTGAGATGGGCGCCAGCCTCCCCGCGACCTTGATTAGGATTAAGCAGTTCAGGAACTGAATGAATGACTCCCATCCCCCACTGCAGTGCCAGCACAGACACACAAGTCATACTTACAGTCAGAGCTATGGACATTCGAGAACATCAATTTAACCTAATGTATTGTCTTTGGACTGTGGATAGAAACCAGGTCACCCAGACAAACGCCATGCAAGTGCAACAGGACCTACAAACGCCGCAAAGAAATGCTTTAACTGAGCATGAGGACCATCATTCTTTCGTGTTAGGCAGAAGTGCTAACAACACACTCTGGAGTCACTGCAACCCACTTCAGGATAAAGTAATTTCCAAAGAGGAAGAATGTAAGGCATTTTTACAACCAAAAGCACTGTGTGGATAATTTATGAAGCTTCACTGGTGGGTTAAATATCAGTTGCATCTACATAATTGACTAATGAGGGGAGAAAGGGAGTTATAATTATTAATAATTTCTAGAAGGTTATTTGCAGCTTTTGAGGTTGGAATGTGTTTATCAGCAAAATCAGTCCTTGTATCTGAGCAGTATAGGTGATAAAATATGTAGGGCAGTCGTGGCCTGATGGTAAAGGGCGCTGGATCGTTGATCCTAAGGTTGGGGGGGTACGAGTCCCATTCTCCACAAGGTTGTCACTGTCTCCCCAGTGCCGCTAACTGGGTTATCAAAGGCGGGCCATGTCTCTCATTGTCTATGGTGAGAGGTTCACGGAAAAGAACCATCGCTGACTTTCGTAAAGAGGAGCTGCAAAGCCGTCAGCGTGTTTCTGTCCCTTGCTAGGGAAGGTCGTGTCAGGAAGTGCATCAGACGTAAAAAAAAAAAAATCCTATGCCAAATCAAAGATGCGAATCAGATGATTCTCTATGGTGACCCCTGGAAAAAATGGGGAAAAGCCCAAAGCAAAAGAAGAAGAAGAAGAAGAAGAAGAAGATAGGTGTTAAAACATGTCACTATTTAAATTAAACTAAATGCCTTAAATTTGTTCCATCTCCTAGTGGTAGCACCTCATCCCAAAATCGAATGATACTACTTCTTTTCCTTCCGGCTGTTCCCTTCAGGGGTCGCCACAGCAAATCATCTCCCTCCATCTCACCCTGTCCTCTGCATCTTCCTCTCTTAAACCAAGTACCTTCATGTCCTCCTTCACCACATCCATAAATCTCCTCTTTGATCTTCCTCTCGGCCTTCTGCCTGATAGTTCCAACCTCAGCATCCTACTACCAATATACTCACTATCCCTCCTCTGTACATGTCCAAACCATCTCAATCGAGCCTCTCTGACTTTGTCTCCAAAACCTCTTACATGTGCTGTCCCTTTGGAATCCAAACAAATTTTGAATACACACATTTATCTGTTGATGATCATCTGTTTATTCTGGAGCATGCAAAAGAATCATGTCGAGTGTGGAAATTTGCTGGTTAGAAACTGAAAACAAAATGCATAGCCATATTTTGGCAAGCTAGGACACGAAGCGAAATGAAAAATACATTGAGCTGAAGAAGAGAGCAACCATTTTCTCCAAACACAACCAGTATCAAATTTCTAATTTGATAGTTACTCGATAGGAAGACTTTCAATGGATTGGGATGAATACGATTCTAAGGCAGACAAAACAGAAGCAGTTATTTCTGTCTGGGGTCCAGGCAGTTTTATTCACATATTGTGCACTGTGAGAATGCAGGAGTATTAGCCAAGATGTGAAGAACTAATACATGTACTTTAATGAAATCCACATTTGGTTACTGTCACAATCGGTTTATATGTGTACCAAATTATTACATGATCACATGGCTGCATTTACATTTCCTTTTACAGTATTTCCAGGTGAGGCAGAGGTACTAACCACTACACCACTGTGCCACCATTTCAATGTATGATAAATTGGCCTGGGAATGCCTTGGAATCTCCCAATAGGAGATGGAGAGTGTCGCTGGGGGAGGGGTGCATGAGTTTCCCCCTCTAAAAACCTGTACCCTCCATGACCCGACTTCGAATAAGCAGAAGAAAATGCATCGATGGAGGACATTGTCAGAGAACCCACTGATAGCAGCAGGTACAAGAAGCCGCAAGTCTAGCACTCAGGCTTGCATAACTGAGTCGCATGATTCAGACACAGCAGTGTATGTGAGAAAAGTGAGTGCCTGTACTATAGAAAAAGAAGGGGACTCAAAACAGAAACCAGGAATAGTAGAAAGATTGTTGTCACTCGGAATAAAAGAGTCATACAGAAAGCGAAGGAATCATTGAGAATGACACAGAGTACATTCTGGGAGAAATCTGTGATGTTTGTCCGAATAAGACTGGGCTGGATGGAAAAAAAAAAAAAAAAAAAAAATTACATTTCAGGGACAACAGACTCTTAGAAGTCCTGCAGATTATGATAGTAACTTTACCAAAGGCAACTAAACCCACCTTCTCTCCTCTTATTAACATGCAAACTTGGTAATAACGCCAGCTCTAAGCATGTCACACATAAGTTTATACATTCCATTTATAGAGTCCCCACATGCATTTTGAGTGACCACGTTTGATCACATCTCACTCCCTTACTCGAGATAAGTCCTGCAGCCAAGGTCAGCAAAAATATAGCAAGCTCTTAAACAAATGATTGATGTAATCACCAAGAGTCGACATACCTTCAGTGAAGGTGAATAATTTTTAATTGACAACCACAATACTATACAGGGACCCCTCACTTTCAACGGTTAATTGGGATCAAGATTTCAATACAACCACCGAATTCTGCAAAGTAGGATTCCCCCCGACTGATGTATACATTCATGTATCTGTGTTTATAATATCACTAAATACATATTCAATGTTGTACATGCTTATAATAACAATTAAACATTTCAAAAAATAATGCATAAGATGTAAATAAAATTGTGGGGCCGGTGGTGTAGTGGTTAGAGTGCTGCGCTCATGATCGAGAGGTTGTGAGTTTGAATCCCACTGAGACCCTCACTGTGCTAAGACCCCTGGGCAAGGTCCCAACCACAAGTGTATCTCTGTTCAGCCAGCAGTATAAATGAGTAGCAGTAAAAATATACTGGGAAGGTAACCCGCGATGGACTAGCGTCCCATCCGGGAGGAGTGGTTCTCCTAGTCGCTTCACACAATGGAAACTGGGGATAAGCACTGGCCTGATGAACCCAACAGACTTTACCCTGTAAATAAAATATAAACACACACACACACACACACACATACAGACACGCGCACATGTGCACGCACTCAGATGCGCACCTCGCAAAAATGTACTTAGTTTTGATGAGAGGTTTTGGGTTGTTTTTCATTTTGTGTTTGTTTTGTTTTTTTTTGTTTTTTTCTTTGAATAATTGGCCTTGTTTTTGCAGCATTTTCCTTAACTTCTTCCTCTACTCTTCCTTAATTTCCTAATTTTTTAATGTGATGAATATGTTAAAAAAAATGCAATGCAATGAAGCCGCATGAATTGAAGCGCGAAGTAGTGAGGGATATTTTATTTTAGTGATGTAGCCTGTGTGTTTAGCTTTAGATTGAGATGGTTTGGACATGTACAGAGGAGGGATAGTGAGTATATTGGTAATAGGATGCTGAGGCTGGAACTACCAGGCAAAAGGCATTGAGGAAGACCAAAGAGACGATTCATGGATGTGGTAAAGGAGGACATGAAGGTCGTTGGTGTAAGAGAAGAAGATGCAAAGGATAGGGTGAGATGGAGGCAGATGATTCGCTGTGGCGACCCCTGAAGGGAAAAGCCGAAAGGAAAAGAAGAAGAAGAAGAAGAAGAAGAAGCCTGTGTGTTTAGCTTGCAATGCTGACATGAAAGTTTTCATTCATGTTGACAGCTTTTAATAAAACGCAGTTACTGGATCATAGCGCTTGTGATATTAATGCAGTCTAAATGTAGGCTATATTATTTCTATTTAAAACATATGTCCAGTAACTGTTCTCTGGGATAATAATGGCTATACAGGATGTAAAAATAGATTGGAGCAAACTCTAGTTTCTAGTCTGCCAGAAATTAAAGCATTGTAAAAAGCTTTGAAGGTGGGCAGACTGATCAGATGCGGTTCTGGACAGATCTGATGGCTTAATGCCTGTGCTTAAAGCTATCCAATTAACTTAGATGCATGTTACTACCAGGTTGGAAGGAGGCCATTTGGTTTAAATAATAATAATAATGATAATAACAATAACAATAATAATAAATTAGATGTAAGCTGTTTTGGAGACAAAGTCAGAGAGTCTAAATTGAGATGGTTTGGACATGTACAGAGGAGGAGAGATTGGAACTGCCAAGCAGAAGGCCAATAGGAAGACCAAAGAGAAGACATGGATGTGGTAAAGGAGGACATGAAGGTAGTTGGTGTAAGAGAAGAAAATGCAGAGGAAAGGGTGAGATGGAGGCAGATGATTGGCTGTGGCGACCCCTGAAGGGAACAGCCGAAAGACTACTACTACTACTACTACTAATAATAATAATAATAATAATAATACAGACATAAGAACTGACTTGCAATCTAATGTCTACTGAGAATTAATTAGGATTATGGGTGAAAAAATAAAGAACTTTGATATATAAGGACTATGGAGCACATAATGTATTTTAGATTAAATTCACAGCTAGGTAATGATAACCCGGAAAGGCCATAACAATATTCCGGGGAATGCAAAAGGTTAATATCAAGCATGTGATGATCACATGCTTGGCAGTAATGATGATGCATTCTGACACTGCACTATGTAGGTTTAAAATCTACAAATTACTTATTGTAAATGGGTTATCTATGTCTGGAGACTACACTGCAACTGCCTGTTGCTTGTAGTAATGGCAAGCATAACGAGATATGTTTTCTAAGTTCAAAAACTTACACAACTCAATGACTCTGATGCACAGGAAATTGTAGCATGCAAAAAGTATGCAACACTGAGCTCAAAATAATACCATGCACAAGATGCATGACTTACATTCGTAACAGTATTGACCTTATGTTCATTTCTGATTCTAACTTCTGTAGGTGTTACTCCAAAGAGTAGTAGTTGGGGTGTTACTTTTCCTTTTTACCTGCAGGTTAAATGCCCTTATGGTAACTAGCGTATGTGGAACAAGTGTGTTTTTGTATGAATGCCATGATTACGTAAAAAAAAGAATCCGATGAACTCTTGGAGTGTGTATTTTTTTTGTGGGGTGGCGGGGGGCAGTGTTTATAAAGAAAAAGTGCATAAAGTAATTTATATCTTTGCAATCTATATTAAAATATGATTTTAAAAATACAAAGGCGAACACACCTCACTCATTTTAATTTTGCATCATTTGATCTTCACTGCCACCCAAAATCTTCTAGAAGCAGGCCGATATGCTATTATTTTTTTTAATTTTATGAAAAACATTAAAACACGATTTTATGGGTCTTGGCGTCATTATGAAATTCCTTTCTGAATTAGTAGCACCTCATCATCTAATTCAATATTATAAACATATTATTTCTGTAACTGCATAACTCCCCACACACACACACACTGCCCCATTGAAAATTATTATTATATTCAGTTAGACATATGAAATAGAATACAGCTCAATGCAATCCATTCTGCAATGGCTCGCATTCTTTTCACCATACGACAGGTCAGATATAAAATAGTCAAAAAATATATAAATTAATACATATAACCAATTACAGAGAGAATTCCAATTAAAAAGTACATTTCTAGCATCAAGGTCCCATTACCAGAGAATAAATCACACACTTCACAAGTATATAAGATATATTTAATGAAACGCACACCTCAAGCAAAATGCCGAGCAGAAACCTTTGATTTTCAAAAGCCTGATGTGCCCTAGTGCATTGTGGATCGGCTTAAAATTTCAGACAGTATAATGATGATGTTCAGACTAAGATTTTTTTTTTTTTTTTTTTTTTTTTTAAAGCTAATATTTGAAAGCAAATGCACATCTGAATATAAATTATGGTAAAATACTGAATTATTTATAATCAGGAAGGCCAAAGCACAAATCTTGTTTTCCCTATAATTTATATCATACTGGGTGAACTATGCATCTGAATTTAAATAAATAAAAAAAATGTGAACTCCAGTGCATCCACAAATCACACTGGTGTCAAAAATAGACACAATATATGAAATTTCCTCGACTTAGACAAGTTATAACATGTTAGTATAAGAAATTAATTGATCTGTGAAACAGTCCCAGCTTGAATATATAGGTCAGGAAATGATCTTATTGGATTTTATTCTCCTGCATATTCATAGTGTTGTCTGAGTACAAGAAACTAGCTTGGTATTTATTTGATCTTCCACAACCAAAAATTTGTGTTCTGACTGAAGCTCTTCTATCATCAGGGGCATTGGCCTCAAACTCATCGGCTCCGAACCAGGAAAGCAGGATATAAAAGAGATTAGAGTGAGATGAGTATGAGAAAGAGAGTAATGAAAACAGTAGCTCATGCTGCACTGAATCTAGTGACTGGACCTTTTTTATACTACTATAATCCATATGGTTCCTTTCATTCTGACAAGCAGTTCCCTTTAGTTATCACACACATAAAATTAGTTAACTATCCACTTGACCTTCATCTGTTAATATTTCTCTAAAAATAAATCAATTTATTGAGGAATGAATTGATTTTCTTTTATATCTCCATAATACAGAGACCTGAATACCCTTGCTTTCTGTTAACTGATAACTGAAAACCAAATGAAAATATTCCATGCTGTTGAATGTTCTGCACGCTGATTCTTGTAGGCCACATAATTCGAATATAATTTACTGCTGCTATAATACTCAAAATATACCATTTTATACATTTTCTCTTTCTTACAAAAGGACATTGGTTCTACTAAGCTGTTTATATGGCGAATAAAAAATTGAATATTCCACTAACACCCCCCCCACACACACACACACACACAATTTTCTTTCTAATTTAGTTGTATCCGATTCCCACCCATCAAGTTTTACCTTGCTGAACACACAACCACCACCAACTGGGCAGAGGTGAAAGCATGCCCCCTCAAGGACATCATGCAATGCTAGTCACCCGCCTCTTCTCAAACTGTGGCGTGTGCGTATTTGGAGCGGCCTAAAAAAACTCAGAGGGAAGGGTCTATCCGCCCCCTCGTATGAATGAGCTCACAGACACCCATGAATGAATAGTGATCGGTGTGAGTGACAGGGATGTGAGCGTATGCCATCTGTCCCGTGAGAGCTCAGCCAATTGGCTCCTATGGACTCCTGGTTATGGAAGGCTGCGGCATTAAACTGGATTCAAATTTGCGATCTCCGGGTTAATAGTCACGCACCTTGTCGATGCGCCAATTGGGAATCCCTTCATTAATATTCTTATTCACATGCAACAACAGCCATACACCAATCAACCATGGAATTAAATACATTATGGCCACTGATAGAGACAAAAATAACTTTGAAGAGAATAATTGTATGTTCTCTCATCTACTTCACTTATTTATATATATATATATATATATATATATATATATATATATATATATATATATATATATATATATATATATATACACAACAGATCTGTTTCGAGGGGTGGTGAAACCACCCTCTCTCTTCAGGTGATTATAGAAGAAATTTCTTCTATAATCACCTGAAGAGAGAGGATGGTTTCACCACCCCTCGAAACAGATCTGTAGTGATAAATGGAGTTTCAATAGAAAGTCTTTGTCCTGTCCTTTTATTTTTGTTTATTTGCTCTACCAAAAAGTATTGAGCACTCTCCTACGGAAGGATCTACTCAGAAAATCCTATATATATATATATATATATATATGAGATTTCCTTTCGGCTTTTTCCCTTTATCAGGGGTTGCCACAGCGAATGACGTCAGATGCCCTTCCTGACAAAACCCTTTCAGCAAGGGACAGAAACACGCTGACGGCTTTGCAGCTACTCTTTACGAAAGTCAGCAATGGTTATTTTGCATGAACCTCCCACCATAGACAGTGAGAGACATGGCCCGCCTTTGATAACCCGGTTAGCTGCACTGATGGGGACAGTGACAACCTTGTGGAGAGTGGGACTCAAACCCCCAACCTTAGGATCAGCGATCCAGCGCCCTATAACCACTAGACCACCACTGTCCGCAGGCACCTTCCAAAAAGTGGGATATATATGGCAGAAAGAGAGTTGTAATTTCTTGAAGTTAATGTGTTTGAAACAGGAAAAAGAAATTGCAAGTAGAAGAATCTGAATTTGAAACGGGCCACAGTGAAAGGTCTAAATGACTGGGTTTATTTCGCTTCAAAGTGGCAGGTCAAAAAGAATATTCCTGGTAAGCACTGGTACGCATCGGACAAAAGTGGTCAAAACAAGCACAACCATTGGACAACAGCAACATTGGCACCCGAGGCTTGCTATTGTGTGCAGAGTGAACACTAGCATGTCTTGCCTGAACAGACAGAAGAACGACTATAGACTATAGCACAAAAAGCTGAAACAGTTCATTCTAGCTGTGATAGAAAGGTGAGGTGTCAAAACACACATACACTGCAGATTGCTTCACACAGCACAGCAGTCAGGTGGTGTTAATATTATGATGATGAGTATAGGCTGATCAGTGTATATACATATTGTGAAGTTGATTTGCATGCAAAACAGTCAGCCACACTGTCAAGCCACTATTAATAACCCCAAATTAGATGCAAATTTCAAATGTACAATATGCATTGCCTAAAGAATGCTAATAAAACTCAATCACATGAGAAAACAAATTTGACTGGGACCAAATTTTTTGAAGGCCAACATTGAATATGCTGTTTTCATGACCCATGCAAGATTGTGACTACTCTCATATTTATTATAAAAAAATGTAACGTTTGCGTACATGTAAAAAAAATACTGATTTTAGGTGTTCTATTTTTCACACAATTGAACACACAAGTGTTCAAAAAAGGAAAAACAAGCAAACAGCAAACTATGTCATGCCACTGTCAACCCTGACTCATTAGTCACTGACACGAGACCCATTTTAAAGATTCTTCAGTCACACGGTAGACTTCAAACATCGCCATCCTTGTTGTATAATATATTATTGCAAATCTTGTAAATCTTATATAAATCACACAAACCTTGTTAAATACTAGACATTCTCCTATTAAGTGTAAAGTCTTCATCCTGCTTTTTGTCAGTGATGGTTCTTCTGATTGACATTCTTGTTCTTCATATCTTCCGAGTTTACTTTTGATGAATGCCATCTGTTTTTTTTTTTTTTTGTTTTTTTTCCCCCCGATTAACAACAAG
The DNA here is from genome assembly GCA_024760905.1 of Plotosus lineatus. Taxonomy (NCBI): domain Eukaryota; kingdom Metazoa; phylum Chordata; class Actinopteri; order Siluriformes; family Plotosidae; genus Plotosus; species Plotosus lineatus. The sequence goes on along the minus strand of CM045733.1, from coordinate 66,510,399 downwards.
CCTACCTAATTTTTAATCTGAGTTTGCTTAACTCTCTGAGTCGTTCTCCTGCTATTTTAATAAATCCACACTTGTGTCGTGTATGATCTCTGATAGATGTACACTGTAAGCCAAGCTATATAAATGAATATCATTTTTGGTAAGAATGTGAGAAATAGAATTGCCTTCAAACTCTGCTCTCAGGTCTATTACTATCAGTCTCAATATGAGTTTACCACAATAACCTCATCTACATACACTCCTTATTATGAACCACTGTATACAAGACGATGAAGTGTGGTCTCGTACACCAATCAACCATAACATTAGAACTAAAGGAATCCCTCGCTACTTCACGCTTCGATCCATGCGGCTTCAGTGCAGTGCATTTTTTTTTTTTTTTTTTATTCATTATAATTTTTTAATATTCATCGAATTAAAAAAAATAAGGCGATTACGGAAAAATGGGGGGGGGGGTAAGGAAAATGCCACAAAAACAAGTGCAATTATGCAAAAAAATAAAAATAAATAAATAAATAAATGAATAAAATAAACGAACACAAAACAACAAAACAACCCAAAACCTCCCATCAAAACTAGTTACATTTTTGAGTGGTGCACATCTGAGCGCATGCACGCCCATCTGCATACGTGCACACACACACACACGTCTGTATGTGTGTATTTATATTTTATTTGTATCCTATGCATTTTTTTTTTTTGTCGTTTTTATTTAATGTTTGTTATTATAAGCATTTATAGCACTGAATGTGTTTATTGATATTATATACACAGGTACATGTACGGGCAGTGGTGGCCTAGTGGTACAGTGAGCTGGATCACTGATCCTAGGGTTGGGGGCTCGAGTCCAATTCTCCACGAGGTTGTCACCATCCCCCCAGTGCAGCTAACTGGGTTATCAAAGACCGGCCATGTCGCTCACTGTCTATGGTGAGAGCTTCATGTAAAAGAACCATTGCTGACTTTCGTAAAGAGTAGCTGCAAAGCTGTCAACGTGTTTCTGTCCCTTGCTAAAGGGTTGTGCCAGGAAGGGCATCCGACGTAAAAACCTCTGCCAAATCCAATGTGCGAATCAAATGATTCACTGTGGCGAACCCTGAAAAAGGGAAAAAAGACGAAAGGAAAAGAAGAAGTCCACATATACATGTAGGTATACGGCAGTCGGGGGGGGGGGACATGATTCCCTACTTCGCGGAATTCGGTGGTCGTGTGGGTATCTCGGTCCCAAGAAACCGCAGAAAGTGAGGGATCCGTGTATTAAGATCCCTAACGGTCGAGATGAATAACATTATCTTCTTATATTGGCACCTGCCGAGGAGTGTAAACAGAAAATAAACAATCAGTTTTCAAAATTAATGTATTCAAAGCAGAAAAAAAACGAGCAAGCATAAGGATCCTCTTAAGTTTGGCGATGGCCACATTGTGACAGCAAAGCAACTGGATCACAGCATCTTCAAAATGTCAAGTCTTGCTGGGTGTTTCAGGAATGCAGTGGCTAGTACCTACTGAAGGGGTCCAAAGAAGGACAACCGGTAAACTATCAATGAATGACATCACAGAAGAGCGATTGTAACACAAACAGTTATGGATGTTCCGTATAGAAAAGTGGCAGAAGATAGTGCATTGAAGTTTGCAAGCCAGTGTGGTAGATTTAATTTTTTGGCCGATCAGTGTATTGCACAACAGGTTTAAAAAAAAAAAAAAAAACCGTCAGGGATTTTGGTCGATTGTTTTGAAGTCAAGTGTGTTAATTTGATTGATTAAATGATTTTAAACCAGGAAAATTATGTTAATCTCCATGCATATTGTTCCTTTTGAAATACTTCATTCAACTCAAAGTGGAGCTTGAAACCATCAAAATACTTAAATTTTACATTTCTACAAAAGGAGAAATCATGTTTTCTTTATATTCACCCTAATAATAATAATAATAATAATAATAATAATAATAATAATAATAATAAATGTTCTAATAATTCACTGTGCTTTAATATTTGAAATTTATCTCCATATTTCTGCATGATTTACAATGTCCTGATAACCCATAAGTGAATTATGAAGAAAAATAATGTGTAATTTAGTATTCTGACAATGTAAGTAGGCTTATATATAATGCACCATAGCAGAGCACTGCTTTTAGTCGCATTCTGAAAGAAATGCTGATGGTGAAAATGGACTATTAGCTGTGTGTGGGTGTTACCTTAAGTCATCATGCACGTAATACTCTATATTTGAGTGAAATTGCAAGGAATATGCAGAAAGGGATTTGTTGCATTACGGACAGCCATTAAAGAAAACAAAAAGTAAACATTACGGCAAATACATTTTTGAATGACAAAAATCTGTAGAAATAATAAACTACAGAGAAAGCAAGAATGTGTGAATAAATTTCTCAACATATTTATTTATTTATTTTATTTAAGGGACAATGTACAGGAACATTAAGCTCATAGAGACAGAGATGTACTGTACCAGATTATAGCTTAATAGCTAGTTTCCATCTGTAGTCCCTAATTTAGAACGGCCAATTAACCTACAGTGCATGTCTTTGGATTGTGGGAGGAAACCGGAGCACCCGGAGGAAACCCACACAAGCACGGGGAGAACATGCAAACTCCACACAGAAACGCCCAGGCCGGGAATCGAACCCGGGCCTTCTTGCTGTGAGGCGGACGTGCTAACCACTACGCCACCGTGCCGCATATAGATGAAACATACACACCCATTTCCACTCACACTTTGGGGAGGCTAATTATCTTAATTTTCCGAATGTGCATGCCTTTGGACTGTGGGAGGAAACCGGAATACCCAGATAAAACCTAAGCAAGCACAAGGAGAACATGCAAACTCCACCCAGAAAAGCACAAGCCAAGGGCCTTCTTGGAGCAGAAGTGTTAAACGTCAAAGTACACCATTCTGCTCTAAAGCGACTTTCTCTATACGTTTAAAAAATTTTTCAATGTTACAGGGATCCCTCACTTTCCACGGTTAATTGGGACCGAGATCCCCCCATGAGCATCGAAATTCGCGAAGTAGGCACACCCCCCCCACTGACATATACATACATGTATATATGTATATAATATCAATAAATACATATTCAATGCTATAAATGCATATAATTGTGTGTCTTCCTTTCGGCTTTTTCCCTTTTTTTTTTACTCGGGAGTCGCCACAGCGAATCATCTGATTCGCACGTTTGATTTTGGCAGAGGTTTTTACGTCGGATGCCCTTCCTGTCACAACCCTTTTTAGCAAGGGACAGAAACACGCTGACGGCTTTGCAGCTACTTTTTACGAAAGTCAGCAATGGTTCTTTTACATGTCTCACACCACAGACAGTGAGAGACATGGCCCGCCTTTGATAACCCAGTTCGCCGCACTGGGGGGGGGGCAGTGACAATCCTGTGGAGAGTGGGACTCGAACCCCCAACCTTTGGATCAGCGATCCAGCGCCCTATACCACTAGACCACCACTGCTATAAATGCATATAATAACAGTTCAATATTAAAAAAATAATGCATGAGATGTAAATAAAATATAAATTCACACACATACAGACACGCGCGCATGCACACAGATGCGCACCTCACAAAAATGTAAGTAGTTTTCATGCGAGGTTTTGGGTTGTTTTTTGTTTTCTGTTTGTTTGGGTTTTTTTTTTTTTTTTTTTTGCATAATTGGCCTTGTTTTTGTGGAATTTTCCTTAACTTTCCCCCCATTTCTTACTTAATTTCCTTATTTTTTTAATTCGATTAATATTAAAAAATAATAATAAAAATCGCAATGCACTGAAGCTGCATGAATTGAAGTGCGAAGTAGACAGGGGTCACTATATTTTAAGATTATGATATCTTAGCCATTTCACCCCATTCCTCTGGAATGGCTATTCCAAGCTTAAAATATAATACCTAAGTTTAAAACAACCTTTTTTTTTTTTTTTTTTTTTGCACAAACTAGACTCATTTTGTGACACCGTGCCCCAGCTGAATAGCTGAATGCGGTTTTGAAATTACTCATTACTACAAAGACTTTTTTTTTTTTGAAAAAGTGGCTGACAAAAGAAAAATGGACTGCACTTGAAACCTATTAATGAATCAGCCTTTATTTCAGTTTCTGAGTATAAACATTGCATTCACCTTGATCTTTCTGAGCCACAATTATAGCTCAGTATTTCTATAAAGCAGGACCTGTTGCAGCGAGTCCAACTCTCCAGCCACCCAGATTTCCATTTATTTGCCTCGTCTGTGTTTATCTATAAGACACTTTGCATTTGGCACATATCACGTCTCATAAGCTAGAATATACCAGAATGCAAATGAACATGTCTATCATTAAAAGCTGGCGCTTCGCCATTGATGCAACTTGTAATAAATTGTTGTGAATTGAGGAAGAAAAAATATTTTATGTTTGCACAACTTTCAACTTTGTGACAACTACTGCTTCAACCATGTGTACGTATCTGTACAGCTGTGCCTGTGGAACGCATCTCAATCTTTGATTTGATTTGTTGTCAAGAACCTCTGCTTTTGTTATGTCAATCATCATCAAGCATGCAGTCAGTTCTGGGCTGAAAATATAGTCATTCTTATTTTTATTTTATTTTTGAAAGTATTATTTTGTGTCCACACACACACACACACACACACACACACACACACACACACACACACACACATATACACACACACACACACTCACACACACACACACACACACACACACACACACACACACATATACACACACATATACACACACACACACACTCACACATACACACACACACACACACACACACACACACACACACACACACACACACACACACACACACACACACACACACACACACACAAAATGTAAGTGAGCTCATGTTTAACCTTCTCTGTGACAGTCTGATTCTGTCTGGTCATGAATAGCTCAGTGCCTTTTATTTTTCATTCTTCACTACAACAGATGCTTTTTTTTTTTTTTTTTTTTTTTTATAAAACCTAATAGTTAAAAGTACCACAGATACCTTCTCCATAATGTTAAGCTTTTTTACCCAGCAGCTCAAAGTTGAGTGTTGGTGAGCGTTTATGCATGTTTGAGTTTTTGTGTGGTTGGGCGTCTGCCCATGCCCCTGCCAACCTACACGCAGAATCTTTTCAAAAGGAGAGCAGTTAGTTGAGAAGAACAAGCAGGAGTAGTGAAGTGAGTTAAAAAGAAAGTTCTGAATTACCTGTCGGGTGTGAATTTGCCCAGGTGCCTTGAAGCTCCCTTGACAGTTGCACTCTGAGACGCTGTAAGGGTCGGAGCTGCTGGAGGAACATTTGGAGAGAGAGTCACAGCCAACTACGAAAGTGTTGTCCAAGGGGAGTTCCTGAATGACATGGTGCTTCTTTGGCGCCACTGGGGTTTCTGGTTTGATCTGAAAGGTGGGCTGCGGAGAAGCTGACTTGTAATGCTTGGCTAAATCGGGGCTGTCAGGTTTAAATGTGGTTGGTGTGGTGGCCCAATTATACTTTCCCATTGTCTGCTCTTCAAGCTCGACTGGAAGGTCTAAGGTCCCGTTTATATGCTCATGGGTGGGGTCTTCAGATTTGGATTCTTCAATAGTGACAAAGTTCAGCAGCAAGCTCTTAGGGGACCTCTTCTTTTTCTTCTTTTTCTTTTTGATCTGCCGGCCTTCCTGGTTTGGTGATACCCATTCACCACTTTGCTTGCCCTTCTGAACGGCTTTGTGTCTGGGTGTTTGTCGACAACGTACTAATGCAGTCACAAATATCACCAGTATGACTGTCATAGTCCCAGCAATTATGGCTATGACAACAATTACATAGCCATTGGTTTGAGGGATGACGTCACTGTCCCCGACATTTCTGTCCAAGGGTGTTTCCATACTTTTGCGTACTTGCTCCTGGATAAATGTAGCATTGGCGACAGTGTCATTCAAAAACAAGTGAACAAGTGCGATTGCATGCAAGGGGTCTGGCTGTCCTAAGTCTTTGACCATTACCACCAACCGATGAAGGCCTTGATCAGTATTAACAATCTTTTCTTGCAAAGTAATGTTCCCAGTAGTTTTGTCAATAGCAAACAATCCTCTTGGCGACCCTCCGATAATACTGTATTGCAGCTCCGCATTCATACCAGTATCGTTGTCAATGGCATAGACTCGGGTCACCACAGAACCAGGGCTTGTTGTGAAAGGGACCAAGTCATAAGAGTAGTTGGATGGTGGGATGACAAACACAGGCTGATTGTCATTAACATCAACAACATTAATGGTGACTTTGGCATACGAGGTCGTCTGTATTAATCCCCCATCCACAGCTTTGACTACAAACGTATAAGAACTTTGTTGCTCCCTGTCAAACGTAATGTTTGGCTTAATGACACCAGTTTTGGGGTCAATAATAAAATTGTCTTTCCCATTTATAATTGAGAGCGTAACAACCGAGTTATCACCAGCATCTGCATCTGTTACTGTAATCAGGCCAACTGTGCCATACAGAGGCAGGTTCTCAGGCACATAAAAATTATACTCAGGGTGGGTGAAGGCTGGACTGTTGTCGTTTTGGTCTTGGACAATAAGCTTCACTGTGACATTGCTTTGTAGAGGATTAAATCCGTTATCCTTAGCAATGACGGTAAATATGTAGGTTTCTTGTTTCTCTCTATCCAGTCTCTTGCTAACAGAAAGTATACCAGTCCGTGGATCTATGTTAAAACCATCAGGTGCATCTGGGTCAAGACTATAAATAATAAGGGCATTAGAACCACTGTCTGCATCCATAGCACTAATTTTTATCAACTGTGTGCCAGGATCATTGTTTTCTGGGATGGACAGCTGAATCTCCGGCTGAGGGAAAACAGGGGTATTATCATTCTCATCCTTGATTTTAATGAGGACCATTGCTGAAGTGTTCAAAGGAGGTTTTCCTGAATCTGAAGCTACGATCTTAATTGCATACTCTCTAGTAGTCTCGTAATCTAAGGGGGCCGCAGTCTCCAACAAGAATTGGTCGTTAAAAACAGGCTTCAACCGAAAGGGTACGTCATGATCCGTGTAACATGTCACTTTACCATTAAGGTCAGCATCCCTGTCAGTCACTGTAATAAGAGCTATTTTTGTGTTTAGAGGGGCATTTTCAGACAGCAATACCGTCCCATTAACAAGATTTATTATATATCGAGTGTCTATGGATGGAACGTTGTCATTAATGTCTGTTACATTTACTGTCACGGTAGCCCTTGAAGGTGTGGTGCTACCGTCACTTGCCAGGACTATGAGCTTGTGGACCGGGTTGGATTCTCTGTCCAATGGCTGCTTGACTGTGATCAATCCAGTAGAACTGTCGATAGCAAAGTGCCTTCTGGACACTATAGAGATTTGACTACTAAAAGAAAAGTGGATCTGAGCATTGGAGCCAAGATCAGCATCAGTGGCATGAAGTTGTGTTACTGATGTTCCCAGAGGGGCATTTTCAGGAATGTTCACCTCCACCTCACTGTCCTTGAAAACTGGACGATTGTCATTTACATCTGACACAGTGACCTGGAGGATGGCTGTGCTGGACTTTGGAGGTGTGCCACCATCTTCCACCTTGATTTTCATCACAAAAGTATCCTTGGATTCTCTATCCAGGTTTTGTTGCACTATGAGCTGGGGCCACTTGTCTCCCTCCGGAGTCTCAATGATGTCCAGGCCGAACTCACTTACACTCTAAAAGAAGGAGAAAAACAGTATGATGCTTTGAATACATATTTCTTTATTAACGTGATATGTGTTACATAATCACATAGACACATTATGTACAACCCCTTTGCCTCTATAAATATGAGAAAGTGTCACATATCTGGGCTTTAAATAGAGGATTCTTCTGGCAGCAGCAACGAACCTTAGGGATGAAGTCCTTTAATCGTATTAAAAAAGTGTATATAGTCTTGCAATATTGACATAAAACACATGACCAAGCTGATTTAAATGTGACAGCTTATATAATGTGTGCATTTTACATTTTGCCCTCAGTGGTCTTTGTGATATCAATTTTAATGAAATCCAAATATGACCAACAATCAAGACAGCTGTGATAGGAAAAAAAAAAACGCTAACGAGACAATATTTAATTTTTATTCCATATTTCCTTGTTATATAAACTAATGCAAAATTCGTTTTTGAAGTCAGTATTGCACATCATTTTACGTTTATTTTTGGCCCAGCCCTGTGGTGGCCAGGGTGTACCCTGCCTTCACCCAGAGTCAGCTGAGAAGGTCCCAGCCTCCCTGCTACACTAAATAGAAAGAGACTGAATGGATGAGTGTTTTTTGTTTTTTTGTTTATTTTTTGTCGAATTTTAATTTTGTTTCTTCTCTGAATAATGTTTTCCCTTTTTTGACAGATTAGGAGACAAAGCCAGTGATAAAATATAATTTTAGAGTGGCACTATAAGGAAAACAAAGCAAATGCATTCAAGTAGGAAAGCCAAACTGTTGAGCCCATTAATAAAACTAAATGTAAATATAGGCTTATATCCTCCTCGGCAAACTGGATTGTGTTGTGACTAATGAAAAATGCAGTTTCACCTTTCTATTGAAATTTTAAAAGTAAAATTGGAAAAAAAAAAAAAAAAAAAAAAAAAAAAAAAGAGACACTGAAGATAATCACTTTAGAGAATCTTTCAGTTTACAGGCAGAAAAAAGGAAACCATATAGATCAGCTTCTTTTTAAAATATTCTGCAGGACCGCAGTAAAATTGCAGAGTGAAAAAAAAAAAAAAAAAAAAAAGATAGATCTTTAAAAAGAAAGTTTTTTCTTAAAAGGATGGTTCAAGCCTAGCAAAAATAAACAAAAATGAAATTCAGATGTAATCCCCTGAGACGACAGCTTCAACTGTTCAAAGTAATTGTGCTGCCTTTAAAACCAGCACTTATATTTATGATTATAGATCAGGGTATATGGAGCTAAAAGCTGTCAACACATTCCAACACAACTCCTTTCAGAAGGTAAAGCAAATGCAGATGACACAAGTTAAAGCGGTCTTCAGTGCAAATAGAGCCGAGTACCAATCCATCGATCTGAAGTATTATGTCAGCAGCACATTCATGTTACACTCAGAAAAACCATTTACATTTTGAGATCAGCTTCCTGTTATATTTAATAGTAGAAGAGATTTTTCTGTTTAGAGTATATTTTCTCACGTGTGACGGGGGGGGGGGTGAAAAAAAGACAGAAGCACTGCTGAAGCTAACTAGAATTATGGAAACCACTTGAAAGGAAAAGAAAAGGAAGAACCATTTTCACAAGAATCAGAAGAGTAAATTGCATCCAGTTGCTCTTTAATCTCCGAAAACCCAAACGATTGTTCATCTTCGATTTGTTCCACGCCACTTATGTTCCTTAACACCTGCTAACTATTGATCTCGATCAATCGATCGATCTACAAATTTACAGACAGTACAAAGTTTGTCAAAAGAGTAGTGCACAGCGGCCCTCATATGATGACACTACAGCAGTGCTTCTCAATTATTTTCTGTGGCGCGCCCTCTCGGAAGAACCCCCCGCCCCTAGCGACTATAAATAGAATTATTTGTCTATAAAATTATTAGCACATCTCTGCATAACGCTGTATCTTTATGAACATTAAAAACAATAAAAGAAAGAAATATAGTTCAACTTACAATAAAGAAAAACATCATTAATATTGTTTTTTAATCTGTAATATCCTTACTTAAACTCATTCAATTTATTTATTAACTTACTTAATGTCTCCTTATTTCTCCACCTTTCACTTTTCATTCTTGTTCAAAGTTTTTCTGTGTTGTTTCCTGGGTGGTTGTTTACAGCACTTAATATTGTTTGCTCATGTGAAAAATCTCTACACCATAGCGTGACAATGCGTGCGCCACTGCCATCTACTGGAGTGGAGGTGCAATTACACTTAATTCTCGGACACTATTCCAGAAAGGCATGTTCCCCAGAGTCATACTACCATGCTCCCCCCTGACATCACACCGTGCCCACCCCCTCCTCCCCGGCATCATACCGCACCCCCAAAGGGGGGCATGCTCTACCATTTGAGAAGCACTGCACTACAAGGATATACACACAATGCAGTTGGAAAGACAGTGGGGATAATTCAGTCACGGCTCGGGTTAAAATTAAATTAACTATTATGAGCTTTAATAATGTTGTATTGTAATACTGACATGTGGTTAATTGATGTTATGTGTGCATTATTTTTTATGTACTTTATTGTGCTTTTTATAATGTTTTTTTGTTGTTGTTGTTTGTTTGTTTGTTTGTTTGTGTTTTTTTTTTTTTTTTTTTTTTTTTTCAAAAAGGCTAAACGTTTACTGTGCTAATGTATGTAGTCCACAACAAGCCAGATGGTACCAATCAGTAAAGAGGATGAAGACCTACACAAAACCCGAGGCAATCTATGCAGGTTGAATTGAGAGTATGTCAGTTTTGCATTGGTCACTGCTGTACTTGTGCAGATATTTAAAGGTTTTTCTTTTGTTTCACTGCAGTTATTATTATTATTTTTATTTTTTATTTTTTTTAGTATAAAATCTCTTAGAACACTGGTTGATTTTATTTAACTTTATCTCATTCGAACGCTCGTTTTGATGTTGTAGCGCAGGCTGTATTACTCTCTGAAGGCTACATCCAGAAAGGGCTGTAAATAAGGATAAATAAAGGAACATAAGATTAGAGGAGGGGTATTGGTTTTTGATTGTGATGTATTTAAGGTACTTTGCTGGACAGGGAGTTTAGGGAGATGGGAAGAATCCCAGAGAAAACATGAAACGTTCAGAAAAAGGCAGGCATGACAGGGAAAAGACAAGAGCTGGAGGCGTCAAGTCTGTGAGATAGGTCTTGAAAAAGGAGAAGAGTGAGAACAGAGAAGTGTGGTGCTCGTCTTTTAAACAGCTGGGGCCTGCAGGTCAGCTGGTTGTGTCCACAGTTTAATAAAACACACTGTTGTTTCTGCAGTACCGACTTCCAAACTGAAAATACTGTTCCTGGAATATTTACTATGCATAAGTTGGTAGAGGGTAATGCAGGTACTTTACTCGTTGGAGTGTGTTCCTATTTTACCCAATTATACTGTTGTGTATAGTTATTGTTCATACAGTTGCTGTGATTGTTGTTGGAGTATAGGTCGGCTATACAGTCTCTCAACTCCTGTTGTGAAATGAGAGTGAACATTTATGTATTCTGTGCTTGCATTTGAATCTAATAGACCATGCAGTCATCTGAGCTGAATATTAATTATTTGCTCAATTTTTGGTCTTTCTTTCTGCCTTTCCAAGTTTCTTTCACACATGTCCATGTGTAAGCATCACTTGAGAAATTGTATACGAATTAAACTTGTTACAGTTTATTGTACAATTATATAGAGACTGCCATAGCAAGAGCTATGTCAAAAAAAAAAGAAAAAAGAAAGAAAAGAAAAAGAAATGAACAAACACAACCACTTTTGCTGGTTGCTAACACATGTTGTTTAATGATGAGCACATGGCTACATGGGCATACAGTATATACACTGGTTGGCTCTACAAACATAAAATAAGTCCTCACTCACTCAAACCATTTAATTCTACTAGGGTTATAGGGAGGCTGGGAAATATCTCAGTTGTCACTTGGCAAACCTGATCGGTTTGTCAGACTATCACAGTGTCAACACACAAGCAACCATTCACACCAATTTCAAACAGCTAGTTAACACGAAATGCATGTCTTTGGGCTGTAGTAGGAAACTGGAGTACCCGGAGGACACCCACACGAGAACAAGGACCACATGCAAACTCCACACAGAAACGCAATCGCCAAGCTTAAAACTTGAACCCGAGACCTTCTAGCTGTGAAGAAAGAGTACTATCCACTACACCACCGTGTTGCCCATAAAATGACTTGAGAGATCTAATCATAGAATCATAAAAATAATTCGCATTGCACATCTGAGAAAACTACTCAAACACGTACGAATTAATATAGATATTAACAGTGGGATATTAGTATGGCAGGGCGGCACGGTGGCGTAGTGGTTCGCACGTCCGCCTCACAGCAAGAAGGCCTGGGTTCGATTCCCGGCCTGGGTGTTTCTGTGTGGAGTTTGCATGTTCTCCCCGTGCTTGCGTGGGTTTCCTCCGGGTGCTCTGGTTTCCTCCCACAATCCAAAGACATGCACAGTAGGTTAATTGGCCGTTCTAAATTGCCTGTAGGTTCACATCGTACAGAAGGCAATGACTAATCCTGCCAAGAAAACCTCCATGAAGATGAGAACCAGGGCGTTAGCCTTCATGGCAGGTTGCCAATGGTCGTCCTACGACTCAGGCACTAGATAGATAGATAGATTAGTATGGCTCAAATGCACTAGCAATTAGAGGTATATGTACCCTACACTTTACGATTACTGATTGAAAGTGAAAGACTGTGAAAATGAAGACAGGTTTAAGTTGGAGTTGAGGTTTAAGGTTACGGTTGATGTAAGGCTTAAGTATATAATTATTCATCAATTAAAAACACACACACACACACACACACACAAGAAAAAAAACCATGACTTAAAATACATAGGGCTTCTATTTAAAGTTATGTATTAATGAATCTGATGACCAATTAACCAAAGTCAAATTAATTGTGGTGTGCATTGCTTTTTGAGTTGGCACGCCAAAGCTAATTCATGAATATTACTATACTAAGGTGGACCAAAAAAGGAAAAATGATGTTCAAATGGTATTATTATTATAATTGTTGTTGTTGTTGTTGGTGGTGGTGATGGTGGTGGTGGTGGTGGTGGTGGTGGTGGTATTATGCACATCTTCTTTTTTTCTTCTTTTTCTTTCAGCTGTTCCCTTCAGGGGTCGCCACAGCAAATGATCTGCCTCCATCTCTCCCTATCCTCTGCATCTTCTACTCTTACTCCAACTACCTTCATGTCCGCCTTCACCACATCCATAAATCTTCTCTTTGGTCTTCCTCTGGGCCTTCTGCCTGGTAGTTCCAACCTCAGCATCCTACTACCAATATACTCACTATCCCTCCTCTGTACATGTCCAAACCATCTCAATCTAGCCTCTCTGACTTTGTCTCCAAAACATCCAACATGTGCTGTCCCTCTGATGTACTCGTTTCTGATCCTATCCATCCTCGTTACTCCCAAAGAGAACCTCAACATTTTCATCTCTGCTACCTCCAACTCTGACTCCTGTCTTTTCCCCAGGGCCACTGTCTCTAAACCGTACAACATCGCTGGCCTCAACACCATCTTGTACACTTTTCCCTTCATTCTTGCCGATACTCTCCTAGCACATATATGCATAATAACACCCACTAGTTAAAGCAAGTTGTTGTACAACCATATTAGAATAAAATTAAAATGGAAATTATTGTTATTATTAACCCTGTTATTACCAGTCCTTCAGCAAGAGTCAGCTGAGATAGGCTCCAGCGCAGTTTGGCAAATAGAGATTAAATGAAATATTTTTTATTATTATTTTTATTATAGTTGTTGTTGTTGTTGTTGTTTTTTTTTTTTAATGTTGTGTTTGTTTTGTACACAAAATGTACTTTTGCAAACAATTACTGTTCAGTTTTCATTAAAAAAATACTCATATATTCATACAATTCTGTCATTGCTATGGGTTATTTGGCATTAGTAGACAATATCCTTTTGTCAAACTCTTAGTAGTCTATATCTGGTTGTGTTTACATGTGCATCTGCAGACAATACCCACAGGATCTAATAAAACTACCTTTTTTCTGTGGCCAAGGGCTGCATGAGTTATCAAGCAACACTTTTGTTCTAGTTTTGCCCATACTGAATGAGCTGGGGGATTATGATTACCTTCAGGCAGCCTAAGAAACAGTCAAAAGAGCATGAATCACCCGCCCAAGGGAAGTGACAATCATCTGAAAATAATATGCATGCTAGGTGGGATCCTCTACATATTTATACCCACTGACCTGCAGCTTATTTAGAAAAACACATTAGGGGAATCTTTTTCTTAAGGGATATCTACCAGAAGATACTGCAATTACAATATTATATATACAATTACATATATATATATATATATATATATATATATATATATATATATATATATATATATATATATATATATATATATATATATATATATCTGCAATTACAATAATATATATACAATTACAATTATATATATATATATATATATATATATATATATATATATATATATATATATATATATATATATATATATATATATATATATATATATATATATATATATATATATATATATCACTAGATAGGGCAAGCAAGCAAACAAACAGCAAAATATGCTGCTTATTTTAAGGCAGTGAAATGTGTGACCTGCTTAGTATAATGAATCAACAACATGACTTTGTATGAAGCTATTAGGGAAATTATAAATCTATATATAGCACACATGTAAGTATATAAGACACTGCATGCACTAATACATTGCTAGACTTCAAGTTAGGGCCAACAAATGAGGTTACAAAGATTTGAACACTCTGTTTCCCAATCCTCTGACCATGTCCTTACCCCCTTTCCAACTCTGATCCAATTTAAACCATTTGGCACAGACCAAAACACAAGAACTGTCTCACTGGACCAGCCTCCAGCCAAAATTCAGCCTCAAACGATATCTGGAACTAAATGAAAGTGAGCAGTTTTGCTGGAAGCCTTCTCTGTTCTGTCCAGAGAATTAAAAGAAATTAGTAAACCATCACTCTCAAGCTTGCACTTGATCCATTTGATATATTTACTCAAACAGACTCACACCAACACCATCAAAAGATCTAAACAAACTGTCCTAATGACTGTCCACAGGCCACGAGTGCTCATTCTCACAACCTATTTGTCCCCAAGGTAACAAACGTTGGGACTGATCAGATTTTTTTTTTTTTTTTAAAGAGGAAAGCTCATTACAGTCATGCTGGAATGGAAATGTTTCACAGGTCTTGTTGCATGCAAATCACTTTTTCACTTGTCCCTTCATGATCATTAATGTTTTAATGACTGCATCACCTCCTTGTTTGCTGCTGGTACAACTACAACAATGACATTTCTGGATTAAATATGTATACAAATTATCTTAACTGAACAAGTCTTGAATAATAAAAAACCTAGTGTAGTGTTATACTTAAATATGGATCCTTGTTCCCCCATGAGCCATATAAGTGGAGAAAAGGAAAGGATGGGTATATTAATGTGAGGTTAAAGTACTTCAATGGTGGAGCAAAAATAACAGTGAGTCGGGTAGAACCCACAACAGAAAACTATATATTAAACTATATATATAGTTCTCAATGAAATCTGAACTCACACACACACATATATATATATATATATATATATATATATATATATATATATATATATATATATATATATATATATATATATATATATGTGTGAGTTCAAATCTCATTGAGACCCTCACTGTGCTAAGACCCCTGGGCAAGGTCTCAACCACAAGTGTGCCTCTGTTCACCCAGCAGTATAAATGGGAACCAGTAAAAATAGACTGGGACTAACCAGTGTCTCTCCCCCTCATGCCGGTCCCAAGCCCGGAGAAATGCAGAGGGTTGTGTCAGGAAGGGCATCCGACGTAAAACCAATGCCAAACATTTATGATGCAAATCAGAAGTATTACCCCCATACCGGATCGGTCGAGGCCCGGGTTAACAACGACTGCCATCAGTGCTGTCAATCAACAGGGTGCTGATGGAAATTGGACTACTGTTGGTCGAAAGGAAGACATGAAGGTCGTTGGAGTCAGAAAAGAAGATGCGGAGGACAGGGTGAGGTGGAGGCGGATGATTTGCTGTGGCGACCCCTGAAGGGAGCAGCCGAAAGTAAAAGAAGAAGAAGTAAAAATAGACTGGGAAGGTAACCTGCAATGGACTAGCGTCCCATCCAGGGGGAGTTGAACTCCTGGTTGCCTCACGCTATGGAAACCGGGGATAAGCACCGGCCTGATGAGCCACGAGGCTCGGGTGTAAAAACCCAACAGACTTTACCTACCTTTTTTTTTTTTTTTTTAAACCTATATATATATATATATATATACACACACGCAGTGGTGGTCTAGTGGTATAGGGCGCTGGATCGCTGATCCAAAGGTTGGGGGTTCGAGTCCCACTCTCCACAAGGTTGTCACTGTCCCCCCAGTGCGGCTAACTGGGTTATCAAAGGCGGGCCATGTCTCTCACTGTCTATGGTGAGAGGCATGTAAAAGAACCATTGCTGACTTTCGTAAAGAGTAGCTGCAAAGTCGTCAGCGTGTTTCTATCCCTTGCTAAAAAGGGTTGTGACAGGAAGGGCATCCGACATAAAAATCTCTGCCAAATTAAACGTGCGAATCAAAATGATTCGCTGTGGCGACTCCCGAGTAAAAGGGAAAAAGCCGAAAGGAAGACAGACAATACACACACACACACACACACACATATATATATATATATATATATATATATATATATATATATATATATATATATATATATATATACACACACACACACACACACACACACACACACACACACATATATATATATATATATATATATATATATATATATATATATATCCCATGGGTCTGATATGATCCATGTGCGTCTACACAAAACTTGTCAACAAAAGAAAAAAGTAAGAAAAAAGTCCTCCCTTAAAGTGATAAAATCTTATCTAATGGAAAGCTCACCCCCAATAACGCATAGCATTACAATACTTTTGCCAGTCTGACCTTGGTGGGTCCACTATTGTAGGTGATGTAGCAGCACTAATGCTGATGAAACAATGAAAATGGCACATGATTTGAATAAGGAATGAAACATGATGGAGCATGTTGTATATCACAGTAAATCAATGACTGGGCAGTATATGGCACAAACACCTAAAAGCTTCAACGACATCTTGAAGTATGACAATGAATACATTTTTTAAACTAATTAATTGACAAGTAACAGAGGGGGCAGTGGTGGTATAGTGGTATAGGGCACTGGATCGCTGATACTAAGGTAGGGGGTTCGAGTCCCACTCTCCACAAGGTTGTCACTGCCCCCCTCCCCCTCCCGCCTCCCCCCAGTGCAGCTAACTGGGTTATCAAAGGCGGGCCATGTCGCTCACTGTCTATGGTGGGAGGTTCATGTAAAAGAACCATTGCTGGCTTTCATAAAGAGTAGCTGCAAAGCCGTCAGCATGTTTCTGTCCCTTGCTAAAAAGGGTTGAGTCAGGAAGAGTATTCCACGTAAAAACCTACGCCAAACCAAACGTGCGAATCATTCGCTGTGGCGACCCATGAGAAAGGGAAAAAGCCGAAAGGAAATATCATCTCTAATTGACAAGCATCACACGCTTTGACCATAAATCCATCCGTCCATCTTTTGCTCATCAGTCAGGGTAGCTGTCGTCAGGTGAGAGGCGAGGTACACCCGGAATAGGTCACTGTCTATTGCAGGTCTAACACAAACGCCAACAACCATTCACACCTATGAAATTTGGGGCAAGAGTGCGAACCACTGAGCCATTGCCCGAACCCCCATGTGTTTTTTTTTTTTTTTTTTTTTTTTTTCCCAATTTACAGTCACATTTAGTTGGGTGAAACGTTATAAGGTAAACGAGTCTATGCCATCACATATGTTGCAGTTGTAAATATCCATACTAATCCAATTACTGTATTTAACTAACAGAGTCATGATTTTATAGAAAATTTAACAAGAACTACAAGACTCATATTTGAAAATGTTCCAGTGCTAGTGGTATAAATCTGGTTTAGGCAAGAATTCACACCCGTGTCATGAGTCAAGGCTTCCTCCTTCCTTCTTGTGAATATGCCGCGAGCAAGCACCAAGCAAAAAACTGGCACTTTCAGAGCAATGCCTCTCACTGTGCGTGCAAAAACTGCCATGATGCTAATCAAGCTTTGCCACGCTGTAGATCAGCTCGTCTCTTCGGGTAAAGTAAGACTGTGTGAGAGATCATAGGCTTGCACTTGCTATCTGTCAGAGGACCATGCACAGTCCAAGAAGTGGATTTGCAGTCAGATGCTTCTCAAGTGATGTTTGCTCAGAAGACAAAAATACATCCTCTCGCCTGTATTCAGCATTCACTTTGTCCCACCGTGACTGAACTCGCCTTTGATTTATGTTTGCATATCCAATTTGAAACTAAGAGACTCTCAAGTTCAAAGAAGAATAAACTGCATTAGCGAGCCAAAAGCAGACGTTGCACATATTTATTCTGATATGCAGCAATGTTGTAATATTACTTTTGGTCACTTTCCAAGCACAAGCAATGAAGAAGTGTTTCACTAGAGATGCCTTGGCAGCTTTAGCTCTTTAAAAATGCAAATTGGTGACTTAATCAGACATGGAAGGCATGGATCCTACTAATTCTCACAAAAACATACAAATTACTCTTTCACTTATTAATGGCAGACGTGCCTTGTTTTATTTTAAAGTCTGTTGCAGTCTTAATTAAACCCCAAGCTTAACCTGAGTGTGCATTTGCCTGATATACTGTATTTGTTTATTTATTGTAAATACTTCAGAGCATTAAATTATAGTGTGACTACCTGAGCAAGAATACGTGATACGCTTTATGAAATAACTTTTTATAGCCAGTGTAAAACATTATGTCCAACCGCAATCACAACTGCACTGTATATACAGAACTAAATAAAAAATTCTGTGAACCAACCCTAATTATTGTCATACGTGTCATGTACACTTTATTGAAAACTCATACTAGACTAGAAAGAGGCAATATTACACTGAGCATATTGGCCGATTTGTTTGATTACTATTTATAATGTCATGTGTACTTTTCAACTGTAATTAAACATATCAAATTATTATAAACCTTACATCTAAAAACAGTACTACCATTTTACATCATCCTCAAAAAATCTATTAAAGATCTATTCAAAAGCAATGCAATTGAAACAAATCACAGCAGACAAGAGCACCCACCTTGACAAGCTCATAATGCTGGATACCATTAAGCCCCACATCTGGGTCGAAGGCTGAGGGTACCGGATAGCGGTTATTGATAGCTGTATTCTCAGGAATGGAGATGTTAATGACAGTAGATTGAAACAAAGGGGCGTTGTCATTGATGTCTTCAATAAGGAAGCGAATTTTAACCAGGCGAAAGATCTCATCGGGAAGCACGGCCACCTCGATCTCATAGAAGCAGCGTTTCTCATTGAAGACTCCGGAGCACAGCTTCTCACGGTCAATGCGATTTGATGTTGTGAAGATCTCACCTGTGCTGGCCTCCACTCTCACCAAAGGAACTTCTCCTGATTTATAGACGGGTTTGAATTCCAGGGCAGAGGACAGCTTAACATTGGAGTCCAGATTTAGGTCCAAGTCCTTGCGCAAGTTCCCAATGCGCACATTCTCTGTCTGTTCCTCCTTTACTGTATAATCCTTCTCCTGGGTCCTGCATAGTGACACCAGGCATGTGAGGAAAAGCACTAGCACATGGGATTCACTCAACAAGTCCATGCTCAGAGTGGGTGGGGATTTGTCTTGGAAGGTCAGTAATTTCTATGGTAATAAGAGAAGACAAGAGGAAAGAAAAGAAAAAATAATTGTTGCATTACAAAACCATGTAACACACATGTAATGTAATTACACATTCAGCTATAATTAGCACTCTTTTCACAATTCTGCCCCATTTTTCATAACCTTTCAAATCTTAGCAAATGAGGAGAATGACTGCAGATCAAATCCTTGGACATTTCACCATATAATGCCATTCAAAACAATTAACCTTTGGCTCGCCACATCAACTGTTGACAGTATTGACAAGGAACTGATCCAAGTTCAGTTAATTTTGACAACCATGCAAATTAATGCTGTTCTCCATGGGGGGGATATATATATATATATATATATATATATATATATATATATATATATATATATATATATATATATATATATACACACAGTATATGGGCAGTAATAGTCTAGCGGATAGGGTGCAGGATCGCTGAACCTTAGGATCATTTGCATGTTTGAGAATGATACGCACATTTGATTTGCCATAAGTCTTTTCATTGGATACCCTTCCTGACACAACCCTTTAGCAAGGGACAGAAACATGCTGATGGCTTTGAAGCCTACTATTCACGAAAGTCAGCAATGGTTCTTTTACATGAACCTCTCACCATAGACAGTGAGAGACATGGTCCACCTTCGATCACCCAGTTAGCTGCATTGGAAAGACAGTGACAACCTTGTGGTGAGTGGGACTCGAACCCTCAACCTTAGGATCAGCGATCCAGCACCCTATACCACTAGACAACCACTGCCATATAAATATATATATATATATATATATATATATATATATATATATATATATATATATATATATATATATATATATATATATATATATATATATATATATACCCTTGTGCAGCTGTCTTCTTTGCATTTGGATTTCACTAAATTTCTCAAACAAAAAACATCTAAAGGACAACAATCAGACATTGTACTTTGTTCTCCACAAGCTAAACCTATATCACGCAGTATAGCTGTTACAGCAACATATGAAACAATATAAATTCATAATTAAAACAGCAAGCTAATTACAAAAGGAATAAGGGGGGAAATTGGAACTGCTAATGTTTATTTCACCACATATTTAGTCGGAGCAACTGTGAAGCTCAGTCACTGGAATAAGTGCATTGCAGATACTATGATATTACTCACAAAAAAATTAAACAAAAAACAGCTGATGTCTGATTTTATCACTGATAGCAATATCTGATCAAGTATTCCCTCTCATTATTGCTATAGTTTAAAAAAAATGTACAATTGCCTACAATGCATTTTGATGACGAGGGCCAAAATCCACTCCGAGTGGTTAATTAATTCATTTATTATATCTCATCCAAGGCTAGACCAATAACAGTTAATGTATAAAGATGTATTAGAATTATTGAAGATCAGGGAAAAAAGGATAGTTATGAACATTAATTATTAAAGTACTGAATACTACTCTACAATATATAACATCATACAGTCTATACGCTTTCAAGACAAACTGTGTGTATGTGCGTGAGTGTGTGGGTCATGTTGGCTACCTTCACATGGTGACCCCGGTAACACAGTTTATATACTGCGGCCAAAGCCAACAGCTATTTGCTTGAACGTGTGAAATAGTCCAGTTTAGCAAATAGTTCTCCCTCACACAAGCTTGCAGATTGTGGTCAAGTTTATAATTTGCACAAGAATGGACAGAGGCCAGGACCGGGTTATAAGGTCTAAACATGCATCCTACATTACTGTGGTGACTTGGAATATCCGCTCTCTTGTAGAAAGCACAGGTAATGATAGAAGGAAACCAGCAAGTGCCTTTGGCACTGACGCGTATACAGCAGGTATATGTGCAGTATGCTCTTGCGAACACTCCTTCAGATGCCTGGGAGATTACACTAAATATAGTTGCTTCTGCACTGGAACACAGGAGCAAGCATGGAGGATTCCTTCCACCTTCAACTGTTCTTGTGGACTTCAGATGGCATGGGGACTTTAACGCGCCGCAGCCGCTACTGCGCTAGACAGAGCCACATACAGGAATACGCACATGTGTGAACACTTGCTGAAAGGCTTGGTTTTTCACAAAAAAACAACGAGGAGTTATAATGGAGTTACACAGTGTGTGGTACAGTGGACAAACTGCTCTCTAAGAGACCATTACTGTCTCGCATAGTATTTGCTCTGCAAGAATTTGACCATATCAGATTTAATTGATGAAACCTGCTCTAAGTGATCATAATTATCCCCAGAAGAATGCAAAAGACGTGTCTGACTCAATTACTGAATTTCTGCCTTTATGCTTTTTTCAATCATTATCAGGTGAGCCTATAAGGAAATACTGCCACAGACTGCCCAGGCCTTTACTATATGCGGGAAAAGTAATTAATAACCAGTAGGGAAGATGCCGAACACTCTAAAAATCTGGATATTGTTCATTTTACACAGTTTCATATGCTGTACTATTTCTGTAAGGAAATATGATTTGTGTAATTTCCCCAGATGCACTGCAAACCATTCTAGTCGAGTTTTCTTTCTTCTAATCAAAGCAATGGCAACAATATGAAAGTTTAAAAAGTGCAATCTATGCATCTTTAATTCGTCTGACTCCAAAAAGCTTTGCCCCAAGAGTTGATGAATTCTTGCGTTTCCTTTTTTGAAGGAAGGCTGCATTAAATATAACTTTAGCATATTAATGGTTTTAATATGTGATGGGAGTACATGCCCAGCCAGAATAAAATGTTATTTTATGAAAGTGTTATTAAAGGATATTCAATAAATATTTAAGTGGGGGGCACAAATAAAGCCTCCAAGAATCTTAACAGTAATGTGATTGGTTATTTGGAAACATAAGAGACTCTAACATTGAGGTTAACATTGAGACAAATTAAATATTCCTTGGGAAGCCCATCTGGCATGTTAAGGCTCCACTGTGCTTCCTAGTTCTATATATTTCTGATTAGGAGAGACATGATATCAAAATAAACACAATATAATAGGATGAGCAAGTTAGTTATTTGATTGTATGAACACTGAAACAGAGAAATACTTTTCTGCAATACTGTGTACCGCACAAGATTTGTGCTCTGAACAAAAACGTCAGAACATCATTAGTAAACATCTTGGCTATGTGATGTGATGTTTGCTTGTTTGTATTGTACTAAATATGTATCTTGAATAGTGACTCTGACTTATGTGCAAGGCATTTGGCAGGTACTCTTACCTCCACCGACTTATGTTTTTATTTCATTTATACAGCTGAGCAGCTGTGGGGTCATGGCCCCCAGTTTGATGATATTTGAGCGTAAACCATAGACCTTCTAATCAGTAATTCAAAGTTCGAACCCCCATTGTTCCCATTAGGCTAAATTGTCGCAACAATGTGGAAAATTATTTTACATTGGCGTCAGGAATTATTGCCATTGTACCGGCATTTTTTGTGTCCGGCTTTGTTTTGTTTTTAGTCCCACAATCTACAACTTGTTCATAAATAACATTAAATAGCTGTTCGGTATCAATCGGAAATACACCAATTCAAAAATGAGACATTTCGGGGCAGACTGGTTCCTGTACCACTGACTTTCCACTATACTATACGGACACTCCCCGACTTACGTTCAGTCGTTTTACGTATTTTTCAATTTTACGTAAAAAAAAAAAAAAAATATATATATATATATATATATATATATATATATATGTCAAATTTTGAGTTTAGCGTGCTCTCTGTAGTACGAGACGTAATGACACAATGACGTAATAATGCTGGTTCATTGTTTACAAACGACAGACTGAACATGCCCCTCCTTCTTCCCAGTTACCTTTGAGTTAAGGTGCCGTCTCTGTGATCTTTGTGTTTACACTGTTTTGCAGACTTTTGTAACCCTAAGCAAATATGGTTGGTCAAAAGCGTAAGCGTAAGCGTTGATACTGTATTTGATATTTGATGAGTGAATTTGATGAAAATGTATCTATTTGAAATTATTTTGCTTGAATTTAATTTATTTGAAATTAATGTTGATATTATTTGATATATTTGATATTATTTTACAATGTTATGTTTATAATAATTGACTTAGGGGTGTTTTATGAGATACGGTAATGGAATTTATGGGTATATAGTACAGTATAAACATCATACGTCACTGGAACATACAGTAACAATTTACGTTTTTTTTTTTCACCTTACATTCGGCCATCCGGAACCGAACTAAAACGTAAGTCGGGGCGCGTCTGTATGCACAATGAATCCGTTCTATGAATGCTTCCCTGAATGTTTAGACGAAAATGGACCTTTTTTTGACAAAAACAAAGAACGATACATCAACAGCATGTAGCCAGAATGCCGAGAAGGAAAGCACTAGCAGTAGTACTAGTTCCACAGAAACTGAATGTGACAGTGTCAGTGTCTGTGATCATGATAACGTTATAACAGTTGGAGAGCTTAAAGAAGAGAAATGTGCGAGCATCAGTGAGGCTGTCAGACAGTGATTCTGATTTGGAAGACAATTTTTATTACTGATTTCAAGTTGATATTAAAGCTTGTGGTTTTCACTAGTTAAATAATAAATTGTAAGCTACCTATGAACTATGACTAAAAGTTAAAATCACCAAAATTCTCTCAGTACACACACAAATTCTTCTTGTTTTTAATTTTTTTTTTTTTCTAGATCAACACTTTTGTCTGCAGATGGTCCACAGATTTCCCATTTCAATTGCAAATTTTGAAAACATTTCTGAGGGAGGCCCCTCAGACCCACCCTGCGGGAGAGAGATACCCCCCCCCCTCACGCACCCTTCTCACACTTCTTGCCGTCAAGCAAGCTACGCCGTCAAGATTGGGTGCAAAGCAGCCAATGCCTCCAGCGTTCGAATCGTCTGAATACAGTATTGGCGCAAGCTCAGTTCTCCTTAATTGGAACACTGCTAACCACTGAGCCTTCAGTGCCCAAATGCAGCAGGAGAATTGGTCAATTTGCACTGGACTTCATCAGTTTTTAAATATATCTAATTCTGAAAAGCCTTCTAGTTCTGTCATACACAATATCTTCACTGAGTCAAATTCTTTCGATCAACAGATCACACTTCAGTGACTGTCCATATTGGAGCACAATCTTTTTTTTTTTTAAACCTGTGTTGCTCTGTCCAGTACATATGTTTGTCCCGATATCCCCATCTCTGGACCTGGTAGCAGAAGCTGGCTTAATTATATCAAATATGCATGATAAGTTCATGAATTGAGTGTGTCATTTCTCACTGGAATTCCATCAACCCTATGCGTAAAAAAAAAAACAAACAAAAAAAAAACAAAAAAAAAACAAGACTTATTTACATATATAAATATCTTTTTCTTTTCCTTTCAGCTGTTCCCTTTTTTTTTTCCAGGGGTTGCCGCAGCAAATCATTTGCCTCCGTCTTCATGGAAGTCTTGTTAATGATTCACATATTCCATTTATCATAGGTTTTACCGTCGGATGCTCTTCCTTACATAACCCTTAACAAGGGGTGAAAACACACTGATGGCTTTGCAGCTCCTCTTGACGAAAGTCAGCAATGGTTCTTTTACATGAACCTCTCACCAGAGACGGCGAGAGACATGGCCGGCCATTAATAACCCAGTTAGCTGGACAGTGACAACCTTGTGGAGAGTGGGGCTTGAACCCCCAACCATAGGATCAGCAATCCGGCACCTTTTACCACCAGGCCACCACTACCACTTACATATCATCGTTTCATTTCCTGAATCCTAATTAGGGTCGCTGGCAGGGTGGCGCACATCTTCGCTGACTCCGGGCGAGGTCGGGGTACACCCTAGACAGCTTGCCAGGCCATCACAGAGCATATATAGCTACCGAGCCTATTTTGAGCTGTTGAGAACCGGAAACAATGGTGAGCTCAGGTCTGCACTGGCAGGACATGTGTTTCTCTGTGCGTGTGCTCTGAAGCATTCCTCCAGAGAGACTCATTAAAGACTCTGTTGATCGAAGAGCTCTGTACATAGTATTTGCATGTCAGTGATCGATGAGTAGCTTATGATATACTCTGATTCACAAATTGGCATTTCAGTGCTGTCCTTAAATAAATAAATAAATAAATAAATACATATATAAATAAATAAAACCCAAAGAAGCTTATAATTTGGTTGGCTTTGAAGTCCAGACCTTTTATTGGCCGGTACAAGCAAACAATTATTATACACCTACTGCACTATGATAAGCCTGAAACAGTTAGTCCGAGGTTTGGGCGCAGCGAATGTATAATGAAGAGAACTTGCTAGAGACGGAACACATTACAGTGTGGTGAATAAAAGATGAAAAGATGATCTAGATTCTTGAACATTGCTCTGCCTGGTGTGGGGAGGCGATATTGGGAAGCCTTTATAATATACGAACATAACTGAATTCACTCAAACTTTCTGTTGTAAAGTATAGGTTTTGATACCAAATTAGGATTGCTTGGTTTCTCAGTATATTCACCAATATTCAAAAAATAACAACATATACAGTCCTGCTGACAATACAAACCCAAAATAGAACATAAGGCTGCAGACAGAATATGCACCATACACAACACGCACTTAAAAGTCAGCACTGTTTAGCATTTTGTAAGAAGCTTTTCAGTCAAGGGACACGGAGCTGGGATTAGTCAATTCCACAAGGAACTGACAAACATGTCATTCCTCCCCATATTTAGAACAGTTTATCTTGTTGCAAAACATGTATAGCCATTTTACACTCAGATTTGCTCTTGGGAATAACTTTCAAAGCTCCAGCCCAGATAGATTTGCAGAGCTTTGAAGGTTCAACTTTCTCAATCTTTGAGAAACTTTGTTTGCCCATGCATTGGGAACTCATGTCAAGAGAAATCACATGTGTCACTGAGGATGCTTTTTTGTGCTTGCAATGGGTTCCGATGATCTATTTTGAGCGCTGGACCATGGAATCCACAGGGTAGGCAAAAGTCACCCATCCCTCTAGAGTCTGAGCCGAGGAACACACCAACTCCAGATCGCTTTACATGACAGTGTGATGGACTGAGCTGCCTGTTTTTATTATGAGCCAAGCTGTCAAGGAAGAAAATATCTGCGCAGCCCCAGAGCATTCCAGCTTACATTGCAATGGGATGGCTGTTTTGAATAATTGTCTGTATGGTGTCTTCTGCCTCGGCAGCTGGGGTGGCAAATTTCTGCATGATATTCAGAGATTATAACCTCTAAGCGAAGTCAGAATTGTAATTAAACCAAGGAGGCGTTGCACAGAATTATTAAAGGTGCTTATGGAAGTTAATCTGGGACAAGTGCCTAAAGCGTGTCACTCACTTCAACTTGTTCATTTTATCAGTCGAGCTTCGTGCTCCCAATCGACTTGAATGTACCTCTTTTCTCTGACATTTCAGAGTCTTATTTGAATTCCCCCTCAACCTCCTGCCACCAGCAACACGAGGCCATTCTCTGTCCTGCCAGCTGCCTCCTCTACCTGCTCTCCTTCCTCTCTACTCAGGATGTCAAGCTTCACATCCATGCGTGACTCTTTTTATTCATTATTCTGCTTTAACACTCCATGAATATAGTAGAGGCAGCTATGAATTTCTAGTACATTCAGGAGGATCGCGATATTGTGCAAGGAAGGTTTTACTCTTACAACCACCGCTGACTTATTTCACATTTCAAATCAGAAGTATAAAGACACATGCAAAAGGGCTCTGAAAGCCTCTATAAGAGAGAGAGAGAGAGAGAGAGAGAGAGAGAGAGAGAGAGAGAGAGAGAGAGAGAGAGAGAGAGAGAGAGAGGAGTGTAAAAATAGAATGTGTTTCCGTACGGTAAACTGCTCCAACAAACTTGGTCTACTACACCGATCAGAAAACTTGTGCTTGGTCAATACTGAGGATTTAACATACTAAATAGGTTGTCAATCGAGAAGGATAAAATGTTGTGGTTAATTCAACACGGTCGATTTAAAGCTGTCAGTAACGATTATGCAGCCGATGAGCCATATCAGCCGTTTGTGCAAAAAGTTTTCATGCACTACACTAATAAAATAAGTAGCCAACAAAAAAGCAAGTGAATGTTTCTCCATTACAGCAAGGAGTTATTCGAATTAGATTTTTAAAATAATTTAGCTATAAATAATAGAAGTAGAAATAAACTTTCAAAAATTGCAAAAAGGCTAAATTATCCTGAAAGCCAAAGCACGAAGGACGGCGAAAAACTGTTTTGCGTTCAGTCCCCCCATTCCTTACAATCATCAGTATCTCCCTCTGGTTTCTTCAGAATTGCAATAAAGAGGATATTTCTCAAAATAACGTGAATATTGTCATAAAGGCTGCCATAAACTGACACAAGCGTACTCTTTTATATCTGTATAGACAGAAGAAAATGAACAAAGAGGTCAAGATGTTCTGGTCACTCATCACTTTCACTCATTTGCCAAACCGTTTAATCCTACTTGGGTCGAGAGATGGCTGGAGCTTATCTAAGCCGACAGTGGGCGAAAGCAGGGTACAGCCTGAACTCACTACGGTGTTATGGCCTAAAATGTTATTTTTCTATGTATGTTATTTTTTTAATGTTATTTGTCATTTAACCATCAAACTATGGCAGGATATGAAACTACCTGAAAATTGGTTGTTGCCCCCCCATATATATATATATATATATATATATATATATATATATATATATATATATATATATATATATATATATATATATATATATATATATGAGACATGCTTTGGTAATAATTCCCAATTCACCTCTATCTTAACATATTTATGAATATAATCCATTACTTGTGATATTAAATTATAAATTTCACATCGACATCACCCTTTGTCATTTACCTACTTACAACCGCAATGGGACAAAATAGCCTGTCAGTAGAGGGCACTCAAGTGGTGAAGATGAGATCATGATTAGCATATACGTAGGTAATTAAGAATATTTAAAACATATCATAAAGTACCATTGCTTGAAACTGGAACAGCACAATGCTTGTGGCTATATCAATAAATTCCAGTCTTAACTGCAGCAAAATAAAATACATAAATAAATAAACGCAACATTGTCCACTCCTCTTAGAAGTGTCGGAATATACCCTGTGTCACATTTATTTTACTGAAATTTTAAAATGACTTAATGATTGATCGTTTTTTGGTAAATTAAAATTGTGATATGTGAGATATACTTGAGTCATTTATTTATAGCCACATCGGTGAGACGATACTATTAGAAGTAAAATATCCTCGGCTTGTTCCCTTGCTTTGAAACAGCATTGAAACAGTATGTAACCTCAATGAAAGAGAAGTTTTCCAGTTGTGTTTGCTGAACTTAAAACGATGCATCTTAAAAGACTTTTAAAAGCGCGTTGGGCTACAATTACGTTCTATGATACTGCCTTGAGGATACATCCCAGCTTGTGCAACCTGAAGGATAGTGACAATAACAACAACCTGTATGTTCAAATTTTGTACATTGGGTTTTTTTTTTTTTTTTTTTTTTTTTTTCGGATTTTAAATTAAAATTCATTCCAATCTTTTTTATGTTTTCCCAAAATTTTCAAAAGATGACACATAGAAACTAGAAACAAAACCGAACGCTTGTATCCATTGTCCAGTAGATGTGTGGTTAGATGGACAGTTTACAGACCAGCGCGAGAAGTGCGCATCCTGTCTAAAAATATGTCCAAAAGAAAAGCTGAATTTCTTTTTGTGTGTCACATTCAACATGGTGTGGCAACTAACAGGTGCTGCCGATAATTCAGAGTTTCACCGAAACAAACAGAACTTGAACTACAATAGACATGAAGTCTTCACTGTTGCATTATGGCACCACCAAACTGAAATATATATATATATGTGTGTGTGTGTGTGTGTGTGTGTGTGTGTGTGTGTGTGTGTGTGTGTGTGTGTGTGTGTGTGTGTGTGTAAAGAGAATGGATCCCCTTCCACTTACAAGGTGAAGCGTCCGACACAACTGCATCTGAGTAGTCAATGTTTAAATACCGACTTTGTCCCAGATCATAGTTCTCCAGCTGAGTTCTACACGTTCTGCTCCACGGTTCTCCAACATATTCACACTGTACATTAAGTACCAATAAAATGATGAAAACCACAGTAATCTGAAATGCACCTGATATCTCAGATTACTGTAGTTTTCACCTCTTGAAGTTGCTCCACTATTATCCATGCAAAGGTTCTGTGCACATTATTCGAAGACTTGGACTTGAGTGCCCAAAAGGCCACTTTAACTTTGTTTTCGGATTCGACTCGAGATCGCTCGGGTGCAAAGAACTTGACTCGATACGAGTTGCTTCTGCGTGGGATATCTTAAAATATCTTGAAATAGGATGTATGGGTTATTCGTATGCTGAGCACAAGGCTGGGTAGGTATCCCAGGATTAAAGGGGAGGTGGATGTTCGGGCAGTCGGATCTAGTTCAGTATATTGCAATAGCCTGCAAGGTGGGGGAAAAACAGTGGTACTTGGAGGTGGTGGTGGTGGTGGTGGGGGGGGGGGGGGGGTAATTTTCGGGCACTGGAAATTCCCTAGGCATGCTGGGATTAAAATTGAGAATTTTGAACAATTTAAATGAAAATTGTATAACACATGTTTATCATATGATGCAAATGTCTATAGACACAGAGAGATGACTGTATATTTAAATACGCGACTTATTCACGTGCACAAAACTAGACACGGGAGAGTCGCATGTTGAAGCCGGTGATGTGAATCGCAGATATAAACGGAGGTCGGTCTGGAAGCTGGGATTTCAGCTTCATTATTATAAAGCGCACCAATAAATAAATAAATAAATAAAAAAATACCGATTGAGTCATTTTATTATTGTTATTATTATGTATCCATTCATTTATTTGCGAGTGTGAGGAATCAGGAATAAATATTAAAGATGCAGCTTACCTTTTTCTTTTTATTTTCTTTTTATTTTTGACAAGTATGAAGAAGAAGAAAAGAAGAAGAAGGACAAAAACTCTTGTTAATTCGCGTCACGCAGCAGCATTGCCGCTTTATGAGATCAAGTGCCAGGACTCAAGTGGAGTGAAATAGTAAAGAGGAGAAAATCACGCAGCCTGAATCGGTATCCAGCTTAAAATAAAATAAAAATAATAATAATAAAAAATAAAAATAAAAACAAGCGCTGTGCGTGTCCTTTAAAAAAGCAGAAGAAAAACAAGAAGAAAAGTCTACGGTCCACAATCAGAGCTTTGGAACCTTCACGCTTTACTTTTCCCTGGGAATTTCTCCTCCTCCTCCTCCTCCTCCTCCTTCTCTTCGGACGGATGGATGGATGGATGGATGGATAGACTTGAGGGCTTTCAGCTGCACTCTCACTGATCTGATGCTCCGAGCCGCTTACTCAACACACAACACTACTGGATGGTGGGGAGGAGGGAAAAAAAAAAAAAAAAAAAACTGGGGAAAGAAAAGAAAAAAGGAGGGAGAAAACAACTCATCATTGGAAACAGGGGGATCTTCTGGGCCATACGGGGATTCTTTTAGTGCATTTGGTGTCTTGACGCACAGGACTACTGAGGTGCGCTGAGGACTTCGCCGCCAAGTCGCGTGTCTCGCCTGTCACGCGCTCACTGTGAGACGGAACGAGTCCCAGTTAAACGCAGGATGGATTAGAACATGGACTGCTGTCAGCGCGCGCTCTTCCCAATGGAGGAGGATGAAAGTGCAGCGCCTTGGTGCAGCATCACTCACTCGCTCGCTCACTCACACACACACACACACACACACACACAAAATCTGACACTCGCGACCACTCCGTTCGGATTTTTGTCGACACGCCCCTTTCCACGCCCACCCCCTTTGAGTTTTTTCATGACGTAATACTTAGGGGCTGGGTTACGTCTCGGCGTCCCCGCCCCCATCATGGAAAAAACGCACTAACAGAGCGTGTGGCGCACTCCGTGGAAAAGGGGGCACTGTGGTTCAGCAAATAAATTCTGGTTTCTTCCAGCAGAACGTGCCATTATTTCTCAACTCTGAACTCTTTATCGTTATTGTTCAGTGGCGGCCCGCGTGGTACCTGGGCCTTCAAATGGGACTTCACTCCGCTGCTTCACACCATATATACAGAAACATCATATAACAAGGCGTGGCATTGCACACACACAGAGAAAGAGAGAAAGAGAGAGAGAGAGGCATTTCATGTCTTCCATGTCCTCAACTTCTGCTGTCTTTCTTTCTTCATTTCGGCTTTTTCCCTTTTACTCGGGAGTCGCCACAGCGAATCATCTGATTCGCACGTTTGATTTGGCGTAGATTTTTACGTCGGATGCCCTTCCTGTCACAACCCTTTAGCGAGGGACAGAAACACGCTGACGGCTTTGCAGCTACTCTTTACGAAAGTCAGCAATGGTTCTTTCACATGAGCCTCCCACCATAGACAGTGAGAGACATGTCCCGCCTTTGATAACCCAGTTTGCTGCACTGGGGAAACAGTGACAACCTTGTGGGGACTCGAACCCCCAACCTTAGGATCAGCGATCCTGCGCCCTATCCACTAGACCACCACTGCCTTATGATGTCAAAAGTCTGCCGAAATGGATTTTTAAGAATACTGTATCTGATTCGCTGTCCAAATCAAGTCATTTTCTTCTCATCTGGCAACCATTGTGGGCGTTAAAAATTAGAACTTAAATGTGTCATGTGCAGATCACGATAAACTATTCACCTAGTTTTGCTCTAACCAACCAATCAGAGAACGGAACATGCTAGGTGGCTTTGTGA
Source organism: Plotosus lineatus (assembly GCA_024760905.1). Lineage (NCBI taxonomy): Eukaryota > Metazoa > Chordata > Actinopteri > Siluriformes > Plotosidae > Plotosus > Plotosus lineatus. The sequence goes on along the minus strand of CM045733.1, from coordinate 66,478,072 downwards.
GGCATATCTGATTGGTTAAAGAAACCGTCCCTTTGCTAATATTATTTGAGTGACATCAGTCTGCACTGCTGATTCTGAAGGCCCTGTGCAGATTAGACTGACATGGCGGCACATAGAAGCTGAAATCTGATTGGACAAAAAAATAAATAAATAAATAAATTGAACATCCATATACACACTGGCAGCAGTGCAGCCAACAGACTCTACAAAATGTGTAGCATATCTTACGATATATGCAGTGCGTTTATGTACGCTTCTGTAATTGACACATGATGTGTTGTTACGACGTACCTTCTGCTTTACCGCACTTGTGCACATGACCTGATGACGTCATTAAAATACGACTGGAACCCGCTATGGTCGTCTCCTTCAACTGATATGTTACAAAATGAACTGAATGGACTGTTCAGAATAAATGAATACAATTTAATGGAACAAATACCCGAATTTAAGTGGTAAATGTAGGTCAGTGCTTCTGACAGTGTTTAGTCCTGCGGAGAAGGCGTTGCTTGCCCTGTTATCATTCATTGTTAAAATCCTTTAAGGCGACATGGATGAATATGTACAGGTAAGGAGACCTCTGAGTTATTTACAGTTAGTTACAGTCCTATGGTGAATCCAGAAGCTACAAATAGAACCCTGAGTACAAATTGGGAATACAACCTTGAATGGAACTCCAGTCCATTACAGATGTTTATCAGGTCGGGAAAAGCAGGGAATGCAAAGGAACGTCTGATGGATATACGGAAAGAACCCAAGCTCACTGAAACGATGAATATGACAGGATGCCACCAATTGACCTGATTTTTTGTTTAATGTCCTGACGGTGAACATTCACCATAACTCTAATGGTCTCCCATTGTGGAATGGTCATTCTATCACCATGTGTACAGTCACATGATATATTGTAATAAATTAATGAATCACTTAATTGATTAATATATCCCCCAGTGCAGCTAACTGGGTTATCAAAGGCCGGCCATGTCTCTCACTGTCTATGGTGTGAGGCATGTAAAAGAACCATTGCTGACTTTCGACCATAGTAGGCTGCAAAGCCGTCAGCGTGTTTCCGCCCTGCGATGGCCTGGTGAGCTGTCCAGGGTGTACTCTGCCCTCACCCTGAGTTGGCTGGGACGGGTACCAGCCTCCCCGCGACCCTAATTAGGATGAAGCTGTTACAGAAAATGAACTGAACTGATTAATATATCTTTAGCTAATGAGCTAATGAGCTTTAGCTAATGGTTAGCACATACGCCTCACAGCAAGAAGGCCTGGGTTCAAATATGCTGTTTTCGTGTGTAGTTTGCATGTATTCACTGCACTTGCATGGGTTTCATCCAGGTACCCTGGTTTCCCACTACTGTCCAAAAACATGCACAGTAGGCTGATTTCTTCTTCTTCTTCTTTCGACTGTTCCCTTTTTTTTTTTTCCCTCAGGAGTCGCCACAGAGAATGATTTGCATATTTGATTTGGCATAGGTTTTTACATCAGATGCCCTTCCTGACACAACCCTTTAGCAAGGGGCGGAAACATGCTGACGGCTATGCAGCTACTCTTTACGAAAGTCAGCAATGGTTCTTTTACATGAACCTCTCACCATAAACAGTGAGAGACATGTCCCACCTTTGATAACCCAGTTAGCTGCACTGGGGAGACAGTGGCAACCTTGTGGGGACTCGAACCCCCAACCTTAGGATCAGTGATTTTGCACCCTATCCACTAGACCACCACTGCCCTTGCACAGTAGGCTGACTGGCTCTTCCAAATCACCATCAGGTGAGAGTGTGAATGGTTATGTGTGTGTTGGCTTTGCGATGGCCTAGTGAGCTGTCCATGGTGTAACCCAGTCTCACCCAGAGTTGGCTGAGATGGATGCCAGCCTCCCTGCCACCATCATTAGAATTAAATGACTTATAAACTGAATGGATGATGAATTAACCTTTAGTTCATGATTTATTCTGGTTAGGGTAATAATGAATCCAGAATTATCAAAGGAGCAGCTTCAATGGAATACCAGTCCATTGCAGCCTTTTGTCCTGTGGGAGGAAACAAAATCCTAATGGAAATGCACGTGGACATGTGGGAAACATAAGAAATGCCATGTTAAATGTAACCCAAGCTGTTAAATTGAATGCCGGAAAATAACAGTGATCGCACCATAAGTATCAATTCATTCTTTTCTTCTTCTTTTTCTTTCTTTTTTTTTTACCCTGGTCACTGTCAAAGTGGATTTGTGTCATATCTAGAGAACAGCATATGCAAGGCATAAATTCACACAGAATTGTTCAATAGTTCATCCTAGGGCACAATACCCAGACATATTCACACACTCAATCACACCTAGGGGAAATATAGTGCAACCAATCAATCTATTAACATCATTTTTTTTAAAAGTGGGATGAAACCAGATAATATACGCAGATACTTAAATAGAGAAAATGCAAAACTCGGTACATATAGGAACCCAAGACGAGGATCGAACACAGGATACTGGGGTTATAAGGCAGCAAGACGACCTATTTGTAAATTAAAGTTATCTAATCTCGGAGGGCTGGTGTGTATCCACAAAATACAATTAATCTAAAGGAAGAATTTGGGCCTGCCTCGAAATATGTCTACTGCATAGTGTATGCTTAGTGTTTCAACTAATCATTTTTAATGCCTAAACTCAACATGCACCCTGAACTATAGCGCTATGGTTTCACATTCAATAAAGGTTATTCCCTCACTATGTAGACATTGATCACACCATAAATTTTGACATCACTAATATGTTAGGAATCACGGGCAATTACAAGTCGCCTCAGGCATCTTTTGTAAGCAATGGATGTAACCTCAGTAACTCTAGTTGCCCATTATTCACCAGTTATACTACAAGTTTATATAGTGTTCACTGTTCAATATGTGCTCTTGTAGCTCTTAAATGATAAATGAAGCTCAGTAGAGGTTACTGCGGTAATGTGCACAGGACCTATGGCAGATGTTGGTCAAAGTGATTTAGGTATAATATACAGTCATGAATGTTGACATTCATGTATAAAAGTTCATATTTTACCAACTTATTAACTGATTTTTAGCAACTATGACTTAAAGTAACCCTATGATACTACCAACTATTATGTGCTAGCAGGGCATTAGAAAGAAATTTATTCTAATCTTAAGAGCTTTTTAAAATTGAGCATACCTGTTTTTATCTGAACAAAGGTCGCAAAGACTTAATTTCAGTATCAAGATTATATTTATTACAGAAAAATAATCAAATGGCCTTGTTTACTAAGTACAGCTGGCCCCCAACTTACGAAGACCCCCGTGTACGAAATCCCCGGGTTACGAAACACATTTTCCTGAGTTTCCGTCCACAAGATACTAAACAACCCCCTCTTACAAAAAGATATTCAAAATTCAAACGCGCCAATCAAAATTTCACACGACATGCGAATTGCTCTCTCATTGGCTGTTTATCAGCATCCCCGCCCTGCTGGCCTCCCAGATAGACACAGAAGGAAGCTTCATTCTTTAGTTTTTAGTTTAGTTTTTTAAGTTGTTTTAATTCAGTAAATGTTTAATAAATATGGGTGAATTTGAGCTCATCTGGAATTCCGATCCCTCAAGGAATCAAATTAAAGTTGAGTTTGTCAAGCAGAGAATGCGCTTTGAATTCACGTCTTGTGGGCGCGCACAAGAGAGAGAGAGAGACAGAGAGAGAGAGAGAGAGGTGTGTGTGTGTGTGTGTGTGTGTGTGTGTGTGTGTGTGTGTGTGTGTGTGTGTGTGTGTGTGTTTGTGTGTGAGTTAATAAAAAATGTTTAATAATGGTTTAATTAATAAATATGTTAATAAAATGTTTAAATTGTTTAATAAATAATTTCCTTTTACTTTTAACACATATTTCATACAAAATTGGTGTACCTTTATCATTTTTAAAGGGTTTATGGGGTTCATCCAGTCCAAAGACTGGAGCCTTCGAAGGAATTAGGCGTTTAACATGTAAAATGCGACCCCTACTGACGAAATCCCCGCAATACGAAAAGGCCTCTGTAACGGATTAATTTTGTAAGTTGGGGGCCGACTGTATATAATATTTTAGCAAACATGACATGACATTGAAATTTTAATCAGAATCGGAATCAGAAGACTGTATTGATCCCGGAGGAAATTGTTTAAACCATCACTCAAGGTCAATAGTGCCTTTACAGACATGCTCATGATCATACAACACCTCCAGGTGCTTGTCATGAGGATTAATTATCATAATAAAAGAATCACATACCTTCAAAATGTTCAAATAATATGAATTTGTAAGCACAACTAAAATTTACTGAGGCCCAAGACATATTTGATTCATTTTTATTACACAGGCAAAAGGTAAAGTATGTTGGGCTTTTTACACCCGAGCCACAGTGGCTCATCCGGCCAGTGCTTATCCCCAGGTTCCATAGCATGAAGCAACTAGGAGTTCACATCCTCCTGGCTGGGACGCTGGTCCATCGCAGGTTACCTTCCCAATATATTTTACTGGTACCCATTTATACTGCTGGATGAACAGAGGTACACTTGTGGTTAAGACCTTGCCCAGGGGTCTTAGCACAGTGGGGGTCTAACTGGGATTTGAACACACAACCTCCTGATCATGAGCGCAGCAGCCTAACCACTACGCCACCGGCCCCAACACATCCTGGTGTTTGTCATGATGATTAATTGTCATAATAAAAGAATCAGACACTTTCAAAATGTTCATATAATAAGAATTTGTAAGCACAACTAAAATTTATTGAGGCCCAAGACCCGTTTAATTCATTTTTATTACAGGTAGGTCAGGTCAGGTATGAGTGCATGTGCCGGGGCGGCACTTCGCTGCGTCCACCAGCCGCCTCTACTCATCCGGCCGTCTCCTGGCGTTCGACCAGGCCTGCGCAGGGCCCATACCCCCGGCAGGGCAGCCCTCAGCTGCAACAACCACGTCGCACGCGGTCATCCCCGCAATTGGCTCCAGCCCCTAGGATCCCGAACGGACAGGATCCGGTGTGCTGGGACCGAAGGCGGGAAATGCGCCAAGTGCCCATAGTAGCACAGCTGACGGTCGCAAATCCAGCAGGTTACTCTTACCATCCCCGCATTCCTGAGCACCTTCTGCTTGGTAACAAAGTCCCACCAGCGGTATCCAAAGATGCGGCAAAGGGAAGTCGTAACAAAGGAGTCCAGCCGTGGTCCAAGCTCAATCGTGAGCGTCCATGTCTTGCTTGAGTAAAGCAAGACAGGGAGCACAAGGGAGCGAAAGACTCGGGCTTTCATCCGCCTACTCAGATACCTCGACCGCCACACGGTCCTGTCCAGCGAGTTCATCGCCCCATAGGCTAGACCAAGTCGATGATTGATCTCGGCCCTGCAATCAGTGGAACGATGGACCACGCTGCCTAGGTAAGTGAAAGACTCCACGATCTCTACTCTTTCACGACCCACAGCGATCGCGTCAACAGCAGCATCCAAGAGGTCGCCGAAAGCCGACCTCTTTTTTGATCCAGGAGACTCGCAAACCAAACTGTTCCGCCTCCTCACCCAATGAACAGAGAGTCTCCTTCAGGCCATCCACCGTTTCCGTGAAGATCACTGCATCATCGGCAAAGTCCAGATCAGTAATCCAAACCTCACCGAACGACACACCACAGGCCGATCCACCCGATACCGCCGCCATGATCCAGTCCATTGCAGTACTGAAGAGAGTGGGGGCCAGAACACACCCCTGCATCACTCCGGTCTCAACCGAAAATAAGTCAGAAGTGGAGCCCCCACACCTCACAGCACTCTCTGTCTCAGAATACAGCAATGATATCAGCCGGACCAGAGCCGACGGGATCCCATGTAGAAGAAGTATGCCCCAGAGGGCCTCCAAATTCACTGAGTCAAACGCCTTACGGAAATCTATATAGGCGACAAGGAACCCCCTATCAACCTCCCGCAAGCGCTCAGATAGGATGCGGAACGCCAGGATGCGGTCAACGGTAGACCTCTTCGGTGTAACTAGAAGCTGCTGTCGGATCTTGTCCAGTAGAATCCGTGTGAAGCCTGTCTCGCTCTCTCGATGACGTCAATGGTCTCAGAGGAGATGGCTCTTCGTCGTCTGGGTGACCCCGATATGCAGCCATGGGACACCTCCAGGATGCAGTCTCTGAAACCAGTCCAGAGAACCTCAGTGACTGCCTGCATCCAGATCCTCCAGGGATTCCCCAAGCCTACTGGCAAACTCCGAAACCACATCAGGGTCCCTGAGTCTGCTTACGTCAAATCGCATTTGACGAGCCAGGACTTTCTTTACACAACAAAGATTTTTTAGAGGGCAGATCATTCAACAAATAGAAAGAAGTCTGTGATCAGTTCTATGAAGCACATGCAGTTTTGAAACATAAAGGGAAGCAACAATCTCTTAATAGATTTAATATAGCCCATCTTTAATATAGCTGTGTGATACCTATGTACTGGAGGTGACCTTGAAAGATGATATGTCAATCATACATGACTGACTCTGTCATGAATTGTGTGTCCAACAATTTTCTCGATATTCAGTAACAATATTAGTGGCGTAGTGATCTGATAATTAATAATTAATCTAAAAAATACAAATTTCTCTATGTTTCTGCTAAAACCAGTTTCCACATGTTGTGGCACCATGTCATGGTGTTCTCGCTCCACCTGTTATAGGACCTGCCTTTGTGTCAGTGTAGTGACCATTGCAAGAATTAATATGATGAGCAGTTGAAGCAGACATTGCTATGGGTCCTGCAAATTTTGGGCAGCCAAATGTGTTCTGAGGTTGAAATTTCTTGCTACTGCTTGCAAATTGTTTCCATTTGCTTTTTGGAGATCTTGAAAGTTCTATTGTTTTTGAAAATGAGTTTACCTAATATTCTTTATGGCCACAAAGCCATACAGTGTATATATACAGTATATTCATTTCATCAGGAACTTTTAATTTTTATTGTACTAATTACTTTGACCCAAAGTTTGACACTATATTACATTGTAACAAGACTTTTATCTTGCATAAAATTGATGTACTGTACAAAGTCGAAATGCATTTATGATTTGCTGTTGCTTTCACAAAACAATCTGTATACATACAGGATTAATTTAAGCCATAGTTGATAAAAAAGAACAAAAAAATATCACTTAATCAAAAGTGAAGTTATCAGTTGTTGTCAGTATGCCAAAACCTTTGTTCATAACTGTACAGTTACTACAAGCCTGCATCAGAAGAATGGTCTGTAATCAGTTTGCCTGTGTAACCAGATTTACAATCATGTGTCACTGTTGTGAATTTAAGATTACAATTAATTGAAGACCAACCTCAGACCCAATCTAATGTGAAGTAATGAATAACTTATAAGAGTAGACCCGATTAACTGCAGCTGATGATATTCACTGACAAAATATTTTCTACCAATTACACTGTGAAGTTACACCTACAGGGACTACATCCCTCACTTTCTGCGGTTAATTGGGACCGAGATCCCCACTCGACCACCGAATTCCGCAAAGTAAGATCACCCCCCAACTGCACCTCCCCCCCTCCCGACTGACATATACGTACATGTATATGTGTATATAATATCAATGAAGACATATGCAATTATATAAATGCTTATAATAACAATTAAACATTCAAAAAATAATACAGAAGATGTAAATAAAATATAAAAACAGTATACACACATACAGACGCGTACACAAGCATGCGCACGCACGCACTCAGATGCGCATCTCACAAAAATGTAACTAGTTTTGATGAGAGGTTTTCTTTTTTTTTTTTTTTTTTTGGGGGGGGTGGCTGGCATAATTGGCCTTGTTTTTGCAGCATTTTCTTTAACGTGATCCCCTATTCTTCATTAATTTCCTTGTTTTTTAATTCGATTAATATTTTAAAAAAAAATGTGATGCACTGAAGCCCCTTGAATTGAAGCGTGAAGTAGTGCGGGATCCCTGTATATTTCTTTCAGCCAGAGTCAGCTCTATTTTATGTTATGGGCATGTGGTGATCCTATTCCTACAGCTCAAAGAGTTTGATTACTTTGTATTTTTAAGATTCATGCTTTATGACACTGAAGGACTTCTCTGAGGTATGTTAAAGACATGCAAATCTGAAAGGCTTAAAGCAATGTAAAAGGCACAAAACAACCAATGAATAATGCAGAGGGTTCTTTATCTACTCAAAATGAACTTTCATAGTAACTGGCTATGCATGTTTGATAGGGATATAGAATCCACCACACTCAAAAATGCACACACGAGTGCAAAACAGCTCGAGTGGCATTGCTAATCGTTCTTTTGGCCATAGTTTTATTTTGTGCGAAAACAGACAAGAAGTTCATTCAGTTCATTTTCTGTAACCACTTAATACTAATTAGGGTCGTGGGGAGACTGGTGCCCATCCCAAACGACTCTGGGCGAGGATAAAGTACACCCTGGACAGCTCGCCAGTCGATTGCATGGCAGAAACACGCTGATGATGGCTTTGCAGCTACTCTTGTCAAAAGTCAGCAATGGTTCTTTTACATGAACCTCACGCCATATGCAGTGAGAGACATGGCCGGCCTTTGATAACCCAGCTAGCTGCACTGGGGGGGGGGGGGGGGGGCAGTGACAAGCTTGTAGAGAGTGGTTTTTGAACCCCTAACCTTTGGATCAGTGATTCAGCACCTATACCACTAGCCCACCACTGCCACACCAGACAAGACGTGTGTTTGTTAAATGCTACAAAATGGCCATCAGCAAACAAGGAACATTGGTAAACATTTATGTGATTTATATTTTTCTATTATTGCTGTTGCCCTTGGTGCTGCAACTATACATATTGTCTTTCAGCGGGCAGCTTGACAGCCAACCTCTGCTATCTTAGCCAAGGTATTGGTGTTTTGTGACAGTCAGTACCTCAGTCAAATGTCGAGATTTCAGCACTGTGTGAAGGACAGTGTTGTTATAAATTGACATCTAACAAGGAAGACAATGTCTCCAGTATTCATTAGCTAAAATCCAACCAGTTCTTCCCAGGAAACACAATTTCATTTACTGTGACTACCCTCCCTAATGAACTAAACGAATGACATGGTTTGCCTACTTCTTCAGTGTATCATATACAGACAGGAAGGATAGTGTGTGTGTGTGTGTGTGTGTGTGTGTGTGTGTGTGTGTGTGTGTTTGAGAGAGAGAGAGAGAATTTAACATACAAAGTAACATTGTGTTCAGTGTATTTGCCTTTCTTTTCTTTTTTCTTTTTCTCCATGTCCTCCTTGATTGAGCCATGTCAATAAACTCATTTAGAGAAACCCTGCTGTGCTATTCTTTAGATTAGATTCAGGAATGAATGGAGATTTCTCTTGGCATAGAAAGCAGAAGGCTGTGACTTCTCATTGGCAATCAGATCGAAACAACATGTGTAGTCAAGGTGAGTACATGGTGAGCTAATTGTGCCTCTTGCACTAAAACCTAAACCAAAGCTTGTACTGCTTAAATTATTTCCTTGAACATAATTAAAAGCAGTTTATGGTACATCAGCACTTTTAAAATGCTCGGATCAAAATGGTATGGAACCCATAAGGTAAGCTTGGTCTAACTCTTTCTGAAAGGCTCCCTATAGATATGATCTAATGTGGTTTCTGTATGCCTTAATCTGCATGCTGTTGGCACCACTCCCTGATCCATGAGTCATTATGAACAGCATGAAAAAAATCACTGAAGAAAGAACACACTAATATACCTTATCTGTCTGGAACAGCTGCGTAGGGATTGCTGCTGAAGGGTGCAGAGGTAAATTGCAAGGTGTGCCGTAGTGTATTAACATTCAAGCTCTTTCTGAGAGGATTGATCTCTGCCTGCTATAATACATGCCTGTGCATTGTCCTATCCTGCAACAAAGAAAGACTTCCTTCATTCACTCTTTATAGTACTAAATAGTTACAAAACCCCTGTCTTTCCACTCCAAGAATCGGCAGCGTTTCTTGCTTTTTTCACCTTGAACTTTGAGAAAGATGGTTCAATTAACTTGATGTGATTTCTGTGTGGAAGAAGCTTTACTTATTCAAATATTTTGGCATCCATCTCAACAAAATAACAAGTCAGGGGGTTAATGGTACAATATGTAAGAATCACTGAAATCTAAAAATTATTAAAATTCAAAATATTGAAAAGAGTTGTGTGTCCAGGCCAGACAACTCTCCTCACCAGAACTGAAGCCCATACAGATTTCCTGGTTAGGGGCATTGCCACATGAAGAGAGACCTAGCTTTGACAGTTGGATACAAGTACACCTCCTTTTCAGCGCAAACTGATCAGGTACTTAGATTAGATTAGATTCAACTTTACTGTCATTACACATGTAATAAATACGGGGTAACCAAATTCAGTTTAGCATCCAATCAGAAGTGCAGAGAGTAGCAAGTTTTCTCTCTCTCTCGCTTTCTCTCTCTCTCTCTCTCTCTCTCTCTCTCTCTCTCTCTCTCTCTCTCTCTCTCTCTCTCTCTGTCACTCTGTCTCTTTCTCTCTCTCTGACACACACATACATATACAGTATGTATATATTTCGGCTTTTTCCCTTTCTCAGGAGTCGCCAGAGCGAATCATCTGATTCGCACATTTGATTTGGCAGAGGTTTTTACGTCGGATGCCCTTCCTGTCACAACCCTTTATCAAGGGACAGAAACACGCCAACGGCTTTGCAGCCTACTCTTTACAAAAGTCAGCAATGGTTCTTTTACATGCCTCTCACCATAGACATTGAGAGACATGGCTGCCTTTGGTATATATCACATATAAATGTGGCGACTCCAGAGAAAAGGGAAAAAGCCGAAGAGAAGAAAGAAAAAAAAATATATAGGGATGACAGGAAAAGTGTACAAGATGGTGTTGAGGCCAGTGATGTTGTATGGTCTAGAAACAGTGGCCCTGGGGAAAAGACAGGAGGCAGAGCTGGAGGTAGCAGAGATGAAAATGTTGAGGTTCTCTTTGGGAGTAACGAGGATGGATAGGATCAGGAATGAGCACATCAGAGGGACAGCACATGTAAGACAGTTTGGAGACAAAGTCAGAGAGGCTAGATTGAGATGGTTTGGACATGTACAGAGGAGGGATAGTGAGTATATTGGTAGTTGGATGCTGAGGTTGGAACTACCAGGCAGAAGGCCCAGATGAAGACCAAAGAGACGATTCATGGATGTGGTGAAGGAGGACATGACGGTAGCTGGCGAAAGAGAAGAAGATGCAGAGGATAGGGTAAGATGGAGGAAGATGATTTGCTGTGGCGATCCCTGAAGGGAACAGCTGAAAGAAAAAGATGAGGGACAGCATATGTAAGACGTTATGTGTAAACCTTGTATAAGTAACCTATCCGAGTTTGTACTGTATACAATCTCTCTCTCTCTCTCTCTCTCTCTCTCTCTCTCTCTCTCTCTCTCTCTCTCTCTCTCTGAGTTATTACATAACTGACCGCACGGTGTAATGATGCTCTTGAGCTCAGTCTATTTGATAGCATATCCCCCCCCCCTCTCTCTCTCTCTCTCTTTCACACACACACACACACACACACACACACACACACACACACACACACACACACACACACACACACACACACACACACAGGCAGCACTACAACTGAACAATTGAACTAACCAGCTTCTGATTTATTTATTTAGTTACCCAAAGTGTGTGTAATGCTTTCAAGATAATTCTGTTTGATTTGGTGAAATTGGTGGATTATTTGTGAATCATTTCCCAATATGATTCATGGTTTGGGTCTCACTCAGCCCCAGGTTGACCTGACTCGACTCAACCTTCTGTCCGCTGGCCTGAAGCTTTAAAGTCTTTATGGTGTTAAATCATAACCATCACAAATCATTGTTAATGACATAATTCCTCCCGTGACACCGCAGTAAACATCATCCTGCACATCAAATCCACTCAGTATCACCAAGGCACACCATTTAACCCACCGGTCCCCAGTCCCGGATCATGAAGTTAGCTGTATAGGATCTGGAGGTGCGTGGCGGCCGCATGTGTGCTACAAGCTGTGCATCGCTGGAACGGTGCAAGATGTGATGACCTCTGAAAGCAGTGCACACACATTATCGGCTCACAGGTGGAAAGTTCATACTAGTGGGGGACATGAAATTAAACACTTAGAAAACTTTCAACCCCCCTTTCCTCTCTCTCTCTCTCTCTCTCTCTCTCTCTCTCTCTCTCTCTCCATAATCAACACATTATCAATATAATTATGTCCCGTGTTTAAACTCCTGGTTGCTCTCAACCACAGCACAGTGGATCTGATCAGATTTACAGAGATTTTCACTCTTATCCAGTTCATTATAATACTGGAGTCAATTTGTTTCTTATTTGAAACTTTTGGCAGGAGTTCAGAAATATATCTGTTCTGCTTCTCTTCCCAGACCTCCAGTGTAAAGCACGTCTCAGCCACGCCCCTCTGCCAGAGCCTAGTATTAAATGTACCTCAGGATAATGTTTAATCATATTTCATATTTATGATATATCTTTCTATATATTTTATTCCATTTCTATTACTACTTGTTCTTCAATTTCATTTCACTTTCGACCTCAGACCGGATGTTCGTAAAAGGGGGAGCATCTGTGTATATTATATATATATATATATATATATATATATATATATATATATATATATATATATATATATATATATATATATATATATATATATATGATTTTCTGAGTAGATCCTTCCGTAGGAGAGTGCTCAATACTTTTTGGTAGAGCAAATAACAATAAAAATAAAAGGACAGGACAAAGACTTTCTATTGAAACTCCATTTATCACTACAGATCTGTTTCGAGGGGTGGTGAAACCATCCTCTCTCTTCAGGTGATTATAGAGGAATTATAGAAGAATTATAGTAGAAGTTATACTCCGAGATCCTCCAGGATAAATGAGCCTATCATCCTATCTCTAAGAGTCAGATCCTCCTCTCCTGCATAAACATTCCTAGGTAGACTGAGAAGTGTGATTCCACAATAATTTGAACTCACCATCCAGTCCCCTCCCCCCTTTTAAAAAAGGTGGTCTACCACTGTGGTTTGCCAATCTAGAGGTACAGCCCTCGACATTCAACAAACACATATGCTATATAATTTAATGTTTGCAAACAATACGCAGGAGAAAATGCACATAAAATTCAGTCTGTATGTGAATGATAGCTGTTATACTTAGCATGTTGGCATTGACTGGAGATTAGTTGAGGTCAGATCATTGGATGTATACCTAGGTAAAGCAGGAGCCACATTACTTGACATGATAAATTAGCCACTTAGAACAACAATGGGTTAAGTCGATTTTTGTGAATTTTCAGGAGGGTACTTTAAAGTTTTAAGGCTTTGAAAAAATCAATATGAATAATAACTCAAATGCCTTCAATCTCACTGAATATGCCATCTAGATACGTTTTTCAACATAAATTGCTCGGTTGCTGGGGAAAAAATGTGAGTTTGGACTTAGAAAAATAGCAACAAACCCAGGTTGAAATATTATTTTTCAGTGCAACAGTGGTCTAAGTCCAAATGCACTAATATTATGAAAAATAATGAATAACATTCAGTTAAATATCATCAAACAGATGCAGAGGTGTTCTAGCTAAAAATTCTTACTTTCCACAACTAATTGAATAATCTCTTTTTCAGGTATGCTTTTCCTAGACGTGGAGGCTTCACACATGGGTGTTGTCATTTTGTGAGTTTTGTTTTGTATATTGACTTGTGCCATTTTCTATGAGTCAGTAGGAGTTATCACTGTACAGTCTGCATACAACAAACCTTTGTTGCACACTTACAATAAACCCATGTATTTGTCAAAAATCTCACAATCTGCAGGCACTATCAGCTAGCAAGTTTTTAATACATCTTCAGACAGACTGACTGCTGCAATTGTTAAACTGGCTCCTTGTAGCAGAGTCAGGTATGGCAAGGAGCACAGCCGGTTGCAAGCAGAGTCTTAAAATGGACATAAAAGAAACCACAGGTAGTTATCTCTCTGCAAAAGATTATAACCATCCCCCCAAGAAAAAAAATCATGAAGACATGTTAATCGCACAGGTATTAAGCCCTCTTACTATTCCACAATAAATAAGTGGCCTGCTGAATTGACTTTTAGTCGACCAGAGACAGGAAAGAAGGTAACCCCCAATCAGACATCCACTAACGTCAACCACCAGTGAACAAGTGGATGCTATTTATCACAAGAGTCAAACTGACAGATGCTTGATTGTCTATCAGATAGTAGAGGTCATGATCATCAGGACTGGATCAATACACTCTATTTTGACTGACATCTTAGGGAGGAGTGGGCTATCTGCATAATGGCTTCCATGAATGCTGACAGCAGATCAGAAGCTGACTAGGGTGCAAATTTACATGGCATTCCTGCACAGTGTGTTTCAAACAGTTTTCTGAGTAGATTAGTGACCACTGATGAGCCATGGGTTCAACACTTTGAACCCTAAGCAAATTCCAAAGCAAACAATAGAAACATTGTGGTTTTTCACCTCCCAAAATAAATACTGCATGAGTCAGCTGTTGGAAACATGACATATTATCTCCAAGTATGTTAGGATTCTGAAGGCATTATCATTATAGACTAGTTTGAAAAGGGTCCAATTACTAATGGACAGTATTGAGCATCAGAAATGCAATTGCTGAAGGAGACAATCAAGCAGAAACATGGAGGAAAACAAACAAACAAACAAACACAGGCAACAGAAACATAGGGCAGGCAAGAAGGTGGTTTAGCTTCTCCAGTCAATCCTCCAGTGGGTGGGCTGCTCCCCAAAGCAGCACCACCAGTGGTTCCATAAACTGTCTCTAGTTTAGACTGGACACCATTTACCTTTGTTCATCAGGTGAAGAACAACCGCAATCAAAGGCCCACTACCATTGAAGACACAGGGAATAGAAAACATATTTTACACAAGATTACCTGAAAAGTTCATTGTGAGGACCCAACAACACCCCTCCCACAGGCACAGAGGTGTGGCTCCAGTGGCTCCAGTGTTTTTATTTTTTGGTGAAGGAGGTGATCAGGCATGCAGATAGTCAACTGATAGTGTTTCCAGTGGCAAATAGGCTCAACTGTCTTCCCCTGCACACACACTGTTACATATGCCAAATGAATTCCATCCCGGACGAGCCCCCAATTTTGTTACGTATGGAATTTAGAAGATGAGAATTGCCCCGTGAAACCAGCAAAGCACGACAGACCATTACATAAACTATATACAATTAAATAATATGAACAAAATAAGATGAAATAATAGCGTACATCTTAGAGCTAACCAACATACACATTAAATAAAGGGTCCCATAGTCACCAAGCACCTGCAGCATGGTAAATTTAGAGATGGCGCACGCGCTGGTGGGGAAAGGTTTGGAATCCCACATGTCGGAAGAAACAAATCAATAACATCCTCGTGTGGGCCGTAGGTGAATGTGGATGATGGACTTTGATGAAGTCCCGAATGACAAAACTTGGGTGACGTGCATTCCATAATCTGCCTTGGATGAGCTATCCGCCGAGATGAGTTTCCTTAGATCATCTGTGTGCCGATGTGACCTGAAGAGACTTCTTAGGTGATCTGTGTCAGATGAAGAGACTCGAAGAGATTGGAGCCAGTTGGCAACAGATCCTTAATATAGATTCCCTAAAGTTCCAGAAAGTTCTATTCTGGAAAATTCCATATCACTTGACCCGCCACCAGGGCGCATGTGCAACTAGGTCTATGCTGGAAGTTTCCCTAATGAAAAGTTCCAGACCCAATTAGACCCTGCAGGCAAACAAACAACAGTGACCCCAAAACCGGTGAGTAATACCATGTGTCCATTATTTTTATATTTATACAAATATTTACATGCCCATAACAACACACACACACACACACACACACACACACACACACACACACACACACACACACACACACACACACACAGACACACACAGACATCTATTCTTCCCTTGTAGTTTCTCCCTTACCCTTTCCCCTCAAACACAGAAATGGGAGCCAATTCTCATTGAATCCTGCTCTCCTTACTGATTTGTCTCCCTTCCCTCTCAATCCGCTCCTCTACTGCAGGGGTTCAATCCGGTTTGCAGGATAAATCTGAAAGTGAAAAAAATGCAATGAGACATGACCTAGAATTTTTAAAATAAACTGCCACTCCTAAATTGTTCACTAGGGGCGCACTGTTTTAGACATGGAGCAGCTGAACGAAGAATAAGAAGAAAAAGACCAAACAATGCTGAGATAGACACAACTAATGTTCAGTGATTACTATGATACAAATACTTACTTTTGTACTCGTCTGTGCATCCTCATTAGCCAAAATGTGTTTTTGTCAAAAAGGAGAAAAGTGGATACTGAGTGTAGAGTTTTCCAAGAAAAATGGACAGCTTCCTATTTATTCACAGTGGTGAATGAGAAACCTGTGTGATGGTTTGCAACACGTGTTGGTGTTTAAGGTATATACTGTAATATTCAGCGGCATTATGAAAAATATGACAGTCTGCGAGGACAACTGAGACGAGAGAAGATAAATGAGTTGCTGGTGGGTCTGAAGAAACAGCAGTCTGTCTTCACTCGGAGCCAAGAGGTCAGTGATGCAGCAGTAAAACCTACATAATTGGTAACGAACAAGCAATAGCATCAATGCCGTATTATGAAGGAGAGTTCATAATATAAGTGCGACTGTCGTTAATGCTGACATGAAACGGTACAAAGACAAGATTTCAGGATTGCTGTGGGAGTTTGAGAAACAGTTTCAGGTCTTTGGTGAACTCGAGACAGAATTTGCAGTTTTTCGCTCACCCTTCACAGTCAAAGCTTCTGATGTGCCCGTCGACATTCAATTAGACATAATTGATTTGTATGTGGTACAAATTTGAAGAACACATTTGCCTCAGTGGACTTGAACACATTTGCCTCAGTGGACTTGAACACATTTTATCAGTATCTTCTGCCAGGGTACCCCAAATGAACAGGCCCAGCTGCAAAAATGTTGTGCATGTTTGGGACTCCCTACCTTTGTGACCATTTTTTTCTGTAATGAACATCAATAGAACAAAACTGCCCTGAAGGCTCACACACCAAAACTTAAATGACATTCTGAAACTGGCTGCTATTCAGGACCTGACGCCGGTCATTCATGCACTTGTGCAGGCTAAAAGATGCAAAGTTTCAGGAGCACAAACAAAGTACAGTGGTACCTCACCTTATAATAGTCCCAGAATACAAAAAAATCCAGTTTACGAAAAACATTTTCCTAATTTTTTTGTCTCTGTATACGAAACAAGTTCTCCTTACGAAATGCACCATCCAAAAAAAACCTCACTGTAGAATATTGACATTTGCCACTGCAGACTTGTATCATATTAATATTTACAGTGGTCTTTCAACATTTCAATATTTTCTTGAGGTCCTTGATCAGCCAACTCAAAGAGGGAGATAGGTGGAGAAATGGAAATATGGTGTATGTTAGTACCCTAAGCTGATAAGACTGCACTGAGTTCCTGCCTGAGACCTAAGACCATTCATTCATCCATTCATTGTCTTCTTCTTCTTCTTCCGGGGTCAGGTTGAGGGGGCAGCAACCTAAGCAAAGAGGCCCAGGCATCCCTCTCCCTAGCCACTTCTTCCAACTCTTCCGGAGGTGGGGGTGGGGGGGTGACGAGGCATTCCCAGAGAAGCCGAGAGACATAGTCCCTCCAGCATGTTCTCGGTCAACCCCTGGGTTTCTTCCCGGTTGGGCATGCCTGAAACATCACACCAGAGAGGCGATCGAGAGGCATTCTAACCAGATGCCTGAGCCATCTCAACTGGCCCCTCTCAATGTGGAGGAGCAACGGATCTCCTCCAAGCTCTTCCCGGATGGTAGAGTTTCTTACATTATTTCCGTCACTCAGTGAAGGAAACTCATTTCAGCCGTTTGTATCCATGACCTTGTTCTTTTGGCCACTTCCCAAAGCTAGTGACCATAGTTGAGGGTTGAAACGTATATCGATTTGTAAATTAAGAGCTTTGCCTTGCGGCTCAACTCCTTCTTCACCACGATGGACCAGTACAGGATCTGTTTTTACAGCAGAGGTTGCAGCGATCCATCTGTTGATCTCTTGCTCCATACTTCCCTCACTCATGAACAAGACCCCAAGATACTTAAACTCTTCCACTTGGGGCAAGACCTCATTCCCGACCCGGACGGTGCATTCCACCCTTGTCTGACTGAGAACCATGGCCTTGGACTTGGAGGTGTTAATTTTCATCCCGGCCACCTCGCACTTGACTGCTCCAATGAGAGCTGGAGGTCCTGACCTGATGAAGCCAAAAGGACAATATGAGTCGCACTAAGCAGAGATGAGATCCTATGGCCACCAAACCAGAACCCCTCAACACCTCGACTGCGCCTAGAAATTCTGTCCATAAAAATTATAAGCAGAATAGATGACAAAATACAGCCTTGGCGGACTCCAACCCTCAGTGGAAACAAATTTAACCTATGGTTACCAATACGACCAAACTCTGGCTCCGGTGATACAGCGATTGAATGGCCCGTAGCAACGGGTCAGGAATGCCATACTCCCGGAGCACGCCCCACAAGATAGCCCAAAAGACACTGTCAAAAGCTTTCCCCAAATCGACAAAACACATGTGGACAGATTGGGCAAACTCCCATGCCCCCTTGTCAGAAAAAAGAGCTGTCCTTAATGACAATGTGCTATTTTTTAACTGACGGCTACCTTTAGCTTTTATTTTACACTGATGACAGCCTACTGTTTTGATGACAAGTTGGTCTTTTTATGTGCTATTTTTCATGACAATCTGCTAATCTGTAGCGTGCTTGCAAAACTGATGGTCAGTCATACAATAGTGAGATAAAAGGAAGCGCTCAAGAAGGGAAAACATGCAGAATGATGGCACCCAACTGTGACCACAGGCTAACCTTGATGCGCAGCTGCAAGATAAGCAGAGGACCTAAAGCAATGACACTTGAATATGACCTCATACTAATGCTTGCTATTTCAGAAGTGATTGTGCGGCGACTAGTGTACCAATGAAAAATAACCACGCCAAACCAAAAATGTAAAAGACAAAAGAGAACCTTTATTATTCAAATTTGGAAATGTTACAAATTACTGCATTTATCCAGAGGGATGATGGGCATCACGTGCGTAGAAGAAGAGGCCTCAAACCCAGGGGGCGAGCTCTGTGTATAGTCGAAGTGTGAGTCAGGCCAGCCCGGAGGCAAGGGAGAAGGCAAGGGAGAAGCATAGTTGGGACTATAGTGAGGACGATGGGGTGATGAAAAGAGCGACAGGGAGTTGTCAGTCTGGGTAGATTGATCACAAGTCTCTGGGAGAGACTGGATACATTGTTCATGGGTGACAGGACGCGAAGGTTGGAACTGAGTGACTGCCAGGAAGTGTAGAAAGTCCAGAAGGTCAGCAGAGAGGATAGATGGGTAAGGAGGAATGCGGCGCTGGATGACGCCTCCCTTCCTCATATACATGGGACGATAGGCAGGCTTGGCTGAAAGGGTAAAAGGCAGAAGGATAGGGCATAAGTTGCATGTCTTGCGAATACATAATCAACTATAATCCAATGCTGAAAGCTTAGAGAATATACATAGTAACGCATAAAAGGCATAAGGCCCAGATCATGCATCGATTGGTGGTTGCAAAAATGCTGGTACACTAATTGCAGGCAGACAAAACATGTAATCACAACAGGATGTCCTTACTCTATTGAAAATGGAATATTATAAAGTAAAAAAAGAATAAGGTACTTATACATGATATATGGATTGAGAAGTAATCCGTGCAACCAGAGTGTGGGTGCGAAGGTCAAGCGAACTCCAGCAAATAAATTAAAGCAGGAAGAAGGTGCTAGGGATCAAGCATCTATTTTATAAAAACTCTGCCCGAACTTGGCTGAAAATAAGGGGAACAAAAGGTAGAGAGAAAATGATGTCACGTAGGGGCGGATGGCGTCACATTAAAAGAAAATGAGAAAACAAGTGAAATTAACAAACAATATGCAAATTAGGAAGACGGGGTTAAAGGCCAAAAGTACAAACATAAGGGGGAAATTGGTTTGAGCTGGAAGAGCTGACTCAGCACTTGAAGAATATATAAACAGAGGAATTCAGAAGAGATCGCAGTTGCAGTTTGAATGGAGATAGCGTGTAGCTAACAGAGCTGTCTGATAGTCAGCCGCTGATCGTGCACGGGGTTGATAGGATAGGGACGATAGGTTACCTGATTGTCTGCTATAACTGTCAACCTTCTTCCAACCTGCCTGAGTGATATTTTCTAATAACGGATTGTTTCTACCTCTTCTCATCTGGTTGTGGTAAGCTTCTTTATTGTATTAGAGCTAATTGGAAATGTACTAAGAACAATACAAGGGCAATTAGAGGGACATTCTTTCCACCGGCATATGTCCAACTTGGGCAGGTGAGCCTGAGATTTTTCCAAAACCCTCCAAGATCCCGTGGAGTGTACAGAGTTGGTCAAGAGTGCTACGGCCAGGACAAAACCACATTGTTTCTCCTGAATCTGAGGTTCGACTATCGGTCGGATCCTCCTCTCCAGTACTTCTGCATAGACCTTCCCAGGTAGGCTGAAGAGTGTGATTCTCCGGTAATTGGAACACATCCTCCTGTCCCCTTATTTAAAAAGGAGGACGACCATCCCGGTTTGCCAATCCAGAAGTATAGTCCTCAATGACCACTCGATGTTGCAGTGATGTGTCAACCAAAACAGTCCTACAATATGCAGAGCCCTGAGATTTTCAGGGCGGATCTCATCCAAACCCGGAGCCCGACCACCAAGGAGCTTTTTGACTACCTCAGTGACCTCCACTCCAGTGATGGCCAGACCCCGCCCAAAGCCCCAGGGTCTTCCTACTCCATGGAGGGCCTGTTGGTGGGATTGGGGAGGTCCTCAAAGTATTTCCTCCACCTCCCGGTGACATCCCCAATCAAGGTGAGCAGCTCCCCAACTCCACTGTAAACAATGTTTGTGGAGAACTGCTTCCCACTCCTGAGGCATTGGATGGTGCTCCAGAACCTTTTTGAGGCCAACCGATAATCACTCTCCAGGCCCTCACCGATCTCCTCCCACCCCCAAGATTTTGCATCTGTGACAGCTTTGGATGCAGCACGTTTGGCTTGCCGGTACCGGTCTGCTGCCTCGGGAGTGTCACAGGCCAGTAAGACCCTATAGGCCTCCTTTTTTCAGCTGGACAGCCCCCATCACCACAGGTGTCCACCACCGGGTTTGGGGGTTACCATTATGACAAGCACCGACAACCTTCCGGCCACAGCTATGGGCTGCCGCCTCAGCAATGGAAGCACGAAACATGGCCCATTCGGCTTCCATGTCACCCGCCTCCTCCGAGACGTGGTTGTAGCTCTGCTGGAGGTGGGAGTTAAAGGTCTCTCGGACAGGAGACTCTGCCAAATGTTCCCAGACCCTAATTACACGCTTGGGCCTACCAGGTCTGGAAGGCAGCCTACCCCCGCAATCGAAGCCAGCTCACCACCAGGTGGTGATCGGTTGACAGCTTAGCTCCCCTCTTCACCCAAGTGTCCAGAACATGCGGTCGCAAATCCGGTGACACGATTACAAAGTTCATCATCGAACTGTGACCTAGGGTGTCCTGGTGCCAAGTGCAACGAAACACCATTCGGGTTCAGACTGGAGATGCCGTACCTACCGATCACACCCTTCCAGGTCACACTATCGTTGCCCACATGGGCGTTGAAGTCTCCCAAGACAACGAGTGAGTCTCCTGAGGGAGTGTTCTCCAACGCACACCCTAAAGACTCCAAGAAGGGTGAGTACTCTGAACTGTCATTTGGTATATAAGCACAAATAACAGTCAGGACCCATCCCCCACCCAAATGCTTTCATCGATTGGGGTGAACTCCAATGTTTGGGCACCAAGACATTGGGCAACAAGGATGCCCACACTGGCTCGCTGCCTTTCCCTATGAGCAACCCCAGAATGGAATAAGGCCCAGCCTCTCTCAAGATGGGTGGTTCCAGAGCCCAAGCTATGCATTGAGGTGAGCCCACTATATTGAGTATCTCTCCTTCTAACACACCAGCTCAGGCTCCTTCCTTGCCAGAGTGATGACATTCAATGCCCCAAGAGTCAGAGTCAGTAACCGAGGATCGGTCCGACAGAACCCATGCCTTCGGCTGCCACCCAACTCACAATGCACTCAACCCCTATGACCCCTCCCACAGGTGATGGGTCCATGGGAGGGCGGACCCATGTCTCCTTTTTGGGCTGGGCCCGGCCTGGCTCCATGGGCAGAAGCCCGACCACCAGGTGGTTAATTATTGGGATAGCTGGCTGTGAGAAAGGGTCTGTGCTTATTTTTTCAGATGTCATTAGCCCAATGTTAGAACTGAATAAAAAGAAGACACCAAACCTATTCCGACAGACAGAGCCATTTAAAAGTCTTTTTGGCTAAGTTGAAGTGATTTTTTTTTTTGTTAAAATATAGCTAGAGCTAGAGAACTGGCTGACATGATGCAGAAGAGGCAGGTGGACATATTGTATGTTCAGGAGACCAGGTGGAAATGTAGAAAGGCTCAAAGCATAGATGCAGGGTTTAAGCTGTTTTATCATGAGGTAGATGGGAAGAGAAATGGAGTAGGAGTCATCTTGAAGGAGGGGTTGGTCAGAAATGTTCTAGAAGTGAAAAGAGTGTCAGACAGAGTGATGAGTCTCAAGTTAGAAATTGAAGGTGTGATGTTCAATGTTGCAAGTGCTTATGCCCCATAGGCAGGATGTGAGCTCGAAGAGAAGGATAGATTCTGGATTTAGTTAGATGAAGTGATGCAGAGTACCCCCAGAGATGAGAGTGGTCATTAGTGCAGACTTCAATGGACATGTTGGTGCAGTCAACAGAGGTGATGAGGAAGTGGTGCTCAGGTTTGGTGTCCAGGACAGGAACACAGAAGGACAGATGTTGATAGATTTTGCAAAAAGGATTGAGATGGCTGTGGTGAATACTTTTTTCAAGAAGAGACAGAAGCATAGGGTGATTTATAAAAGCAGAGGAAAGAGCACACTGGTAGACTACATCTTGTGTAGACAATGTCATTTGATGGAACTCAGTGACTGCCAAGTAGTAGTGGGTGAGAGTGTTGCCAGACAGCATAACATGGTGGTGTGCAGGATGTCGCTGATGGTGAGGAAGGTGAAGAAGGCAAAGGCAGAGCAGAAGACAAAGTGGTGGAAGCTGAAAAAGGAAGAGTGTCATGTTGTCTTCAAGGAGGAGTTGAAACAGACTTTAGGGAGTCAGGAAGTGCTTCCAGATGACTGGACAACCACAGCAAATGTGATCAGAGAGACAGGTAGGAGAGTACTTGGTGTGTCCTCTGGAGGGAGAGTAAATAAGGAGACTTGGTGGTGGAATGAGGAAGTGCAGGAGTGCGTACAAAGGAAGAGGTTAGCTAAGAAGAAGTGGGACATAGAGAGGATTGAAGTGAGTAAACAGGAGTATAGGGAGACACAGCGTAAGGCAAAGCTAGCGGTGTCAAAGGCCAAACAGAGGGCGTATAATGACTTGTATGCTAGGCTGGACAGTAAGAAAATGATTTATACAGGTTGGCACAGCAGAGAATTAGAGATAAAAAAAAGAAAAAAAAAGACCTACACTTGTGTACAGACCAACTGGAACACATACGCTCAATGTCATGTATATCCTCCTGCAGTTGAGAAATCCCTCCATCCTCAACTCAAGCGTGCTGTCTAAGGTGTACTCTGTCCTCACCCGAAGTTGGCTGGGATGGGCACTAGTCTCCCCGCGACCCAAATTAGGATTAAGCAGTTACAGAAAATGAATGAGAATTAGAGATGGAAAGGACGTGCAGCAAGTTAGAGTGATTAAGGACAGAGTGGTAAATGTATTGACTGATGGCAGAAGTGTGCTGGGAAGATGGAAAGAGTCCTATGAAGAGCTGATGAATGAGGAAAATGAGAGAAAGAAAAAAGAGTAGAAGAGGTGACCATTGAGGACCAGGGAGTAGCAAAGATTAGTAAGGGTGAAGTGAAGAGGACATTGAAGAGGATGAAGAGTGGAAAGGAGGTTGGTCCTGATTACATACCGGTGGAGGTATGGAAGTGTCTAGGAGTGGTAGCAGTACATTTTCTGACAAGAGCATTCAACAAGGTCTTGGAGAGTGAGAGGATGCTGCAGAGTTGTGGCAAGTCACGGCTGCATTCATTGCATCATTGCAGTAATAGTAATCTCCGCTTTCTCCAGTCTCCCACAAGTTTCTCGTACACTCCAAATTTTCTTTCTGCTGCTCGA
Organism: Plotosus lineatus; assembly: GCA_024760905.1. Lineage (NCBI taxonomy): Eukaryota > Metazoa > Chordata > Actinopteri > Siluriformes > Plotosidae > Plotosus > Plotosus lineatus. The sequence continues at coordinate 66,453,684 of CM045733.1, read as the reverse complement.
TTACCATTTTCTGCTGCATATTTCACTATTTGCAGCTTGTAAAACACAGAATAGGATTATCTTTTTGGGGACATTTGTTCAGTGGTGGATGAGCAGGTACTGATACCCAGGCCTATAGTGCCCTTTTGTGGTTGTGAGTGTAAAAATAACAAAGGTGAAATTATGTTAGTTATTACGAAAAACAGAATTATACGTAATAATTTCAAATATAAGTTGCTCTGGAGTATCTGTCGCACCTTCAGCCAAAGTCTGAAAAAAGTACGACTTATAGTCTGGAAAATACGGTGTATATATATATATATATATATATATATATATATATATATATATATATATATATATATATATATATATATAAACCCATGCAAGCCAGAACAATATGCTAAACTGTGCATGCAGGAGGTTAGAAACCTGAATCTTATTGCAGTGAAATGTCAGTCAGTGCTAATACTGCACCTTAGCACATATTACTGTGTACTTAATTAGTTTTTTATTATAAATTTAGGCTCCAAATAAAATAAAACCTGCTTAAGTCAAGGCAGGTAAATCCACTAGTGTAAAACATCTATTTTTCTTTATAACAACATAAACCTTAGTCAACCTGGATCTCCTTTTATCTCTTGCCAGGATAAATCTCTATGGAAACAATATGAAGTGGAACTGAGGGAGGATAGAAATGTTGCAGCCGATGTGCTGCCTTTGTGCTGTCTCTTATTGAGCAAGATGAACAAAGATGTGGAGGAGTCTGAGGGGGTGAAAGAGTTATAAATCTTGACCTTTGTTTTCAAAGCATGCAACATTCATGACCTTGGTTCATGGTACAGCAGTACACTGACATTCAAAAGCAACTACCCTTCAGGTACACTGATTGTCAGTTGAGAGGAAGCTGCAGAATGCAAACGCAAAATCAGATTCAACACAGTTGGGGCGATGAATTTCTGAAAGGTGTGCTTCAGATTTGCAACAGTTTACCTTCAATGGTTAAAAGTATATTTCATGAGATATGCATGTAGGTGTATGAACGTGTGTGTGTTTGTAATATTGTCCACACTTAAGAATGAGAAAGCAATAACGAAATGAGAGATGGAGAGAACTCTGTGTACACCCATCTGTATTTTCAAATGTCAATGAGTACTGGCATCAGGTGAGTAGTGTAGGAGGGTGATGGGTAATAAGCAGATCATTGAGTGGGTAGGAGGATCAGCTTCTGATGTACTCATAATGTGGCCTCTCAGTCAAATAAAATGAGAAGGGATTGTATGAATGTTGGCCTGCAATGAAATACCAGAGATAGGTCATTGCAATAAAAGCTCAGGTAAAAGATAGATCTTTATTTGTTAGCTGGTTAAGGCTTAGAGGCAGAGAATCTATGTTATATCTATGATATCTGTAAGTTCACAAGGTCAGACTGATAGAGATGATCCATTTGATATGAGTTGAACCTTAAAGGTGCCCATTCACTACCGTATAGTCTATGCATTTTCTTTTTGATCAAATATATATATATATATATATATATATATATATATATATATATATATATATATATATATATATATATATATATACACACTAGTATATATAATTTTTCTTATAGTTCATTTTGGCTGAATATAAATGTTTGCCTGCAAAATCACGCCAGCTCACGGGCTTACTATGTCTTTTTCATCTGTTTTACATTTTGGTTTGGTTCTCCGTTTATAATAACAAGAGTGTGTGAGCAGAGGAATGATCTTGCACATGCACAATAAATTGTCAGTGTAACACTGATTCATAGAAAGTGGAAATGTCTAAGATCAACTGTTAAAAAAAAAAAAAAGAAGAATGCATATGATTTCAAGAGAAATATAAAAGATAGCAGTGTTTATGAATATCGTATTGATCGTTGCAGGGGCCATTGACCCTTGCATACAGGAGTCAGCAAATGGTTTCATTGGATGATTTCATTTTATTTCCAAGAGATACCACTGCATTCCATATTTATTTGATATGCCTTGCTAAGTGAATGAGCACCTTATATTACATACCAAGACAAAACACTACTGAGTAAGTAGAACAAATAAATAAATAATGTTATGAGTTTGCATTGGATCAATTTCTCTTATTATTATTATTAGTAGTAGTAGTAGTGGTAGTGGTAGTATTATAGGACAGTGGTAGCCTAGTGGTATAGGGTGCTGGATCGCTGATCCAAAAGTTGGCGGTTCGAGTCCAACTCTCCACAAGGTTGTCACTGTCCCCCCCAGTGTCGATAACTGGGTTATTAAAAGCCGGCCATGACTCTCACTGTCTGTGGTGAAAAGAACCATTGCTGACATTCGACAAGAGTAGGCTGAAATGCCGTCAGCATATTTCCGCCCTGCGATGGCCTGGCGAGTGGTCCAGGGTGTACTCTACCCTCAACCGGAGTCGGCTGGGATGGGACCCACCCTCCCCATGACCACAATTAGAATTTTACAGAAAATGAATAATAATAATAATAATAATAATAATAATAATAATAATAATAATAATGATAATGAGAAGGTGATAAATTGATCCAATGCAAACTCATAACATTAATATATATATATATATATATATATATATATATATATATATATATATATATATATATATATATATATATATATATAGTCGATTCCACAGAATGTAAATTGTCCAAAGCATTGTGAGGAAATTTTATTATAATTTCAGAGAAAACTATATATAATTCAAGAGAAATCTTTCAAATTTTGGAGAAGGCAAGCAAAAAAAAAAAACCTCTAAAAATTACCTAATTGTATAGAATGCCATATATTGTCATAGATTTCAACAGATTTTATGGAATTGTATAGTTTGATTGTATAAGGGAAAAACTATGCAGAACAGTTTTCAAAATGCAAAATCACTTTCTTGAACCACAATCCATTGTCAACTTTAAAGCCAATGCAGTGTAATTTACGAAATAATTAAGTTCTTGTCCAAACTTAATTACTTCAGTTTGTAGTTTACTTCAGAGTGTTTTTCACACGACGATGAAATCTGATCAAGAAGATAAAAAGATACAGGATAAGGGACACAAATAGTTTAATAGTGTTTATATATGGTGAGGGAGAGACACTGGCTTGTGCCCCTCCCTCACGGCTGCACACACATATATATATATATATATATATATATATATATATATATATATATATATATATATATATATATATATATATATATATATATATATATATATATATATATATATATATATATAATGTTTTCAAGTGAGAGGCCAGAGTGGAAATAATTACATCCAAGCAAGTCTCATAACCTGAGTACCACTTTTTTTTTTTTTCAGGAAAAAAAAACAAAACAACTGTTTCTCTGTCATAGGCAGTCTGGAACTCTTTGAACTACTGGTTACTGGTGTGTTGACATACTTCTGAAATCACTGGCTCTTGCGTGTATCCGTTCTCTCTTAGCAAAGGCAGAATCCCTCCTGGACAGCTCACCAGGCCATCACAGGGCAAAAACACGCTGACGGCTATGCAACCTACTCTTGACGAAAGTTAGCAATGGTTCTCTTACATGCTTCTCACCATAGGCAGTGAGAGACATGGCCAGCCTTTGATAACCCAGTTAGCTGCACTGTGGGGGCAGTGACAACCCATGGAGAGTGGGGCTTCAAGGGCGTAGGCTGGTCTGACCGTGGGGGGGGGGGGTGCACATCTCGGTTGACCAGAACTCGAGTCCCAGGGGCTATAGGGCTAAGCCTTAAAGTGGAAATGAAACGCCGACTAAATAAGTTGGCGGCAGCTTAAGTATAGTTTATTGAAGCGATTGTGGCTTAAATTTTATATCATAAATAAACCATTGCACAACGGTTTTGTTTTATGTGTTTGTCGTATAAGTTATTGAGCCAAAAGCCGCCATTGCTAAGTGCCCACCTACACAAAGTTACCGTGATGTCACTGGGTTGGTACAAAGTACCACATGAAATATAGTGCATGCATATCACTGCATATTATAGGATATAAACAACATGGAATCGCACGCCAACAACATGCACAGTTTTTAAGGAGGAGGTGATTCATCTATTACTCTCAGAAGACGAATCAAATATTATAGTTCAACCAAAAACATTCTGAAATATATTTCAAACTACATCTGCAAGTACATGAGCTAAATACATTTACAAATTGAGCTCAAGTTATTCATCTATTCAAAGGCACAAACAAATATTAATATACATTTACAGCACAAAGACATACTATTTTTTATATATTTTATTATTTTTATTTATTATATATTTTTATATATGTTATTAAAATATATTTTATAAAGGTACTGAGCGTGAGGCTGCAGATCCAGGCTGGATGGCTTATGATTATTTTAGCCATTCATTCTCTGTGCGTCAATGTTTGTGTTCTAATACGTGTACAGGAACCGGAGGCGGGCCTAACAAACTGTGCTTTATTCTCACACTCGCACTTTGTTTGATTGACAGTGTTCAGCTATTATTGCTTACTGATAATATTATGTTTGTTGATTGGTCAGCTCAGGCGTGCACATGCGCAGTGCCCGTTATATGTTAACTTCCGGTTTACGTCCTGACTCTAGTCATGCGGAACTTATCACCGACTTTCTCTTCAATAACAGTCATTAAGTTTATTTATAAGGTTGTGAATACACATAATTTCTTGTCCAGCGGAACTCAACTCCTGCTGTGTGTATGTGGGGGGAGTATGTGCACGTGCACCCTGTGCACCCCCTCCAGCCTACACCCTTGGGCTTGAACTCCCAACCTTAGGATCAGTGATCCAGCACCTTTCACCACCAGGCCACCACTGCCGCTAATTCTTTTAATTAAATAAAAAGCTGAGCAGCATCATGATTCGTCACCGCAAAATGGTCCAAGTTTGGTAGCATTCTCTGAACCACTAAATCCTAATTAGGGTCACAGGGAGTCTGGCGAGGGCAGAGTACACGTTAGAGAACTCACCAGGCAACCACAGGGCAGTAATAAGCTGATGGCGATGCTGACGAATCTTGGCAAAGATCTTTAATTTTTCTATTATATGTTTCTCACCATAGAGAATAAGAGACATGGCCAGCCTTTGATAACCCAATTAGCTGAATTGGTGGACGGCAGTGACAACCCATTGATAGTGGGCCTTGAACCCCGGACATTCAGATGACTAACCCAGCACCTTATCACTGGGCCACCACTGCCCTGATAAACAATTAACCAAATCTAATAATAATCACAATTACCACAAATGGACAATAACACATTTCAACTTAAAATAACATTTAACAAAAGAAACACATGTACCTGACAAATAAAATAAATTATGTCAACAAATTTTAAAGAAACTACAAAAGCAGGCAACCAATCCAACACAGACAGTAGTCGAAGTTACAACAAGTGGACATAAATATCTGTCCACTTTTACAGGAAAATGAAAACTATGAAATAAAGAAAATTTCATGAAATAAATAAATAAATAAATAAATAAAACAATTAAATAATCTGACTCAGTTTCTAATAACAATTCCAGTGGTGGGTATGACCCAACCAACAAATCAGATGACCCAAAACAGCAGCGAGGACAGAGCAGCCACAAATATTAAACAAAGCTGAAACAGCAGCGCAGACAAAACACAAATAAGCAACGAATGCAGCAACACACAAAGTCGATCATCGTATCTTATCCCCATAGAGTAGTGTAGCAATTGGTGTCTTCTGGAGAAGATTAACCGGGACGCGGGGACGCTTGCTACTTGTCCCCAGAAACACGCTGACGGCTTTGCAGCTACTCTTTTTACCAAAGTCAGCAATGGTTCTTTTACATGCCTCTCACCATGGTCAGTGAGAGACATGGCCCGCCTTTGATACCCTAGTTAGCTGCACTGGCGGGGACAGTGACAACCCTGTGGGGACTCGAACCCCCAACCTTAGGATCAGCGATCCTGCGCCCTATCCACGAGACCACCACTGCCCTCACAAAGCTGATACGAAGCCACAAACGGATATTTCATGCTGTTTCTTCAACCAGTCAGATTTCAGGTTCGCCTCACGGGGCTAACTGGCATACAATAAAGTCAACATTTTTCCATCCTTTGATTGGTTGGTCAGATCAAAACTAGCTGAATTGTCTGGAGTGACCGGCACACAATACATTTCAGCTCGAATTTTTACACCCACAATGGCTACCAGAGGAGGAGAAATTTCCCTGTTGTCGGACATTATTAAAAGATAAATTCCAAGGCGGACTTTTCCAGAAAAGCGAGACATTGTAAAGAGAGGTCAAGGTAAGGTTTATGCTGTTACATTTGGCAGAGCACCAAATTTACTGGGCACATCCACTGGGAAATGACGGTGGAAGTTATGCACTGCTCAGAGTTACCAGCAGAGTTACAACCGCCCTGCAATGCCCGCCTTGTGATATTGTGTAATTGTAGATTATTGATGGTTCATGGGCAGGGGTGACCTGGTGGTAAAGTCTGCTGGATCGCCGATCCTAAGGTTGGCCGTTCAAGTCCTACTCTCCCCAAGGTTGTCACTGTCGCCCCAGTGCAGCTAACTGGGTTATCAAAGGCCGGCCATGTCTCTCATTGTCCATGATGTGAGGCATGTAAAAGAACCATTTCAGCTGCATAGCTGTCGGTGTGTTTCTGCCCCTTGCTAAAGGGTTGTGTCAGGAAGGGCATCCGATGTAAAAACCAATACCAAATCAAACATGTGAATCAGATGATTTGCTGTGGCATCTCTTCAAGAAAAAAAAAAAAAAAAAAAAAAAAAAAAAAAAAAAAGGAAAAGCCAGTTGTATCCAGCTGACTAATGATAAAGCATTATTTGTGCCATAATAGCAGAAATAATTACAAATTACGGCTAGATAACGGAATTTACGTTTGTAATGTGATGCCAAATATTTTGAAAACAACTTAAAGAAAAAAGAAAAAAAAGAAAAAAGAATGAATGGCTTCATGGCAGTTTTTTAAAGAGCGCAGGTTTAAGGTTTTTATTTGGATGTAGCAGTGGCTGCCATGTTGCTGTGTCTGATCTAGATAAAGTTGAAATCACCTGTCTTTGCATAGGAAGGTCACAAAATTGATTTCAAATACATTTTTATGTGCTGAAGATACTGATCTTAATGACTCGCCTTTGTAAGGTCAGGGATTAGACCAGCCTGGGTGCTAACAAAGGCAGGCGAAAAATAAATTGGACATAGAAGGGAAGACTCCCTTAAGCAAAGTCCAGGCTGGAAACGTAATACTATACGTGTGCAATTGTTAATACACCTCTTTTCTGAGTTGTTTTGGCATATGTTAGATGACCGGACATGACACAGATAAATGTTGAGATGAAAATAATATTACAGAACTATACTCGTGTGGAATTTTCTGTTTTAGGTGAGATAAAACAAGTATTACTAACACAATATAAAACCATTCAGGTGTAATCGTGCACAGATGGTCCGGCGCTTGATGTTCCAATCACGTTTTGTTGCATTTTCACAGCCTTGAATGAGCTATGTACACAGTCATTGTTTGACGAGGAAAATTGAAGGCATGCCTTGTAAACTGTCAGTGCTTGATGCCAAAGACAGAGCTTGACTGAGATGGTTTGGGCAGGACACTTTTTTTTTTTTTTTTTTTTTTTTTTTTTTAAATATATAAAATCCTGTCAGCAATTCATTTTTGAGCTGAGCTGTGTTCAGATGGAACATGCATAATGACTGTTTTATGAAGTGGAATTGTGGCTGCAGTGCAGCTTATGGGCAAGCAGTGAACTGGCACAGGGGAATACGCTTTGGTTTACATGGATGAAACAATTTCTCTTCAGGGTTTTCTATGTAATTTAGGTTGATCAATGGTCCTCCTCTGACAATTGAAATGAAGGCCCTATGTAATTAACCTAGAAATAGGATGACACCCTAACTCAACCCTGTGCTTTGGCATAATACTGTCATCATCTTCTCGAACAATTCAATTTCATACATTACTCCCATTGTTCTTGTAAATAATCAATTTAATGAAATCAAATTTAGGCACAGTCCTTATTGGGTCAACGTTTTTAAGGCTGGATAATATCCCTTGGCAGAGAATTAACTGCTTGAAGCAATTGATATGTACAACTTTTGCAAATACATTGCAATGAAAAATACAATTTGGGTGGCTGTATATGTGCATGTTCAAGTGTGTGTGTGTGTGTGTGTGTGTGTGTGTGTGTGTGAGAGCGCTTGTGCTGTGTGAATTAAACTAAAAAAAAAAAAAAAAAAAAAAAAAAATCAACAGTGTTGGTGATGAGCTAAAATACATTTGTAGACATTAGCCAGTGTCATAATGATGTGATCTATCACAACTGGTAGTCTGAAAAGTCTCTGTTCATACTCAAGCATGTTTTTTTTTTTTTTTTTTTTTTTTTTTTTTTTTTTTTTTTTGTGTCACAAAACAATAACTCTATAATATGGAAAGTTCACCCTAACAAATTCCAAAACTGTACTTACACATTTTTTTTTTTTTTTAATACTGAGAAGGTGGTTGAATCCTGCTGTAGTTTTTGTTTAAAATAATTCCATTACTTCACATGAGAATTGGCAGAAAATCTAAAAAGCGAAAGGTAATATAGACTGTTATGGTCTGTGTGGTTCGGGGACTTTGACTTTGGCGGTTCTGTTGTAACTGTGTTTTCTTTCCAGCACTGCAGGCTCCTGCGGAGGGGTGTGGCTGATATACGTGGGCAGATTGCAGTGTGCACACCTGATCTCACTTGCTAGTCTACCACACTATAAAGACAAGCAGCGCATTCACCTTGATGCCAGAAAATTGTTTCGCTTCACGTCTCTGTTTCCCAGTTCTCTCTGGGTCCTGGTTCCAGCTCCATGCTTGATCAGTTAGCCACGCCTTAGTTCCCAGTGCTTAGGGTTTATTGTGTTTCATTTTGTCTCCAAGAGTCACCATGCTTGCATCCCCCTTTCAGTAATAAATAAGCTCTGTGCCATTTCACACTGTCTCCTACATTTCTCTGGGTCCAGCTGAAAGTTCATTACGTCACAATAGATACAGTGATACCTCAGCTCACGAACATAATTGGTTCCCAGAAAGTGTGTGTAAGGCGAAAAGTTCGTCTTCCGAACATTTATTTCCCATAAGAAACCATTAAAATGAGAATAATCCGTTCCCAGGTCCCCATAAAACATAATTTTCTACTAAATAAGCCTTAAAACTACACAAAAATATACCTTATTTTATGTATAATAAATGTGCTATTGTATTGTAATTAAAGAAATAAACTGTACTGTATAATAAAGTGGTTTTATTTACCTTTGTGATGGTAGTTGATGGCTTGATGGAATGGAGTGGGAGGAGGAGGGAGGGAGGGACTTACTGTTTGGAAGGAGTGTTTGGAAACGCCTACTGTTTGGAAACACCCTTAGCCACACACGCACCCTTAATAGCTTCCTTGTTCTTAAGGATGGGAGCAATGGTAGACTTAGCGTACTGGTACTGGGACGCTGAGTCACACAAACGCACACCTCGTTCGTGTTTTTCAATGATCTCCGCCTGTGGTGGGGTCTTGTTCGGTCCCATAATAGCAAAAGTACACTCAATATGGTCCAAAATGTCTATCAAACACAAACCACGTCCGCACTCAAAGAAAGGGGGTGACGAACTGGGACGTCGTGAGCGTGCGTCAGCTTCTCGTGGCCGCCACCGTGGGGCTGTTCGACCGCGTGGTTTGGTTCGTCCGCCGAAAACTAGTTCGTCAGCAGAAACTATATGCTCGCAAATTTAATGTTCTTGAGGTGAAAAGTTCGTGAGCTTAAGCGTTCGTCAGCGGAGGTTTTACTGTATATCGTATGTATAACTGTAGAGTGGAGCTGCCATAGATAAAAGTCCATTAGTTGCAAAAATATTTCAGTATTTCATTATTATTATTATTATTATTATTATTATTATTATTATTATTATTATTATTATAGGATATAAGCAATTGGATATGAGTTAATTCATTCCGAATGTATGAATTCGGCTACCACCCAACTCACAGTGCACTTTTTCAAAGCATTGTAAATTTGAATCATGCCATCAACAGGATGCTTGATTTGTTAAAAATAAATGTTAAAGTAATCTGCATCGATCACTTTAAAGGTCAGTAAATCTGGTTAAAGTAGGTGATGTTCATTTTGAAAAATTTCTTTGATCATCTAGTCTTTAACTGCACTGCTGCAAAGGTGCCAATAATCTCGGAGATGATAAAAGAGAAGGAAAAAAAGTACTGCACTAATCTGGATGACCATTCATGTGTTTAATGTGTATATTAATGAACAATACAAACACTTGATTTGAATTTGCTAGGTCTGCTGCTTGAAGGAATAACATATGACAGACAATACTGTTAAGTTAAAATAATGCAATCATCATAACTACATCAATGGTAGAATGAGGATGATTATCATTTACAACTGCACATCGTTTGAGGGATAGAAATATAAATGGAGGAAAAATAATATTAATCATGAAACAAAAAAAAAAAACAGTAGAAAACACACAAAGGGAAATAAGAAAATGGAAATTAGGAACAAAGGCTCAGAAGTGCTGGCATCACACAAAAAGTCTTTGTAATACACCACAGAATTAATAATGCTGACACTGGCACCGAACATCAGATTGATTAAACACACATGAATGGTCATCCAGATTAGTGCAGTACTTTTTTTCTTCTCTTTTATCATCTCCGAGATTATTGGCACCTTTGCAGCAGTGCAGTTAAAGACTAGATGATCAAAGAAATTTTTCAAAATGAACATCACCTACTTTAACCAGATTTACTGACCTTTAAAGTGATCGATGCAGATTACTTTAACATTTCTTTTGGAACAAATCAGGCATCCTGTTGATGGCATGATTTAAATTTACAATGCTTTGAAAAAGTATTATTTCATCGATTTTTGTTTCTCAATTATACTGGTTTCTAATCTCTAAAGAAATTTAGCATTACACAAAACATGATGAGTTAAAAAAAAAAAAAAGCTTTTAATAGATCTTTTAATTTAATAAAAGGGAAAAATATCCACATGTGAAAAACTAATTGCCCCTTCATCTCCCAATCAACCAGTTCAATAAGTGTCATTTATAAATGTGCATCTAACTGGGTTATCAAAGGCCGGCCATGTCTCGCACTGTCTGTGGATAAAAAAAAAAAAAAAAAAAAAAAAAAAAAAAAACATTCCAAAGCAAACATGTGGATCTGATGATTCATTGTGGCGAGTCCTGAAAAAGGGAAAAGGCCAAAAGGAAAAAAAAAAGTGTGTGTGTGTGTGTGTGTGTGTGTGTGTGTGTGTGTATATGTGTATGCATATATGTGTGTATATATGTACATGCATATATGTGTATGCATATTTGTATGAATATATACATATGTGTGGTGGGCAGTGGTGGTCTAGTGGAGAGGGTGCAGGATCGTTGATCCAAAGGTTGGGGGTTCAAGTCCCAGTCTCCACAAGGTTGTCACTGTCCCCCCCTAGTGCAGCTAACTGGGTTATCAAAGGCGGGCCATGTCTGTCACTGTCTATGGTGAGAGGTTCATGTAAAAGAACCATTGCTGACTTTCGTAAAGAGGAGCTGCAAAGCCGTCAGCGTGTTTCTATCCCTTGTTAAAGGGTTGTGACAGGAAGGGCATCCGACGTAAAAACCTCTGCCAAATCAAACGTGCGAATCAGATGATTCGCTGTGGCGACTCTTGAGAACAGGAAAAATCCGAAAGAAAAGAATATGTATGTATGTGTGTGTGTGTGTGTGTGTGTGTGTGTGTGTGTGTGTGTATGTATATGTATACGTACTGGGAAGGTAATCTGCTATGGACTAGCGTCCCATCCAGGAGCAGTTGTATGCCTAGTTGCCTCACGCGATGGAAACTGGGGGATAAGCACAGGCCTGATGAGCCACTATGGTTCTTGTGTAAAAATCCCAAAGGACTTTTTAGACCCCCTTTGAATATGACTGAATGTGAATATAAAATAAGTCGGGAATAAATTATGAGTCGGCAGCAGTGGCCGGTGGTAGGGTATTGGGATGCAAGGTCAGAGCTTCTCGCCCCATTAGCAGCGGGTTGTTACTGCTGTCCTCCCAGTGCTGCTAACTGGGTTATCAAAAGCCGGCCATGTCTCTCACTGTCTATGGTGAGAGGCATATAAAAGAACCATTGTGAACTTTTGTAAAGAGTAGGCTGCATAGCAATCAGCATGTTTCTGCCATGTGATGGTTTGGGGAGCTGTCCAAAGTGTACTCTGCCCTAGCCTAGAGCAAGCTGAGATGGGTGTCAGCCTCCCTGCGAATGTAAGTGGTTCAGAAAATATCTGAAAGAATGAACGAATAAATTAAGATATTTAATATTTATCTGAAATAACACGTATTCACAACAACCAACAAATACAATTCACATTAACGACTCTGCCATCTTTGTTCACAATTTATGGTTACATGTATTTCATTTTAGGGAATGCTTGTGAGAGAAGCTAGTTTCTGTCCTAATATAAAATTGTCTTCCTTTCGGCTTTTTCCCGTTTACTCGGGAGTCGCCACAGCGAATCATCTGATTTACACGTTTGATTTGGCAGAGGTTTTTACGTCGGATGCCCTTCCTGTCACAACCCTTTTAGCAAGGGACAGAAACACGCTGACGACTTTGCAGCTACTCTTTACGGAAGTCAGCAATGGTTCTTTTACATGAACCTCTCACCATAGACAGGGACAGACATGGCCCGCCTTTGATAACCCAGTTAGCAGCACTGGGGGGGGGGCGGGACAGTGACAACCCTGTGGAGAGTGGGACTCGAACCCCCAACCTTTGGATCAGCGATCCAGCGCCCTATACCACTAGACCACCACTGCCCCCCCCCCCCTGTCCTAATATAAAATAGTTATATGATAATATATAGTTGTTCTGATGAATATATTATTATTATTATATGATAATATATAATTATTCAAACTATCAGCATTATATCATCAGCCACCACACACCTTATGAACAATTATATTTGATCAAGTCAGATTTTATTCACTTTATTTTGAATCTTGTGCAAAACTTGTCCAACACTCCGCTTACACAGCACATACATCCTATGGAGTTTGTTATTGTATAATAATGCAGCTGTAGATGTAATTTTTTTGGCTGCTTTCCTGGTTTCACAATTTCAGACCTACTTATTACTGTCTGCAGGGAATATATTCCTTATTTTAACTTCACCTTAGCCAGTCTTTTGAACGTTTTGTTTTCCATAAACATACTAATTTATGCCTCAGAGGAACAATCATCATGATGACCTCTCAAAAGAGCCACATGTGTATTTTCAAATGAATCACAGAACAGATGTTCCTAAACAAATACGCAATTCATCACCATCACAGTCATTTTTTTTTTTTTTGCAATTCGGGTATAGGTGGCAGTGCAATGTTTTGTAAGACATACACAATGAATCATTTTCTTACATGTCAGGCTTCATCATTAGCCATTTCAACAATCCAGTTAAGCTAAGCACACCTGATAATCACTAAATAAATGTATGATGTATAAACATCAATTTAAATTCAGAACAAGCATATGCAGTTTTATACAGTGAGTGACAAACAAAAGGCTGAGCATGAGCATTAATACTTGACTAACTGGATTAACAGGATTCTGTACTGGATGAATAGACATGCACTGTATGACAGACGGTTTGTGCTGTCGACTGGTAGACATAAGCCTGGGATTCTGTTGCCCTGTGATGTGATATTGTGCCTTGGATTGACAAACTTCAAATAAAAATAGTAAAAGGACTAAACTGTTGCGCAAAGCTCTAATTTAAATGCAACTAATGTAATGTGGTAATAACATATACCCAGTTTATTGGTTAGTTGCATTCGCTAAATGCATTATTGCGGACGAAGGGGAATTAATTGTCTCAGAGTTCCCAATGCCTGGAATATTTAATAATGTTTAAATCTTTGACCAAAAAAAAAAAAAAAAAAAGCAAACAAACAAACACGGGTCAATGAATCTTGCTTGTCTCATTATTTTCTTTTGATATGTTATGAGATGACTATCACTTAATAGGTTGAATAGTTTGTAAGTGAAAGCTATGATTGAAGAAAAGCAAATACATTGATGTTGTGCTTATTTCAAGCTCGGTCTAGTCTTATTTGGGCAGGTTTTTGTTTCTCATTTCAACCACTTGTTTCTGAAACAAAGCAATAACAGGTGCCAATAGAATAAAGCAGCATCAAGAAGTAGAGCTTCAATATGTCAAAAATATGCTGAACAATCGTATTCCCTTTCAGATTAATATAAGAATTTACAGTGCATAAATGTGAATACGTTTTTGTTATGTTTGCTTATGTAACTTACAAGTTGCATTTTTAGTTACCACGTCTGTTTGTTCTAAATTACAAAAATAAATAAATAAATAAATAAAATCATCAATGTCATATCATCAATAAAATACCCCAGTTCCCTTCCACTTTCCAAAAAACATGCACAGTAGGCTAATTGGCTGTTTCGAATCACCCTTAGATGTGAGTGTGAATAGCTTGTGTGTGTATGTATATGTGTGTGTGTGTGTGTGTGTGTGTGTGTGTGTGTGTGTGTGTGTGTGTGTGTGTTGCCCTGCAAGTTCTTGGCAAGGTGTCCAGGGTTTGCCCTCGCCAGATATGGGCGCCAGCTTCTCATGACCCTAATTGGGACCAAGCAGTTTTGAAACTGAATATACTTCGAGGAAACAGAATAATCTGAGTGGTACACTATATGATGATTAAAATAATAATAATAATAATAATAATAATAATAATAATAATAATAATAATAATAATAATAATAATAATATATACTCCGAAAGAATCTGACTGGCCCACAATCCCATCAATGCAAATCATTATTCCAAATGCGTAATTCTTAGATAAAAAAATTATACAGTCTTCTCACAGGTACTCAAGCACACAGCATTTTTATTACCGTGCTCAAAAACGGGGGAAAAAAAAACAAAAAAACGTCTGAATTGATTTAAAAACATGCCATTAATTCAGTGCTTCTCAATTATTTTCTGTGGCGCCCCTCTAGGAATAAAAAAGCATTTCACCCCACACCCCCCGCAAGTGACTATAAATAGTATTATTTATCTATTGTTATTCGTACACCTCTGCATAACATTGCATCTTTATTAACATTTAAAAAAAGAAAGAAATATAGTTCAATTTACAATAAAGAAAAAATTCAGTAATATGTTTTAATCTGTAACAGTAAAAGATCTAAAGTTTGCCAATGTGCCTGAAAAAAAAAAAAAAATCCTTATTTAAACAATATCTCTGTCTCTCTCATTTAACATATTTATGTCTTAATATCTCCATCTCTCTCCACCTTTCTCTTAGTTCCTGTTAGAAACATTTCCGTGTTGTTTCTTGAGGGGTTGTTTAATGCACTTCATTTTGTTTGCTCGTGCAGAGAAAAAAAAAAAAAAAAAAAAAAAAAAAAAGCTACACCATAGCACGACAATGAGCACGACACTGCCAACTACTGAAGTAGATGTGCAACTACACTTAATTCTCACACACTATTCCAGACTTAAAGTCATACAGACTCCCCCCCCCGGCATCAACCCCCCGGCATCATACCGCACTCCCCAAGTGGGGTGCGCCCCACTATTTGAGAAATACTGCATTAGTTACATAATCTTAGCTCTGTTTGAAACACCTCTATACTGATGGATTATACAAATCTAAATTTTATAATATGTTGTTTTATACCCCCATTTCACTGGAGCGCGGAATGCAAGGATCATGGCAAAAAGGCGCGGAATGCACTCTACGGAGGAGCTTCAGCATTTTTACATGGAAAATGTGTCAAAAACCTACGGAAAATTGCACCTTCGGAATACCCTCGGAACGATCACGGAATGTGCGGAAAGGACACAGAAAGACCGCGGCACAATGCTAGAATACATGCGTAAAATCGCTCGTATCACCCTCGGAACCAGTGTGGAGAGCAACTGAAGACCTTCGGATAATTCACGGAACATTCCCGGAAAGGACGGAACGTTTATGGAACGACCGTGGCACTACTCCTTTTTAGAAGGAAGACTCACGGAATGATCGCGGAACAGGCGTAATGAAGGCGGAATGTTCACGTTCAACATGGAATAACTGAGGAATGACTGAGGAATACCCAGTGTAACCATGTTTCAATGAGGAAAACTCGGCAAAGATCAAAGGATTTGTTCCTGATTCCGCCTATAAATATGCAGAATGACCAAGGAACCTCATTCTCTCATTCATAATATATGTTTATAATGTATAATATGTTTATAATTGTACAATAAATTTAAAATTTAACATATGTTTGTAATTTACCATATGTTTCTAGTGTGCAATATGTTGATGATTTACAATAAATTTAAAATTTAACATATGTTAATATGTTTAATAATGTCAATGCGTTACTTTTATTTGCACCTCAATAAATCCGCAAATGTTCGCGGAATGTTCAGGGAAGACTTGTGGAATAAAAGGAACAACCACGGAATGTTTGCGGAAAGGATGGAACGTTTGCAGAAGGACTGAGGAACGTGAGGGAACACTGGCGGAAAATTGTTCCATGAATGTGGTTCAACGGTCGCCGACGATTTTGGTATTGTGTTCATTACAGAACGGAGGTCATTACTCTTACGGAGCTGTTTCAGTATAACCATAAATTCAAGAAGGTTAATCTGAGGTCTTAGGGGGGACACCTATAGCAATGCTTTATCCCAGTGATGAACGTGAGGCTCTCATTAAGCCAGCTGAGCGTCCAGAGACACAGAAGCATCCTCGTAACAAGACAGATGTTCCGTAGAGACTGAGATTAGGTGGACAAAGCACTCACGCATCACTCAGCGAGTCACTTGACGATTTGGACATAAAAGCCCAGATCCCTCTAATTTTGACCTGTCAATAATTCCTGTGGATTAATGGTAAGATATGAATTAGTTTGATTAACTTGGGTTTTGACAGTGTCAGTGAGATGGAGTCACACGACTTCTTCCACACATAAGGCGCGCCGGATTATAAGACGCACAGTCATTTTTATTATTTTTTTTAAATTGAAGACTTTTAATAGCACCTTATGGTTTGATAAATACGGTACACAGTGGCACTTTATAAGATGCTTTTTATATGAGGAACTTGCTTAACGAGGGGCACTTATGAACATTTTCTGAACTGAAAGATAAGGCATGTTTTATGAAGCAAGGATGCTCCATGCATATGTAATCTCCTGGGTTAACAAAAAAAAAAGTTCATGTGGTCAACATCTCAATGGCTTCAGAATGCCCGGTGAGTCAAGTAGCATCTTTTTCCTCATCGTGTAAGCATCTCTTGGAAGATGATTGTAACATTGTGCTTCTTGGTAATAATGAATACACTGAAAATTACAGTTACCATGGCAACTAAAATAATACTGGAAAAAATGTGAGGTGTGAAAAGAAGCACAAAGATAAAATAACTGTGGAATTAAAGAAAGCAATTATCGATATGCTATGCTACCATATGCTTGTGATTCTAGCACAAAGTGCACCGCATCGAAAAGACCAAACATTCTCATAGAAAGTGATTCTCTATCCAAAAAGTAAACCCCCACCCCTTCCAAGTGGCCGGTGGTGTAGTGGTTAGGGTGATGTGCTCCTGATTGAGAGCTTGTGAGTTTGAATCCCACTGAGAGCCTCACTGTGCTAAGACCCCTGGGCAAGGTCTCAACCACAAGTGTGCCTCTGTTCACTCAGCAGTATAAATGGGTACCAGTAAAAAATAGGAAGGTAACCTTGGATGGATTAGCGTCCCATCCAGGAGGAGTTGAACTCCTGGTCGCTTCACGCTACGGAAACCGGGGATAAGCACCAGCCTGATGAGCCACTATGGCTCGGGTATAAAAGCCCAACAGACTTACCTTACCTTAACACCCCCTCCAAACTCCCCCCTCTCCTTCTCATATCACTTATCCCTGACTCATCATATCTTCAAGGTGAAGTGCAAGTTTATTTTTCCTTTTCATACATTTTATTAATAGACTTTTGTTTGTGTTTACTTTAAACATAGGTTATTTCTGAGGCATTCAACCTTTAAAATATTTTAAATTAGGCACATTTCAAGGCAATATGAAGAGTTGGAACGCATTAATTAGTTTTGCATTACTTTCTTTCGGAGAATTTGCTTTGCTATGCATTTCAGACGTAGACACACTGGGGTCTGTAGATGTCTCTTATTATCTAGTTTTATCCTTTTACTCGGGTCACAGGAAAGCTGGAACTCAGTCCAGTCAACGGCAATATCAATAGTGCAACCTGAACAACTTGCCAATGCAGAGTCACTGAAAATTATGTCAATAGTTTTCTTCAAAACCAAAGCGAAATTACTTATGAGTGTTCGATGGCTTTAAGGTGATATAATGTGTGTATGTATAAAAAAGGTTTTAAACCAAAACTTTATTGTGAAGAAAACAATAACTGTGGCACATGTGCTCAAGCTCCCATTGATGACAAAGAGGAGTCAGGTAGATCTAGCAAGTACAGTGGTAACTCACTTTATGAAATGAAAAATGGAGGTTACGAAACGCATTTTCCTAAAATTTTTATCTCTGTATACGTAACAAGTTAACGTTCCAAAAGAACCTTCTTAAAAATCCAAACGTGCATTTCAAACATTAAAATGCACCATTCAAACAATGCACGAGCTGCTCTCCCATCAATGACGTTCAAACCTTCCGCTCCGCTGGCCTCCGCTGGCTAACAACTGAGCTGCTGTTTATGTCACCTTCACTCGAGTGCCATCTTGGACAGTGTTACGTATGCCTAATGGATTCTGTTGGACGAGCCCCCACTTGTTACGGATAGGAAAATTAGAGGATTGAAATTGTCCCGTGAGACCAGCAAAGCATGACAGACCAAGACAAAAACTATATACAATTTAATAATATGAACAAAACAAGACAAAATTCATAACTTACATCTTTGAAGAAACGGGCTCGAGTGATATCACAAAGGAATATGGCCAAACCCGTCTACCATCGGTACGATATTGAAGCAGAAGGGGTCTGAAAAGGTGTGATTTTATAATTTTTAAAGGGTTTAGGGGTTAGTATTGGGAGCCTTGGAACAAATCACGTGTTTTACATGTTCAATTTACTAAACATGCAGGTTACGAAAAAGGCTCTGGAACGAATTAATTGCGTAAAGCGACGTACCATTGTAATATGTGTTGAATTATTGACAACTATTTATGTGTGCCTGTGTGTTTATAGGAAGCCGGTAACACATATCTTGAAATTTATGTTTGTGTGTGTGTGTGTGTGTGTGTGTGTGTGTGTGTGTGTGTAGAATGTGGATCTTGAATGCGTCAAACCTTAAATTAGATGACAAAAGAATACTGAAATATGAATGAATGCAACTTGTCTCGCTGTCTTCATCTTTCCGTTTGAGCTTTAGTATGAGCTCTTCAGTAAATAAGTATTGTTTCTTATTGTAAAATTGCTTAATAAGTTTAAGAACTCTAATTGTAAGGATTTCTAATCAGCTGAACCATAAAATCGTCCCATAAAATCAAAAAGAACCAGTTTTGAGTTTTTAATGTCTTTCTATCCCTACCATCCACAATATTTCTTAAGAAATATATAGATGATTCCAAATGTAAAAAAAAAAAAACAAAAAAAAAAAAACAAAAAAAAAAAACAAACAAACAAAAAATACTTCTCAAGCAGTATATTTTTATTTTTATTCTATTTACAGATAGTTGCTTTTATTACCTTTACAATCTGTGCTCAAGTTTGTTAGGGGCTCAACAGCAACTATTCTCAGTTTTTGTCAAATTAACGTGTTATTTCTGTGAAAGGGGATTGGTCCCAATGTCCCAATTTTTGTCCAAACATTAGCATAAAAACACATTCTGAAAAGATTACGACTGGAGAGAAGTTCGGATAGGAGGGGTGTGAAAGGGGGAAGGTGAAACTTGGATTGTCTCAGTATGACAGAAGCGAATGTGACTTGATTGGTAAACAGTGCCTCCAGGCACCTCTTTCCTTCTGTCTGCAGTACTTGGGAGCGGCAGCTGTCCCTCTGAGATTCAAATAGTGTAAGCACACTGAAATCAGCATTCGCAATGCTAATAGTGGTGAAAAGAATAGCGCATTTCCAGACATGACAAAGCCTGCATGAGAAATGCTATGTCCCCAGAACATGCCCTACTGGCACATTTTGGCTTGTCACACATTTCTCAACTATGGTCCTTTCAATTCTTATTTCTCATATTTTTCTCTACAGCTTATACTCACTGCAGAAACAAGCAGAATACAATTGATTAACGTATACTGAATGTTTGCCGGGGAAGTAGTGGTCCAGGCAAGGGTGCTTCCTTACTGATCACAAAGTCAGGGGATCAAACCCCAATTTCACCAGGTTGTTTCTATTGTCTTCATAGTGCAGCTAATCGAGTTATCAAAGGCCAGCCATATCTTTCAATGTCTGGGGTGATAGGCATGTAAAAAAAACAAACAAAAAAAAACAAACAAAACAAACATTGTTGTGAAGCATAAAGAGTAGGTCATTGGGTTGCTGTCAGGGTGTTTCTGCTCTGCAGTGGACTATCCAGGGTGTACTCACTGGCGGCTGACATGGGTGCCAGCCTCACTGTGACCCTAATAGGGATTAGGCAGGTTAGAAAGTTAATGAATAGTTGCTATGGCTTTCCGGTTCCCCTTTAACATGATAAACAGTGTAATTTTTAAGCCCAACTTCGGTGTTTTAAACAACATCATCAGTTCAGTTCATTTTCTGTACCCGCTTAATCCTAATTTGGGTCGCGGGGAGGCTGGTGCCCATCCCAGCCAACTTCGGGCGAGGGCAGAGTACACCCTGGACAGCTCGCCAGGCCATCGCAGGGCGGAAACACGCTGACAGCTTTGCAGCCTACTCTTGTCGAAAGTCAGCAATGGTTCTTTTACATGAACCTCACACCATAGACAGTGAGAGACATGGCCGGCCTTGTGCAGAGTGGGACTCGAACCCCCAACCTTTGGATCAGCGATCCAGCACCCTATACCACTAGACCACCACTGCCCCTTTTTAAACAACATGAGAAAGTAATTATTTTTCCAGCATGATGGCATGGTTTTGTTTTGTCAGGAACAGCTTAAGGCTGAACTGCACAATACTGAATGGCCTAAAGCGAAACTACTACAGTGCAAAGACTTGGAATACACTCTTACCAACTGAAGTCCCCTTCTGGTCAGTCATAATGTGAACAATTTGGTTTTAAAATGAGCAACATTTTTCCATATCCTATTGAGTGCAGTCATTGTCAACTCTGCGACTGCATAGATGATCTTGATTAGATTTAGAAGATTGGCAGGTTTATCTCCAGAGTAATGTACATGATATGCAATGCACAGCGTGTGGGGGGAATAAAAGGACAGTTGAAAAATAACAGCTGAAACACACTTTTTTACAAAAGTTACTTTTTTATTTTATTTTATTTTTCATGATCAGCTTTTCTTCTATCCTTAATGCACCAGAGTAAAGTACCTGCAATTTGTCTTCATCAATCTATGTGGACATCCCCCAAAACCCAAAGAGTGGACTGAGGTGCATCCTGCCAATGGCACAATTTTCAGGAATGGCAGATCCAATTTTAAAATCCGTCTCTGAAGTATTCTCCAGCTGTTGCTCTGTGCGACCCTTCACTCATTCACCTAGTTCTATTTGAAGCATAGTTTCTGCAAGACTTTCTTCCTTTCTCTCTCAATAAGCTCCATCATATTTTAGTGGTCAATAAATTAAGAACATACACTTCAAAATCCACATCAAAGAAATAATCCATGGATATTTAGAATGGTCACATTCACAGGGAACATCAACACAGACTCATAACCTGACTCAGGTTTCATGCAAATGCCATTCGGAAAGCTATACTGCCCCATTATACAACACAGATCATGAAACCATGATCTATCTCACTCTTAATCAAAGGAGCACTTACTTTACTGAAGGATATAAAAGCAGTACATATTTTAGTCTTGGCATTAGAACCAGAACAATTAAATAAATAATGATGGCTAGAGGCATAGCAAGAGCTTAATTTTTGGGATGAGCCCTCTGAAATATTTAATGATTCCAAACACTTAGTTGTAGGTATTTAACCTAAGATACATAAAATGAAACAGAATACATACTGTATGTTTCAAATAATTTTAATATTCTCATATAACATGTTTGAAATATGGAACTTCTGTATTGTTTTAAATACATTTTATGGCCCAGGAACAGACACATCACTTGATTCATTAAAATTTCATATGGTCAGTATATTTTGCTCATTTTATAGAGAAGTTCAAAATGTACCTAATATTTTTTGTTTGCTTATTAAGAGGTTTTTTTTTTTTTTTTTTTTTTTTTTTTAAATCAAAATACTCTTGAGAATGCAAATAACATGAATTTCTTACTTTTGTACAAAATGAATTAAATTTATTACATTTGTTTGAATTAGACTTATTAAATTTGAATCAAACTGTCTGTCTTCCTTTCAGCTTTTTCCCTTTTACTCGGGAGTCGCCACAGCGACTCTTGATCCGCACATTTGATTTGGCAGAGGTTTTTTTTACGTCGGATGCCCTTCCTGTCACAACCCTATTTCAGCAAGGGACAGAAACATGCTGACGACTTTGCAGCCTACTCTTTACGAAAGTCAGCAATGGTTCTTTTACATGCCTCTCACCATAGACAGTGAGAGACATGGCCCGCCTTTGGTAACCCAGTTAGCTGCACTGGGGGGGGACAGTGACAACCTTGTGGAAAGTGGGACTCGAACCCCCAACCTTTGGATCAGCGATCCAGCACCCTATACCACTAGACCACCACTGAATCAAACTGTTTAATACAAATTCACAAGAATATTGAAGATGATATGAGTTCATCGATTTATTTTGTATTGATTTGCCCTGACTGCATTGCAGTATCCTCCTTAATGCCAAGTCAGTACATTTTAAAACTCATGAAACATTCATATATAATGATTCCTATCTTTGGAGTAGCACTATATTCTAAAATGTTTACTTAAGATGGTAGCTTATGGTTTTAATGAAGAAACTACAAGTATTAGGAACTAATTACATTAATATAAAAAATCTTAATGTTGGACATTCCATGCTACACACATTAATTTTACAATCTCAAATCATAATGTTTATCCACTCCTGAAAGTAATGTCTGGCTATGCTATTGTCAATGTCATCATAGATCTTATAATTGTAGAGAAGAAAGTCATATTTGAAAATGTACATGTTGTCATGATGTGACTTTGTTAATATATTTGTTAAGACATATGAATTTGTTTTATATTGCCCTTTTGAAGAAAGTTTAGAAGTAGTTAAAGATGCAACAGTACAGCACACAGAAGGAGAGATGATTACAAATGTGATAAAATGATGAACAGCACAATAAGCTTGCATACTATAACAAATTTTCTCATGACGAAAATAAAATCCGTACAATCAAGCATACAGAATTCTGCGTGCATTTTAATCATAAATTATGCGTTTGTTTGACAAGCACATGAAGACATGCATCTTGAAAACATAATCATGGATTTTGCTGTGAGGATGAACATGTTACCACATTCACTGTGGTGTCTATGATGCAATGCGGCTATGTGAAGATGCAATAATGCTTTGGTGAACATTTAAAAAGCATTTAAATGAAATCATTTCTCATGAGTGTAATGCAAAAAGTATGTATGCATTTCAAATCTATACTTATATGGAGTATTATTCACAGTATTGTCAGTTTTCAGATGCATTCTTGGGATCTGTGGTATTTCCAATTTTCATATTCTCACATAATGGTACAAAGGCATAGTGGTTTCCTTGCATGCCTCTCAGCAAAGGGTGACACAGTCTTGTATTGATTAGCACATCCTCCTCACAGTATTAAAAAAAAAAAAAAAAAAGATTCTGGGCTCGAGTCTCAGTCTCACCAAAATGTTTCTATGTTGAGTTTGCTGGTTCTTCCTGTGCTTACATGGAATCCCACTGGGTACTTCAGTTTACCTGCCAGGAATCTTTTGGAAGGGAAGGCCCAGTACCCTGTTCACGTTGAGGGGCTAATGAGGCAGCCTTCATTTCTGAGCAGTCTGAGGTGGCTAACTTGGTATTCTTCAATCAATAACTCATCATGGAGACATCAACCATCTACAGAAACCTGATGAGCGTCCATGATATATATATATATATATATATATATATATATATATATATATATATATATATACATACACACATATACATACACACACACACATATATATATATATATATATATATATATATATATATATATATATATATATATATATATATATATATATATATATATATATATATATATATATATATATATATATATAGCGTGTTACCCTTGTGTCGTCTCTGTGATCTTTGTGTTTACACTGTTTTGTGGACTTTTGTAATCCAAAGCAAATGTGGTTGGTCAGAAGCGTAAGCCTACTAGCATGGGTGCAATTCTCATACACAGGGATGGATTAACTATCTGCTCTGATCGGCGCAGTCTACCATGCATACTCAGTTAAGCAAAGAGAGTTGTAAAATGAATAAAAACCTGAATCCAGAAAAGAAAGAGAACTCTCCGTTCTGCTGGTGATTCACATCAGTGCAGGCTGAGTACTAAATGAGTTCAAGCGTGCCCTTGCTCACTCACGTGTGACTTTTGCCTCACACACTGTTTTAATCTTCATGTTAAGTGAGTTGGCCCAGCTTCATGTAAAAAAAACGTTGACCATCGGAACCATTTACAAGCAGAAAGATTGCATCATAGAGAATGTTAAAGGTTATACTTGAGACTGTATCTGATATTTGATGAGTGAATTTGATTAAAATTCATCAATTTGAAATTATTTTACTTGAATTCAATTTATTTAAAATTAATGTTGATATTATTTGATATATTTGATATTATTTTACAATGTTATGTTTATAATAATTGATTTAGGGGTGTTGTATGAGATACGGTAATGATTTTTATGGATGTATAGTACAGTATGAGCATCATACGTCAGACGTCATATGTCACTGTAACAACTTACGTTCGCTTTCAACTTACGTTTGGCCGTCTGGAACCAATTAAAAACGTAAATCGGGGAGTGTCTGTACTCCTAGCTTTTATGGTCTACTCATTACAGCATTACCCATGATAGAAAAGTAAGTAAATCACACCGAGCCCACACATTTTAATTTTTTAGTATATGCAATGTGAAATGACAAGTAAAATAAAGTTAAATGTGATTATTGTGGTTTATTATTCCATGATTCTGACATGTTATTCCATGAAAATCATTATGCTGTCTATTTGGTGTGACTGTGACAAACAGCAACTGTGAGCCATTTTGATTGAAGCATTAGCCACTTCGAATAGCTTTTTAATCATCTGACAGCGGAACAATCAGAATACTCTGTTTCTCTGTATGCTAATATAAATAACTGAGAACTGCATGATTTCTGGATCTGACATACTTTTGTTTTTAGTTAAAAGTTAAGCTCCAGTAAATGGTGAATGGTGAAGTATTGAATCTGTATGATCGACCATTTTAATACATTTCAAAAATCGAAATTATGAGGCTTAAATCCATTTCAATGGCATGAATCATTCATTCATCCATCCATTCAACCATCCATTAAGTTTCTAAGCTGCTTAACCCTAATTAGGGTACGGGGAGACTGGTGCCCATCTCATCCTACTCTGGGCACCCTGGACAGCTCGCTGGGCCATCACAGTGTGAATAACTGTGTGAGTATTCGCCCTGTGATGGCCCAGCTCGCTATGCATATGGCATAACTCACACAGTTATTCACACTCACTTTCACACCTGGGCGATTTGGAGCAGCGAATTAGCCTACTGTGCACGTTTTTTGGAATAGTGGAGAAAACCAGAATACCTGGAGGAAATGCACACAAGCATGGGGAGAACATGCAAACTCCACACAGAAAAGCCCATCTTGCTGTGAAGCAGACAAGCTAACCACTATGTGCCACCCCAACATGATATTCACCAGCTTGCAATTTATATATTTATATATGTATGAATGCCATAGGCTTCTGTGGCTTGGTGTCCTAGACAGCAAAATTGGTCACTGTGCTCGTTGAGTCGAAGTGGCATTCTCTCTATTCTGCCAGTTACAGCTTTCATTTACTTGAAAATCACTGGCATTTTTGAACTCATCCATGCAAAAGAAACAGGTGAATAGTACTTTCCTCTAAGTGTTTTATGCCTGTGACATAAAAGGAGGATGAATGAGATAGCCTTCACTCTCCCTCTTCTGTAGTTATCATATCATGTGGGAGAATTGATGTGTCATTGGGAATGAACTGAGATTAAGTTCAGAAATATTGTGAGGGGGAAAAAAAAAACATAGTTAAATATTGAAGGTTAATTAAAAAAAAAAATGGACATAATTTGAGTTCAGTTTGAGGAGTAAATGAATGGTTTAGGAAGAAAAATAAAATTCTGTTCATGTATGTATGTATGTAGGTGTATGCATTTTTTTTTTCATTCATAAATAAATAAGTTATAGTTGATTTTTTTTTTTTTTTTTTTTTTTTTTTTCTAGCTAGTTAATTTTGTTCAAGTTATTAGTTATATGACAGGGAATTTTCCCCCAAAGGAGTGTTTTAATAACCCTTGTCTTGCTACTTGAGATTAATCAAGAATGTGATTATTTCATTATATACAATCAAGGCTTTTCCATCTGTAGGTAATAATATTTTATCTAGCACACAGACACATCAGCACTGCTGACAGACAGCCTTGGTTCAAATATGTCCAGCATACTTTCATTACGGCATCTAATCCTCTACAATATCTGCCTAGAGACAGATGTGAGTCAAAGAAGGGATGAGAAATCCTTAAGGGTTATAAAATCTCTTTGGTGTTTGCTGTATTTAACCAGTTTCATAAAATACTTTCAAGTTTGTTTATATTCAATAGCAATGCAGTGTATCTCAAATACTACATCACTGTTTAAAAAAAAAAAAAAAAAAAAATCACAGGTATGTCAGCAAGCGGAGCCAGTTCACAGCTCTCAGACACTTTTATGGGAATGTTCAGGGCAGAGAACATATGTCTAACATGTTACAACACAAGGGCTGTTACTTATAAAAAAAAAAAAGCCTTAGTGTTATGCATTTGCTTTTATCTCAACATCATGAGACACCTCTCAGTATCATTAATACAATACAAAATAAACAAATCAAAAACTCTAAGCCAATTCTTCCACAAGAGAGTTGATCTTGCTTTGCTCAGCCACATCATCCCACTGTATTGCTTTAAACATACCTGAAGTACACAGGCATGCCTGTCTCTCGGGAGAAGAACAAAGCCCTTCACAAAAACATTCAAACCTGTCCTGAAGGAGCACTCTCCCAATTACAAGATTACTCATGGACCAACTGGGATGAATGTGAACACTCCCACCTGACAAAACAAATACAAATACTTCTGCTTTATATTTTCAGCTGTAGTGATAGTGTCACCATGAATAAATGCTTCCAAGCTTACCCAAGCCAGAAGCTCTGGATATCAAAGGATTTATATCCATTCCTCAAAGCCCATGAGAAGGCCCTCAAGTCTGAGGAAAGGTGAAGGAGAAAAAAGTGACCTCAGAAGAAGCATCAGAGGAAAGTCCATACATTTCATGGACAATACCACAGGGCAGGTGTGACAAGGACGCCATCATATTACCAACTACAGTGATACCTCAGCTCACGAACATAATTGGTTCCCAGAAAGTGTGTGTGAGGCGAAAAGTTCGTCTTCCGAACATTTATTTCCCATAAGAAACCATTAAAATGAGAATAATCCGTTCCCAGGTCCCCATAAAACATAATTTTCTACTAAATAATCCTTAAAACTACACAAAAATATACCTTATTTTATGTATAATAAATGTGCTATTGTATTGTAAATAAAGAAATAAACTGTACTGTATAATAACGTCGTTTTATTTACCTTTGTGATGGGAGTTGATGGCTTGATGGAATGGAGTGGGAGGAGGAGGGAGGGAGGGACTTACTGTTTGGAAGGAGAGTTTGGAAACGCCTACTGTTTGGAAACACCCTTAGCCACACACGCACCCTTAATAGCTTCCTTGTTCTTAAGGATGGGAGCAATGGTAGACTTAGCGTACTGGTACTGGGACGCTGAGTCACACAAACGCACACCTCGTTCGTGTTTTTCAATGATCTCCGCCTGTGGTGGGGTCTTTTTCGGTCCCATAATAGCAAAAGTACACTCAATATGGTCCAAAATGTCTAGTAAACACAAACCACTTCCGCACTCAAAGAAAGGGGGTGACGAACTGTGACGCCATGAGTGTGCGTCAGCTTCTCGTGGCCGCCACCGTGGCGCTGTTCGACCACGTGGTTTGATTCGTCCGCCGAAAACTAGTTCGTCAGCAGAGACGATATGCTCGCAAATTTAATGTTCTTGAGGCGAAAAGTTCGTGAGCTTAAGCGTTCGTCAGCGGAGGTTTTACTGTACAGTTATATTGATGCCATTTGGCAGACACCCTCATCCAGAGCAACTTTTATTTTTATCTCAATAAGACACACAAACAGTTGAGGGTAAAGGGCATTTTTCAAGG